>JAGQAX010000012.1:10827390-10980808 GCA_019142605.1 Cephalopholis sonnerati | reverse complement strand
TCCTGATGTTGCTTTGAAAATGTGCTTTTCTTGTTGTAGTGTAACACTGTGATAATGTTTTGTAACATTCTATGATCTGTCACCTCTCAAAACATCACCAAAACATCCTTATAATGTTGCAGTTAAAATGTTAGGTTGTAGTTAGCATTTAACCTCATAGGTACATAATTTAACATACTAAACATCCTGAAAAGGTTCATTGAACATTAGATAAAAATGTTTTCTTTGAAACATTTTTGCTAGCTGGGAAATCAATAAGCTAACCATGGGCTTGCTGCTACAGCTTTGTTGTTACACTGAACTATTATTTCAATGGACTGAAGTCCAAACAGTTTTTTTTTTTTTTTTTTTTTTTTTTTTGCTCATCAAAACATGTCCTCTTTAGTAATATTTCATTGTTATTTTGTAAGACTAACAATCACAAACTCCTAGTTTGCTGCTGCTGAGTCCAGAGATGAACAGAGGGAGGGTTACTTTAACACAGTGCAGAGTGCTGTGACTGTGTTCTGCTTTTCATGTTTAGAAGAAACTTTCAACTTTGGGAAACTAGACTTTTAAATTTAAACTTTTGTAAATGCAGTGACTGGAATTGTTCAGAGGTTTGGAGGTTGCACCAAACTGCGGGTCCTGAACAAAACAGTTTGGTATAAGTTCATGCTCATATGGCTTCTACTCAGCTGACAAGGTATAAAGTAGCTTTGCAATTAGCTAGGTGGCTAATAGTTGGTTAGAGTAAAAGATGAACATAGCAACAGATAGCCTATATATGGGCAGGGTTAAAATATTAGATGTGTTGAAAAGGGAAAATGATGGCTTCATAATTTATTAAGTTTCTCAGATGTATTTCACAAAGTAATTGACAGCTTACCATGTGGCAGCTGCTAGAATCTGCACCCACTGTGTGATCAGCTGATGGCTGCACAGTGCTGAGAGCACTGAAAACAATGTTGTTATACCTCATTTAATCACTGCTTCATAAAAACATATGAACTTCCCATGCTGTTTTCTCTTGTGGCACTTCCATTCTGCATCAACACACAACCTGAGCAAAGGCATTGCTCCTAAATTCCACTGCTCTCGTCGCCTACTGTGTATCTTTGATGGAGAAATAATGCTACACTACACACTACCTGAAAGAGACACAGTCGGTAGGATCGGACTTTAAGAATGCATGCACAAAATGTTTCAAAAAGCCACACACTGATTCAGAATATGCTGTACTAGAAATAAATAGCAAAGAAGGTAGTGTGTTGAAAAAACAATAGCTGCTGATGCAGACCAGCCTTTTTTAATCAAGAGGAAATTCAAATTTTAATTATATACATTGACTGACAACCAGTTCAATACTTTCTCAGCACTTCATACACCTTTACCCTTGCAGTCTATATTGATATCTTATTTTATATAAGTCCTTATGCACATATATAACATAATTTATGTGTTTGAATTCCTTACCTATATCCTCTTTCACTGCCTTCCCCTTGTGCTGTGGCACATAGCATTGTTTATTAAAGCAAAAGCAAGCTATAAAGCTTTTTTTACCCTCATTTTTGCCTTGCAGAGGACAAACTGCATAGCTGAAAAGTCACTCCACCCTATGCCAGTGTCTATGAAACGCATCTGTCAGCATACGCAGACAGCAGGAGCTCTCCTTTCATCAAGTGTCACACTGGAAGGCACTCACTGCAATATGAAAATGGAAAGAAAATTTAATTATCCTTAGCTTTGTTGTTGCATATTAATTATGCTTCAAAGTGGGAGCAGCAATGGATAGTGTGATGATGGATTTAAATAGATTCCAGGGCTACTGGGTGAATGTATTAGAGTGTTGAGTGAGGGTGTTTGCACAAAGTGGTGGTATAATACACACATTTGTTTAACAAAACTATTGATGAGTGCACTAATGGGGAGCATTACTTTAGTGGTCAGAGAGGCTTCAAGTGACTAACAGTTTTCTCTTTGGAACTCAGGGATCATGACATTCCTGTGGCAAACCTATGACTGGAAGGTTATATACAAACTTAAAGGAAACATACAGACCTCGACTATTAGGATGGGGTGGCACTGCTGACAGTTTCATACTGCTGCCAGCAAAATTTGAGTTATGATTGCTGTAGTTTACAGTAAAGATAAGTATGTGCGATATAGGATAAGCTGGGAGAGCTGGAGCTGCTGTGAGTAAAAAAATAAAGAACAAGTTTCAACTTCTGTTGTTGAAATGCATTTGGGCAAAGCAATGAATTCTTTTTTTTTTTTTCCACTCAGCTAGTCAGTGGTCAGTAGAAGAGCGTGATTATGCTGGGTAGTTTCCAGGTGTGATTGTGTGCTACCATATGTATTTACAGCAGCAGGGTGTGACTGACAAAGAGCAAACTTTGCAGACTTTATAGGGTAAAGTTGGAAGGAAAGGAGAGACCAGGCTGTTTGGACAGCAGTAGCTCAGTCCATGGGGACTTGATTTGGGAACTGGAGGGTCGCCAGTTCAAGTCCCAGCATGAACCAGGTACAGAGTGTGGACTGGTAGCTGGAGAGGTGCCAGTTTACCTCCTGGGCACTGCCAAGGTGCCTTGAGCGAGGCACCAAATGCCTAACTGCTCAGGGGTGCTGAGCTGTGGTGACCCATCATTCTGGCATCTCTACATATTTGATGCCCATGTGTCTAACATAGTGAAAAAAAACTGACACTTTTCAAATGCTGAAAACAACCTATTAAGATTTCCCTGATAATTGACCTCTTGTGGTCGTGTATTTCAGTGGCAAAGATGAAAGTTGAATGATGTTGCATAATGTCACCCCAAACTGATGGTTAGCCACCTGTCAGTGGGTGTTGGGGAATTCTGCTGCAGATGTAAGAGAGTTGTAAAAAGCCTTTTGTGGCTCAACAGTAGGCTGTTATTGACTTACTGTAAAATATATGGCGACGACCGCAATCATTTTGCTGACCTTGATATTGCTGGCTGTGTTTGGGCAACATGTATGTTTGTTTACATTAAAATGACATTTACAGCAGGGTTTACCCGACCATTATCAAACAGGGCACAGTGATTTTCCCTTTTTTTTTTCACTTCATCCCCACCTGTTTGCAAAAGTCCAAAGAAAAACAAAACAGCACTCCAAAGACGAGTAGACAGTGTAGCTTACCAGCAGCTTGCATCTATAGTTTTGGAGTGGAAGAGACACAGTCCTGATAGTCATTAACTTGCCAACCCCTAACACAAAAGGAAGAAAATGGGAATGTGATAAATTGCCTTAAGTGATGCCATGTGAGTCAGCCTCAGTTGGGACTGAAGACTACAAGTTTGAAAATGAAAAAACAAACAAACAAAAAAAAAAAACCTGGGGTTGTGGAGTTAGAAACACGGGCTAAAAAAAAGAGGCCAACACTATGATGCCAAAAGTTCTATAGACGACCGCTTGAGGCTGGCTCCAAAACAGATTTTGGTCTCTATAGCTAATTTTCCTTTTCATGTACAGGGTGTAAATTTTTATTTAACCCACCTATTAACATTTTATCACAGCTTAAAGTTATGCCTAACTCAGGCTGTTTTGAGTGACAGGCTGTCCGCCATCAGTGTCCACAGCTTCTCATTTAGATCCACCCCTTCACTCATCCACAGCTCCACCCTCTCATCCACATATGGTCACTTCTGGCTCCAAAAAAACAGCATGACGACGGCCATTGATGAACCGCAGGTTTCAAAACAGGAGTCCACAAACCAGTGGGTGACATCCTAGTAGTTGTGTCCATTTTTTTATTTTTTATTTTTTTACAGTCTATTGTAGCTCCTCATCTCTGTTTGAGGCTAGCAGCTCAAGTTGGTGATTGGGTTGCAATTGTGGGCAAATCAGGTGCCAGGTTTTAGGGAGGAAAAAATATGCACAGAATGATAAAGACTTAATTTTTTTAATGTCCATCAGGAGTATGCATGACTAAAGCACCGGGTCGTCCATCCACCTGTCCATTTGTCTTATTTTCGTGAATGCGACATCTCAAGAGCACCGTGAAGGATTTTCTTCAAATTTGGCACAAATATCCACTTGGACTCAACATTAAACTGATTAGATTTTTGTGGTCAAAGGTCAAGGTCATTGTGACCTGGCATCCATCTCATTCTCATGAATGTGATATCTCAAGAAGGCATTAAGGAAATTCACTCAAATTTGGCACAAACGTTTGCTTAGATTAAAGGATGAACTGATTAGAATTGGGCAGTCAAAGGTCAAGATCAAAATCTGTGACCTCACTAAACATACTTTTTACCATGACTCAAAAATTCTTATGGTGATTATGACAACAGTTCACTCAAATGTATAGTAGAACAAAATGATGAAGTGATGACATTTTGTAACCAGCAAGTCAAAGGTCAGTGTCACTGTGACATCATATTGTTCTGCAAAACACTTGTCTGGGCATTATTCAAGGTCTTAACTCCGGAACAGAAGGGGAGACATTTGATCAGATACTGAATTGGTGACAGTAAGCTTGGGTGCTCACCTTGAAACTGTGCTGATTGTATAGATCTTATGTGCTGCCTGAGGGAAGACGTGTGTGAAGCATTCATGTTTTGGAATATGTAGCTTATTTGCAGCAACATCCATATTTGAGGCATTGTCAGCTGTCATGGCTACACACCAGCCTGGAGAGACATAAATGCAAACTGTACCTGCAACTTTACTGTTTTGTGGAGGCATACTTTGTTAAGCTGTATATTCAAACAAGTAAAAGAACAAGAATACTGCGTGTGCCAATGCAGTTACAACATAGAGGACTTCAGCAGGATTGTCTGGCAAAAAAAACTTAAACCTGGAAAATACAATAAGTGTTTTGTATACACACACACACACACATATATGTATTATCTTCGATATGTAGATATATACTGCATTTCCTAAATTTGCATTAGATGGTTACCTGTAAAAATCTTGAAAACATGCTTAACAAGTTTATTATTAATGCACTGACCTCAGTGGAATTCATAATATGACATAAATTCCAAGGACTCATCCATCATCAGAAATTCATCACTGCTCCCACAGAGGAAGTATGCAGCTCTAAATATTTTCTTGATTTCATTTTTACTTTAACAATATAGTCATTCAGATACTGAGTTCTATTTCTTAAGCATCACATTAGGAAATAACCTGCCACTTAAGAACACCAGTACATTTTGGGGTTTCTGAGAACTTTCTGTTTTGCCTGGAAGCAGTGACACGCCGGTAATACTGACATGTGACTTGCTAATATGAACATGGATCAGCAACACAAACCTTTGACATAAGCAACCAAAGGCTATCTGGTTGAACTGGCACCCCTGAGGCTTACCAGACATGCCACAGGGAATGGAGAACAGACAGACTAGCCACACTCACATCTCCACTTCAGAGATAACTCAGGGGTCATCAAAAGCCTGGGTGTACTTGCAGTCCCCTTGAACATTAGTTACACCACCATATTTTTTATTTTTGAGATATTAGGGGCAGTGAATATTCCACTCTTTGCAAGCTGAAATCAGTTAATCAAGGCACATTTTAATTTGAAGCTTCCTAACCTCGTCTATCCCTATAAAACTCTGATTTGCTGTCTCCAGATAGCTACAGAAACCTCTTAATTAACTGATACCATAAAGCCTTAAGTAGCTGTGTTTCTCTTTTACCACCTACTTACAGTGTTGTTTAAATTCATTAGATATGAAGAAAACGATCTACGGAGAGACTTCTCATCACCTTACAGTGATGATCTGTTGCGTATTTCCACAAGTATTTACAGCTCAACCTCGGAGCCTTTCATGAGAAGCACACCAATCAATATCAGCTTCTATTCCCTCCTTCTCTGTGTAGATTTCAAGACAAGTTTAGCGATATCAGGGATGGAACAAAGTCACTTGAAAGTAATTCAAACTTTGCCCGAGGCAACTAAACTGTCTGACAACTCTGCTCTGTGAAAGAGACGTGCTGCAAAGGAGAAGAGATATAAAGTTTCTCTCCAGGGTTAAAAAAACTATATACAAACCTTTGTAAGTTTAGTGGTGTTTGAGTAAGCAATTGATGTGTGAATATATCCGTGGCGGAAACTGAACATTTTATCAGCACTTTTTATGCTTTATGAATTCACTCCCATAGTATTGGCTGGGTGTTTGGCATCAGGTGCTGAGGGGTACTTGTTATTGCTGTCTCAGTGGGCTGCAAGTTTTAATTATAGCCATCTTAACAAGACCAGGGACCAGTTGCACAAAACACCTTAAATGTTCTCCTTAAGTGTGACACTTAAGGCCTAATTTTTCCTTTGTGAAATGAACTTATACAGTTGCACAGAATCCCTTAAAAGGTTTCCTTTGCTAAGGAATCATTTACTGTGTTGAAAGAGATTTTACGTTTCCATGGGAATTGTCTGTTTGCTTGGACTCGTGCTTGTGATGCCTGATATCATCTCACAGATTTGGCTTATACTTAGATAGTGGAAAAATGGCAGAAGAAAAGAAGACAAGAACCTTACTGGTCAGAAGAGGAAAAGATTATACTTCTGGAGGAATACAATCATAGAAAGTACATACTACAAAGTAAATTTGATCCCCAAATACCAGAAAACAGAAAACGATTGCAGAAAGAAATTGCAAAAAAATTCATTGCATAGTGTAGGGTGTGCTTGTTTCTTTTTTGTTTGTTTGTTTTTATCACTATAAACTCTGTTGTGTTGCAGTTAAGATATAGTCAGAGGTACCTTAAGGAACTGGTAAGTTTTGCTAACGTTTTTCTTGTAGGGTAGGTAAGTTTTCTATGTATTCCTTAAGTACAACACAGAGACAAGGAGAAAACAATAAATACTTAAGTGAACATTTTAAGGAAACCTTAAGGAGAAGACTTAAGGGTGTTTTGTGCAGCTGATTTTATTATGAGAAACCTTAACTAGGACTTTAACCCTCATGCGCTCTTCGTTTGTATATAGCACCCCCTGTAGTTGGGGTCAGATTTGACCCCAATACCACCTGAGGGTTAAGGAAAATTTTAAGTTAAGGTGTTTTGTGCACCAAGCCCAGACCTATGCCGATTGCAATTACATATCTAATACAACAGAAAACAAGTAGTACTGGGAGTGGTGACTACTGTAGTACCTAACTCAAAGCCATTGAGTCAACACTGCGGGGAAACAAATCTATCACCCCGAATTTCAATTTTCAAAATTTCATAAAGTCATCTCCTACCGTGGATATTATTAATCATAACCACGTACAGCTATATAGTATACTCTATGCAATGATTGAGAGCTGCTACTGTCTACATAAGTTACACATTCAGACGTTTTAGCATATCTGAATGTTGGGGAGGCTGTGTAGCCCCCAATATATATTATAGTTGCTGCCTTGTGGAGCACTATCTGTCTGTCTGTCCCTCCGGTCCCACCATCCACCCATCTCAACAGACAGACTGATTTATACATTTATTTTTAAGTCAGTCCTGGGTAGCAGCACACAGTCATCTCTTTGAGGCCTTCTTTCAAAAGAGCTATGAAAGCACATGTCATCACTTCAGTACACTCCTGATGTCTACCCACCTGACGTATGGGCTGATTCACTGTTTGGTGGACAGGTTACGTTTATATGCTGGAATGTGCTTCTGATGTGCAGCCCAACCTGTCCCATGTTTCAGATAAACATCCGCACAGTCGTGTTGCCTTAGGCTTGGTTCCTGTGGAGGTCAGGCCTGGGCCTGCAGCTCTCCGGCTCCAAAGCCTCCTGAAAGTCTCAGTTATATGCCAAGAACTGAAAATGGTTTCTTTTTTTCTTGTACCAGTTATTTTTTTTTCTTCCTCTTATTCCTTAAGCAAATTTCACGGGTGTTATATATCTTGAGTAATTGCAGAGTCTTTGTAATCACTAGAGACACACACATTGTGGAGTTCTGGGCTAACTTTGGTGGGGAGTTTATTTTGTCCTCAAGGCCCTTTAATTTAATTTATGATCATAATCATTCCAAGACATCAACTGTGATGCTCACTTTTCAAAGGGGGGGGTGGTTCTACAATTACTCGTGGCCCCTATGGGAATGTAAAGAATGCTTACATAATGCACACTTTTCTTTATGGGGAAATGTGTTTGACTGGAAATGAAACCTTTGGACTGTGGAAAAATGCATCCTATTAAATGATTTGATTTCTGGCCAAGAAGTTTCAAATTGAATAGTGTCTTTCTGAAAAACTGGAGAGAGAGTGTGGTGCTCTGTTGGTGTATAAAGGAGAGATAACTGTGTGTGGACTGTTGGATACATTAGTGATAATGGAAGATCAACATAATGGAAATATCACCTCAAATTGTCAGTGTGTTCATTAATTGTGCCCAAAGTGTCAAAACACATGACATTGTGCTTCTATTAATCTTTACTGAATAATTCTGTTTACATGTGCTTTTTATTATTGACCATTCATTTACCACCTGATACATGTTCTGCTTTCATGTAGACTTCTAGATTTTTATTTCTCTCTATTCATCAATAGATCCCGAAATGAAAAAAAAAAAAAAATCAAACCAACAATATGCTGTGCTTATATGTGAACTTTAGAGGTGCTAGTAGGCTAGCTGTTTCCGCTTTTCCAGTGTGCTATGCTAAGCTAACCTGCCGCTGGCTATAGCTTCATCTTTAGCCTACATGCATGAAGGAGGTATCAACAGTCTTTGTTATATCAAGTATAGTAGTACGTCTGTGTATGTGTCTGTCTCTCAGCTTCCTTAAACAGATAAGCAGAGGCCACAGGACTCCCTTTAAAAGGCTCTGCCTCTGTCCCTCTCAGCAGCCTCTGTAGGAACAGAGTCTCCTCACACCACCTTGTTTATTCTTTGATTTATGTTTTATGAACTTAAATTTGCTTCATCCAACTCTGGTTTTACCCCTGAGTCAGGGTTGTAACATCTTAACAAAAAAGCGAATAGCATTTTTCCCAAAATGAGGGACAATTTCTTCCAATAACATATGGTATGTGTTTACACATAGACAAACCCACATAGGCTGTTTAGGATAATTATATTAAAACCTATTGGCCACGGGAAGTCCACTGAACTTATTAAATTTCCCTCCCAGTCAGATGCTTAAAATCATTTTACAAAGAACACTGCAAGGAAACAAATTCTTTGGCTTTAGTCCTTCAGAGCTAATTACTTTCCAGTTTTTGTATCCTCAGTAAAAAGTTATTTCTATGGAGTTATACTGTCAGTAAGTTGTTTTTAGCCACACCAGTTGGATTGTTGATTACTCAGTCCATCCCTTGGTCCAGCCTAGAATTTCTCAACAATTTTTTTATGGATTGCCATAATATTTGGCAAAAATATCCATTGTTTCCAGAGGATGAAGCCTACTGACATTGTTGAGCCTCTGATTTTATCTCTCGAGCCACCATGAGGTTGACCTTTTGTGGTTTTGGGTGAAATATCTTGACAACAAGATGGATGGATTGCCATGAAATTTGCTAGACATTTATGTTTCCAGGAGATTTACAAGAGGCATTATATTCAGGTTGGTGATTCCCTGACCTTTCATCTGGTGCCATCATAAGGCCAAAAACTTTATTTGTCCAATACTTTAGTTTATGACCAAATAGCAGCACACTAATGACAGTTACTCATCTAGACCCAGGGGCTGATTGTCTCATAGTCCCCCTATGCATCAGCCGTAGCTGTACTTTATGTTTAGTGGTAATTAGCAAATGTTAGTAGGGTGAACATTTCACTTGCTAATCACCAGCACTGTAGCATTGCCATTGTTAGCTTGCTAACAGCAGTATTTAGCTCAAGGCATCACTGTGGTAAAGTCTAGCCTCACCATAACAGTTTTCAAGTGTTTCTACTGCATATGCCATTTTCCTCATGTTAAGTTCAGAGTCAATTAAAAATCTTTTAAATCACACATTTTTAAATAACAAACACTTTTTTCTAAGTTAAACACATTCTAAACACAGCTCAGTTAGATGGTGTTAATTAGACTGAGGTAAGTTACAGTTAAGTACATGATTAGAGGATAATAAAGAGTGCCGTGGCAGAAAATGTAACACTTGCTTTTTTTGTGATACATTTTAATGACAGTCTATTTTCAGAGCAAGTGTAAATGATATTTTTCCTTTAAAATGGGTTCTTGGCAAAGAAATACAAGTAGTCACATTTTCTATAGTGGTCAGTTTGTTTCTTGCCAAGGTGTCAGAGGAGCAAGCGGGGTTAAACCAGTGTTCAAGACCTCTGACAGCATCTGCATTCACCCTCGGATCACATGCTGTTTAGCCCAGGAGCACTAATTAAATTTGGAATCCAATTATGGAAATGGTAATGAAATTTCCAAATGGGGAAACTCGTAATCTGCTCATTGAGGTGTTTAATTACAAGCGGGTCTGTGCATTGCAGATATGTTACACTTCTGGATTTGGCGGACAGCAACATGGACATGAGTTTGACAGGGTGAGTGTGTTGAAATGATGGAGGAAAAAAGACAAAATACCGAATATGTGCGTTTGTGTTTTGGGTCATATGAGAAATGTATGCACTATATACTCTGTACTCTAATATGTCATCTATATTTGTGCCAGTGAAGTCTATTTGAAACACTAAACTAATAAAGTATTGGAATAGATAGAAAATTAGCAGAAAGAGAGAGAAATGTTTGAGCTTGTGTGTGTGGAAGTGAGCATTCACTGTATCCCCATTGGAAAGATAGTCTTAATATATCATGGCCAGATGCAGCGCTATTCACTATTGTTGTATGAGAGTGCTCATAATTTGAGGGCAAATAATCATCCAAATGATCTTTATGTGTGTGATGAAACCCACTTTACTGAATAATCGAAGCTGCTGTGAGCCCAGCCACACGCGTGAAACCCTTTTTCACTTTCAGCACTTTGGAGTTCATCTATATATAGCTGCAAGAAATTGGAAAAAGCAAGAATTCAATAATGAAAAGTGACATGAAAAATTAATGATATAAGTGCATTAAGGCCTGATATTTTTGACTTGACAGCACACAGGATGTCAGTTTTGTTGACAAGTGGCCATGGCATGAGCTAGATTGCATTATATCTTCCCTTCATAGAATTCCTACTGTCCAGCTTACATGCGCATGGTAATCAATAACTGAGTCACACCTTGTTGAAATCAGCTCTGTATGGTAATTAGGGTTATTAGCCATAATTAAATAGGCTATATCCTTGGACATGTGGAAGTGATGTCTGTGAAGTGAATTGTGCCTTAGGGTGTTTTCACACCTGTAGTTGAGTTCGTTTATTTGCATTTTATCTCTGGGTCTCTGTGACTTTTAAAGGAGATGTCCGGTATTTTGCACTTTGAACCCTATTTCTGGTTGTTTATGATGAAATAGGGTGGTTAGGACCAGAATTTTGACGATTGGTCCTTTTTGGAGAATTTGGCTTTCCCCTGCCTGGCTTAACAATGCTGTCTATGGCCATGAGTAAATCTGTCCTAAAACTACTCTAAATGTTTGTTTTTAAAGCCATGAAACTCACAGAGTGGTCAGTGGTGTTTGTTGATGTTCTGACATAAAAATCGTAGCAAACTGTGGCTTCCATGATGATTTATTTGTCCATTTTGTTCATTTTGTCCATGCATTGATTTTCTATAGGAAGCCTCATTGTCCGTTGGTAGTAACCCGCCACAGGAAATGGAAAGGGGGTTGTTTACAACAAGGTTGTAGTCATTGTAGTCTTTTAGCTCAGTGAAAGTGCCGGCTCGACAGTGCTGTGTGCGCTCCTCCTCTTCAGAGGAATTCTCCTGCAGTCGCTGACCACACAAAACTTGCCTGTTATTACTCGCTTGTAAACAACCTTCGCAGTACAATGCCTTTGAACACAACGCCAGCCTTCTTCTTCTGCTTCTTTCTGTGTCCCATTACATTGCAATGGTTTCCTGCCAGTTGGCGACACCCACGTAAAGGAGCATTATCGCTATCAAGTGGGCTGGAGTGTATAACGCTTCAGGGTCAAACCAACGATCAAGTGGAAGTTTACACACGGGTGTGAGGCAGCTGAAAAAATAGTTCCACAATCGAGATGAATAGTGAAAACACGGATGGAAACCACAGTTGCTACAGTTTTTATGTCGGAACATCAACAAACACCACTGACCACTCGGTGAGTTTCATGGCTTTGAAAGCAAACGTTTAAGGTGGTTTTAGGACAGATTTACACATGGCCATAGACAGCATTGTTAAGCCAGGCAGGGGAAAGCCAAATTCTCTGAAAAGGACCAATTGTCAAAATTTTGGTCTTGACCACTCTGTTTCTTCATAAACAACCCAGAAATGGGGCTCAAAGTGCAAAATACCAAACATCTCCTTTAACAAACCAGGTAAATAGTCTGACGCTCATTGGACAGTTTTGGTGAGTATCATCATAGCTACCTGGACCCACATTCAAATTTGTAAATCGAACTGATAGCAGGTCACGCAGTGCATTACTGCACATTAAGATTTTATATGCAATGTTTTATCTGTTGTTCACAAAGTGCTCATGAAGGAATAGGTCATCATGTGTCAGGAGCAGGCCAGCCGTTGGGAAATACGGACAGAGGGACAACATGTTCAAAAGCAGGCCCCTCATTCACACCCAACATAATCCAATAAAATATATAAAATATAACCATATTTCCATATGTATTTTGTCAGACTACTGTTATCTACTTGTCCTTGTGTCTACTGTTCAGACATTATTTTCTTATTTTAAAAAAGCAGAGGTAGTCACATTTGTATCCTGGGCTGAAAACATACCCTCCGATGAATGATTAGAGAAAAGTCAAATTTTGATTGAGGAAATTACTGCAAGGATTTAAATCATAAGATCAAATCAGCAGTGAACATTTATTTTCTTCATTTATTCATTCAATCTTGAGGGCTACTTTAATTAAATATTGGTCAAGCTGTGTGCAGAATAGTGTGAAGAGAAAATGGCTGTCAACTCTCAGTTTTCCAGTTAAACCCAATTTATGCAATTTTAAGACTGTTCAGTATGGAGTTAGATTAGTCTCAATATTAATAAATGCACACAGAAGGATTCACAAATACATGTTAAGATTTATATATAAATGACTCTCTCCACACAAATATTTTCAATGCACACACATATATTTGGCATTTTATATAAATGTAAAAAAAATCCACAAATAACCAAAAAAGTTTCACAAATGTATTTCTGATGCACACACAAATATTTATTGTTTTAAATATATGCAGTTTTCATCAAAACATTTGTGGATGTTGATACATTCATATACAGATGCTTTTATTTTGTCAACCTCTGCGCATTCGTGTGTGAATCTTTTTGAGACTCCCCTGACGTCACCCGATCCACAAATGCATTTTTTCTACCAAGGGGATATAGGTAGCCAATCAGATGTCTCCTTCCTCTTCAGCCAATCACATGAGCGTCTCGCTACCACCCCCACGTGGGATATGTTTTAACGTCGTAGTGTCAGAGGGTGGCAGTAATGCACAACTACATTGTTTGCCGACCGTCACATTAATAAGGACGAGAAGAAGAAGAAGCAGCAGCAGACAGCAGTCAATGCAGAGCCCCGGGTCAGCTCTTGACCAGGGTTTCCCCTAGAAAAAATTGGCACCGGACAACGTGATCGGCTTTCCGACGTGTTGATCGTGCCCTTGTTCATTTGTTTGTTGGGTCCTCTTTTCATGTTATTTTCTGCAGTTATTTTGCATTTGTTCGTGCCCATAGCCTGTCTGGTTTAAGTGTTTTTGCTTTGTGTATTAATCTGTATTGTAGCAATAACCTCAAGCTGTACATCCGTCATCCATTCGTATATGTCCGTGTGTGTGTGTGTGTGTGTGTGTGTGTGTGTGTTTCTCAGTGAAACGAATTTCCCGAGTTGCAGAGAGGAGGGGAGCAGCAGCATCAAAATAATTTTAAAAATCCTCTCATTATTTCGGTTTTTATGTCTTTTCTTCTGCAATATTTTATAAAAATTCACTATATAGTCAACAATATAGCAGACTAAAAGTTATATACTATTTGTTATTTAAGAGTGTACTAAGAGTGCTAATTGTCATTATCAATGGAGACGTGAAGCAGCGAAAAAAATGCGCACGGTAAAAAAATTAAATACATTTTAAAAAGCTGACTTGTATATTGACATGAGGCGTTGAAAGGTTTGCTGATCCTCTTGACTGTGACATTTTGTTCATTAAATTTAATTGCTGGTACGTTTATCTAAAAAAAAAACAACAACTTCTTGATGTGCTTCTGAGCAAAAACAGTCAAATTGTGTATGACGGTCTGGCTGACCGCTGCTAGAATGTTGGCGGTCCTAGTGTTAATAACGCGGCGTGCTGCCAACTTGAAATAAAAAAGTCAGTTCGCTATTGAAATATATATGCAATAAAAACTCTAGATAAACAAAATGAAAAAATCCTTTGACATGTTTAATTCAAATTGTGCTTGGAGGGAATATTTTCACCGAACATTTGGACCGGCGGTGTTAAAAAATGTCGGACTTCGGCAGATTTTACCGGTCAAAGTCCGGTAATTACCGGATAACGGACCATTGACCCGGGGCTCTGCATTGACCGCTGTCTGCTGCTGCTGCTTCTTCTTCTCGTCCTTATTAATTTGGCGGTCGGCAAACAATGTAGTTGTGCATTACTGCCACCCTCTGACACTACGACGTTAAAACATACCCCATGTGGGGGTGGTAGCGAGATGCTCATGTGATTGGCTGAAGAGGAAGGAGACATCTGATTGGCTACCTATATCCCCTTGGTAGAAAAAATGCATTTGTGGATCGGGTCACGTCAGGGGAGTCTCAAAAAGATTCACACACGAATGCGCTGAGGTTCACAAAATAAAAGCATCTGTATATGAATGTATCAACATCCACAAATGTTTTGATGAAAACTGCATATATTTAAAACAATAAATATTTGTGTGTGCATCAGAAATACATTTGTGAAACTTTTTTGGTTATTTGTGGATTTTTTTTACATTTATATAAAATGCCAAATATATGTGTGTGCATTGAAAATATTTGTGTGGAGAGAGTCATTTATATATAAATCTTAACATGCATTTGTGAATCCTTCTGTGTGCATTTATTAATATTGAGACTAATCTAACTCCATAGTTCAGGGACTCCAGTATGCAGAATTATTTAAATACACCATTTTGAAAAATTTTCCTTTTTTCCTCGCCAATATTTAGCGCAAATTTGGAGCATTATTTATCCCCCTTTCCGACAAGAATTTTGGCCTTGGGTCAGGATCATCTTTACCCTTTGAACCCCCAGGAGGGGGAGCTTGCCTTTTTAACAACTGACTATCAGTGCATAGATTTACTATAAGTTTAGCATCTAAATTTATCTTAAAACCACAGATCTGCTCTCATACAACCATGTTTTTTTTTAATCTGTTTTGCTCTCACATCACAAACAAACCAGAGTCTGCTTAGAAGTGGACTGGTCTGCTTGTTTAGTCTGCATCAGAGTTCAATTCACATTCAACCGGCATACAATGCATGTAGGCAATATCATTTAACACTTTTGGCCTCAATTTTCACGACAAAGTGGCTGTGTATAATACTTACAAACAACATAGTCTTTTTCATTAAGTTCTCTGCATCTATTTGTTTCTCTCCTTTCTCTGTTCAGTCCTGTTTCCTTTACTTCCTTGCCTCTGGTCTCTAGCTTTGCCCTGTGCAGATTGCTGATTTCTGCAATTCCTAGATGGCTTGGTTTTAATGGAGCTGTGTTGCTGGGTTTTGGCTCTTCACTGGTTGTCTCTGAGCAATCCTGCCTGTTTCTCAAGTACTCAAGGGTCCCCTTTAGTGTTCTCACATGTCTCTCTAGTCTCTGGGTCGCCTTAACAAGGTATGCCTGTTTCTCCAGGTCCCCTGTTGCCCTGCTGCGCAGAGCCAACTCTCTTCCGACACCTCTTTACTACGGTCATTGCATCCCAGCATGTGTTACCTCCTTGGGCTACGTCTCTCACCTACACCTGCCCTAAGGCCCCGATAGACTGACATGGAAGTGAATGGCAGACAGTGGGAGTACAATTTAAGCCTCAGTCTGTGTACACTCATCAAACATGTCACCTGTCTAGTGTCAAGCCAGTCTCGCACTGTCCTGTCTTGGGCTTGAGATGGTATTAATATATTGGTCATCGGTCCTTTCTATAGCATTTGGTAAAAAATACGAAAACCACAACACTCATATTCTGACAGAAATAAACACACAGAAATGTTACTGCAGATGTGTAACCATACTCAGCCATGGAGAACACAGAGTTTAATATCTTCAAAGTCTTCGAGTGAGTACAGAATGTTCCTTCAAGTGTACACTTCAGTCAGCCCACAGTGCCTGTCCTGTATAGAGAGCACAGGCTGTTTAGGAATTATCCACTGGCCCCCTCCCCTCTGTTACTCTCAACACCAATGGATGAACCTCCAGAGGTACAGAGAGCTACTTTACAGTGACAGCCCATTACATCAGTCCTGAGAGGGAAATAAAATGTCCAGCTCTGCAAACATGCCCCTCATATGAAGAGCAGACAAACGTAGATCTGGCAAAGAAACTAAAGATGGTACTGTTAGAAGATACTAAAAATAATATTGATAATAAAAATCCTGTCTCTAAAAAAGTAGAGTCTGAAATTAATGGTGGAGACAGCATTTTTGCTGTTGTTTTTTTAACCTCAGTCCTTAGGACTTTCTCCACAAATGCCAGTGGTGAAATGTACCTAAGATGCCACTGCATGTTAACATCACTGCACTGCTTTGTAGGGACATTACTCAACAATGAAGGAATGTATGGGCATTTATTTACTGTATTGTGCATTGCATACCTGCAGTGATAAAATGCTGTTTCTGATGTAAAGAAACCACTCAGGTACTGCACTATTGATGTGTTGTCCTTTCTTATTTTCACGCATTATGACTAATGTCAATTGTGATACTTGAAACACATTTTGCCTTTGACACTGTCAGTGAAGGATTCCTGCATGTTAGGATTCAATGGAGTGTTTTTTATGTTGTGTATTGCTGTTCAGTAAAGAATGTGAAATCTTCCTCTACCACTGACAAAAGAATGATCACGTGAATAGAGCCTATTGACAGAAAATGTACAGAGCTCTCATCTGGAGGATTGTAGTCACTGTAAAGCAAGTATTATATTTACTTTATTTCATCTTACATTGTGTTACTTCTACATTGATAAAATGCCACCTTTCCACTAGTTAAGTCCATGAGGACCTTGCTTGGAAACTGGAGGGTCGCCGATTCAAGTCCCGACACAGACCCCTGTAGACCCCTGTAGCTTCATCAAAATTACATTTTCGTTTATACAGAGAAGTAAGCACTGAAAAAGGTACCATTGAGTACCAATACCAAATTACAGGCATTGTTGCTGGTACCAGTACCAGTCTCAGTTCAAATGTGAATGGTATCCAACCCGACAATAAACCCCCAAACTGCCCAGGGATGCCATACTACAGCTGACCCTGCACTACCCCCTTCATATCATTAAAAAAACATCACAGCATGCTGCTACAGTGGTTGATATTTGAGAGTTTAAAACATTTAATAACTATATATTAGCAGCAATTATACATTTATAATATAAGCAAACAATTTTGACACAGATCTCTTAAATTAGGTTATCAAAGACCAATTTACTGTATTTGCTGAAGCCAAGAATGTCAGCCATGTTGTTGTGTCGGTCAGTCTCTGAAGCACACTGGACTGAAGTCCAGAAGCTTTCGATGGCATTCCTTTGAAGGAAATCATTTTTTTGTCAAACACATGAGAGAGAGGGTGATAGAGAAGGCGAGTGAGGGGGGGGGTGAGGTTATGAAGGAAACAAGATAAGGAGATGGTTGTGTGAAGTCAGTAGGCGGAGAGGCCGTGATGAGCAAGAGGTAAACATCAAACTGAGGTTGGAACAAAATCATTTGTTCATTTGTTTCTTTTCTTGTTTCCTGGCCCTGTTAGAGCTCGTTCCTTTGATCAGTGCCTCAAAGCGTGTAATAGTGCAAAGCACTGCATATGTCAGATTACTGTGGAAGGGCTGCAGGGGCATAACCAGCTCCACTCTCCCACAGAGCCAGCCTCAAAGTGTTCAGCTTCCTCTCAGAGATGATCAAGTGTCAAATTCCTGTCCACTGATTAGCATCTTTATTTTTAGGAGCAACTGACAGTATGCAGTTTGGTTAAAAGACATGCAGTGGCACCGATCCTAAGAGTGAAAATAGAGTATTAACATTTGCCTCTACAAGGGCATAGTCTGCACAGGTGAGCAGGGAATGTAGAGCCTCTTCAGATACTCAGAAAAGCGTACTTTGAGTAAAGGGAGCATCAATTTCTGACATTTAACAGAGAATGGAGTATATCGGCCGTGGTAGGTGGTCGGTTGTCTGCTGGATGAAAATTCGAAATGAAGGGAAATCCTTTTCCTCCACAGTGCTGTAAATATTTTACTGCTGAGGCTGTTGTTGAAGTAATATGAGAAGGGTGAGCTCAATTTCAGAAGCTGGACACTTGCTTTGTACCTTTAATCTCTTTACTGAAAGAAAGCTTGGTGAGCTGGAAGAACATTTAGCTGATCTTTTATGCACCTATTACATTCACAGTAACATTATGCATGGCTCTTGTAAAGACAAATAGCAGCCACACTTGGTAGAAGCCTTGGATACAATAGTACTTAATACTAATTGCCTCACCTTTTCCATCATATGTCACTTTAGCTACTTAACTACTGTGAACTGCACTGCTTTGAATTAACACATTTTCTTTGTCCTCATATGCATTTAAGCACAAGTTCAATTTAGCAGCCACACATTTAATTACCTGCAAAGAAGTATTTCATTCAAGTTATGTAAGATAACTTTCGATTTTTTAATTCTCTGTCAAAGAGACAGATTTTTATTTTATTAAAGGAATAGTTCATCATTTTGTGAAGTTATGTCAAATCCCTTTCTTGCCAAGAGTGAAATGAGAGGATCAAAACCACTCATATGTCATTAAAGAGAAGGAGACAGGAGACAGTTAGCTTAGCATAAAGACTGGAAACAGGTGAGAACAGCTAGCCTGGCCTTGTCAATAGATAACAGAATCCTGCTACCAGCACCTCTAAAGCTCACCTATTAAAGCTACAGTATTTTGTTTTTTTTTTTTTGTTAATAAAAAATAACTTTTTGTTAGATTTGCTGAAACTGTCAGTGTATCCTGACAGTAGTACACAAGACAGAGAATCTGTAAAAAATTTAAGTTCCTCTGGCTTCTTCTAGTGCTCCTAATGGCATTCACGATAATCCACCATGCCTTAACAAACACAACCAATCACAGCCAGAAGGAGTCTCTAAAGCAGAGTCAATCAGTGCTCTTGCACATGTTGTGCTGCCTCCCTCCCTTGTGCATGTTCTCACTTAGTCTAGCTTAATGTAAGAGGGAGCTTTGCAAACATAACGGCTGAGAATCAACCACCAGCAATGACAAAACTGTCCATTCCTCCACTGTTGACAGCCGTGTACACAGCACAGACGAGTAAAGAGAACAAGACCTTCCAAAGCTTTCTCCAACGTTAGAAAAGCCACTTAGATGTTTACTTTGTTTTATCTCGAGCACAGTGTGTACACGAGCAGAGATGTCTGCATCAGAGACTTCTGCAGACTCTGATTGGTTGTTTTTGTTAGGCGTGGTGGATTCTTGCAAATGCCATTAGGAGCACCAGGAGGAGCCAGAGGAACATAATTTTTTCTGAGCTTTAGAGGTGTTGCTAAGAAGACTTTTTTTTTCCTTCGGACAGAGTCTGGCCAGCTGTTTGCCCCCTTTCACTCTATATGCTAAGCTAAGCTAATTACACACTAACAAACTTGGAGTATTTCCCAAAATGTCCAATTCATCCTTTAAGTTTTGAGGACATCAAAGAAGAGCTCTGTGGTGCCACCTTGTCACTTAATGTAAGCACGTTTCCTTCTGGTAAAAACTCTTATACTGTTAAGGACAACAGGTTCATGGACTGCTGCAGTAAAATAAGACTTAGCAAATTTTTATTTCATTGACTTCTTCAGCAACTTGTGACCATTTTCTTTTTGGACAGCTTCACCACACTTCAAGCCAACCTACGGTCACGTTGTGTGCCATCGGTCTCCTCTGAGCCATTTGTGAAAACTACATTTAATTTGAGTTTCTAATTACTCACTCCTCCTATCCCCAGTGGCTAGCCAAATCAGCGAGGAAGCCAAATGAACTCTGCCTTACCAATTAGCCGAGTGGGCTGCTCAAGCTAATGACATGAACAACAGTCTGTGGCTGCTTCATTGCTGCAGCAGGCCCTAAGGTCTGCAGGAGCCCTCCCTCACAGATGAGAAGATTTAAGAAGGATTTCAGCGACTGAGCCAACTGCAACATTAATTACTTTAAGGGGCCTGGAAGTATGATGTAGCCTCTCTGCCCTCTGGGGCCACAATTGAATTTCTTCAATTGACCTGTTCCAGAACAGCTGACTTTAACAAGAGCACTACCTGAAGAGTTTTAAATGGCCAAAAGGATCGGAGAAAGATTGTGAAGCTTTTACTTATTACTATATAATGATGCAATTCAGACCAATAATAGCTGCAATTCAGACCTCTGCTTAAGTACCAAGTAGATAGGCTTATTTCTTTTTATTATGCAATTTTTCCTCTTGCTATGGTCTTGCATCTGCCTTGAGTGCAGGGATAAGTGGGCTCCAGAAGGATCCACGTATTGGTGTGAAGATCTTGGACCAAGTTTTACAAAAACTTTCCTGTTGTCATGCTGAGAAGACAGCTTACAGCATTGGATTGCATCATCCCAATAGTTTTGAGGCAAAAAGAGGTCAGCATCAGTACCTGTATACTGTTGACAGCATTGACGAAATATATTTTTCTTTGCCCAGGTTGATATACAAACCATTTAAATTCAACCATGTTGACTCTTTTCTAAAACAAGAAATGCACCTTTGTTGTTTTACTTTTTTTTCAACATCGATACCCAAATTATGTACGTACATAAGGATTTTAGAAGTGTGTACAATATGCTGGCAAGGTCTGGGAGCCCCCCTTAAATGAAGTACAGACAAGCGACAGCAGGTATATACGTCAATCAGCTGATATGTAAAAGTTGGCGTGTGTCAAGGAATATAGAGACTCAAAACACATGGGATTGGACTTCTGTGGGTTTACTCAAGAGAAAGCCAAATAACTGGTATATCATGACAATTTATAGCATCTGACAAACAAGCAGTATCAGTTGACACACCTACAGGTTTTCCAATACACACATTAAAAGGTGTTTCCTGTCACTTAAGCCGTTGCTTCCTGTATTTGCGATAACCAGCTCTGGGAACAATTGCTTCTCCTCACCTACCCAACTTTGGTCAGTCATGTCAGGTCATCTGGCTGAAGTCATGTCAGGTCATCTACACTTAGAAGAGTTTATGTCAGGTCATACATAATACATGTAGTGTGTGACCAAGAATAAATCTATTTTTAAGTGACCAACCAACTAATGAGCCATTAAAGGTATACTATACAGGATAAAAAAGACTATGTATAAATTCATGTTTAACACACAGATTTAAAGGTGTCTCCTGTCACTTAAGCTGTTGTGTCCTGTTATTCTGATAACCAGTTCTGGGGACCATTGCTTCTCCTCACCTATCCAGTTTTGGTCAGAGTCATGTCAGGTCATCTGGATGAAGTCATGTCAGATCATCTACACTGTAAGAGTTTATGTCAGGTCATACACTATACATGCAGTGTGTGACAACGAATAATGCTTTTTTAAAATGGCAAAAATCACAGGCACAGTGCCCAAAAACTGCAAATATAGTGAGGCAAAACGCTAAGCTGACAAAGCTGGGGTTGGCTTTTGCTTTCACTGTCGATACTGTTTACAAACAGTAACTGTCAGTTCCTGCATACTATACCTTTAAGCCATGTTTTTGGCAAAATAATAAGTGATTGGGACACGGAAAGTATACAGTTGGAGAGTGAAAAAGTGGACGATGCTTCAGAAGTTTGAGATTGAGAAGTCTCTATGGATGTTTTTTGATGTTAGTTTTGATGAAACTGGTTCAATAGTGCAATGCAGTGTAACCAACCACAGCTGCTGCCTTTTAATGCAGCGCAGGCTAAAGCCAAGGTGGCACCTCGGCAATATCTGAAAGTGTGGGGTGTGGAGATGCTCAAAGTAGAAAAGTTGGCTGCTGCATAAATGGTCTCACTTTATGAAGTTTGAATCAGTGGTGAACAGCTCATAAAAAACACAGAAGGTCAATTACCTTTAGATCCTGTTGTGTTTGAAGATTGTGCCCACTGTGGGAGCCATGCTGAAAATGATGCACTGACATAAAAACTTAGCTTAAAGGATGTCCTGCCCTGACACATCAAGCAAACTGGCAACTGCAGGTGCAATACATATATTCCTGCTGCTGGTGGCTACAGATAGGCTGCTCAACTGAAAATGAATCTTACAAGTTCTACACACAGTTGACAGTGACAATACTGGTACGAATCTGTCATAGTTTTTTTTTTTTTTTTTTAGTGTGCTGCCTGTGCCAGCAGCTGGCTCGGCTTTGATGAAGGAGCCTGTAACAAACAGTTTTGGAGCTGCATTTAAAGTCTGCGGGTGGAGAATAGCTTTGAGGTGGCCCATGGTAACCCTGGCTGGTCACCCAACACCACAACATTATGTTCTACTACAAAGTGCTGAGGTGAAGTGACTCCCTGACTGCCAGAGAGTTCAGTCATTTGGCTGTGCCAAAAGCATCTCCACATGTTTAGCCATTGTGCTATCTTTTATACTTTAACATGGCATGGACTGAGGGTTTCAGAGTGTGCTGTCCCCCCAAAAATGAGTGTTTTGTTATGAGTGCTGTGGCTGTGCATAGATGTTTCATCTCCTAGGTTCAAAACTAAAGTAAAAAACAATTTTAACTAATAAAAATCATGACCTTGATGCAAAGTGCATTTTGAAAAGGCTTTCATTTTTGGGTTCAAATTCTTTGTGCACATTAACATACTTGGTCTGATTCTGAAAAGCTGTATAGAGTATGATAGCTCCACAGGGTTTTCCTCCTTTTGAGTTGGGTGAGCCTCAGGAGAAGCTGGATGTTGATGAAGGAATTATTATGCTCAGTATATCCCTGACCTCTGTACACTGAAATGTGTTGTCGCTGAATAATTTGCTCCAAGCCCGGAAACCTCAACTGTCAGTGTGTGTGTTTTACTTCCTTTTCTTACTCTTGTTGAAGATGAAAAACAGATTTGACTTATCTTGAATTCTGTTTTACAAGGTAGCATTTGTTTCGCTAAGTGACGTCAGCCGTCTGTAGATTACCTTAATCTTATTGCACTAAGTTAGGCCTATGTTTAATATACTGCTTTCACTAGTGTTTACATTTTCAAATAACATTTTGTTTAGATTAGGGATGTCAACAGTTAACTGTTAATCAGTTAAGCACCAAGAATATTTTGACCACTTATGCGTGACTGTCTAATGGTTAATAATTTTGCTGTTCTTCAGTTTACTGCACTGCTCACCAGCCTGCTCTGGTTGGAACCAGTGAGCAGTGCTGCTTATTCTGTGATTACCGCTAGTAACCACATCCTGACTCAACAACGTTGCCGTGGAGACATTAGCCCCACTCTCCTTAAGCCTCTTAAGCCGCAAACTTTCTTTAGCATTGTTAGCTACTGTTAGCTCTGTCAGCACCGTTGGCGATATCTCAGGGTAAATGGTGATAACACAGTTATCCATGGCATGACAGCCAACTGAGCGGTACTGCTGGCTAGCTCCCACCCAAAGCAGGGTGTTGTGCAGGTGCCGAGCGGCCAAGGCTAATTTTAGCTAACCAGAGAAGACCAGAGGATGGGTAGTGGGCATTATGTTTCCACATGTTAATGCAGCCAGCTGGCTGTCGGTCAGCAACACCAAGAGAAAAGTAAAAGGCACGACACTTACATTACAAAACATTAAAAAGTCCCCACCTCTAAATGGCTAGTGCTTTAAAATGCTGCGCTAACTTGTTGAGTCAATACAGAGCTAGACTAAAAAGAAAGGCCTTTTGTAATTTCCATCATTTAGTTTTAATTTTTACTTAAAAATTAACCAGTAAGTCACCGATTCATGGATTTCGGTCTATTGGAAGCAAAATTAACTGCAACTTACATCCCTACTTTAGATCTCACAATAACTTTTTACAGATCCAGAGTGCAAGGTATAGGACTTTGACAGACAAAACAATGACCTGTGGGTATTATAAAACAGAGCATCATGACAACAGGTAAAAGACATTTATCTTCAAAAGACAGCTCTGCTCCCCCAAAATGACTTAGAGCTACCCCTTACCCACCAACATGAACAGGTTCTCTTTTGGTTCCCACACCTAATATAGAACGCTTTGGAGCTTTACAACCAAAAATAAATGGCTGTGTCATATTCTAAAGGTTGGAAATAGAGGACAGAGAAGCATTGGGAAAAACGAGCTTGTAGTGGCCTTGTGAACAGTTGGTCCATGCTTGTTTTTGGATTAAAAAAACAAATATGTTGCAGGTATAAAATGCAATTCGCCTTCTTGCTACTTCTATTGTGCATTGTGTAGACTAACGCTCTGTTGATGACACAGTAGGTGGTACCAACATTCCAAGAATTTTGAACAGAGCCAGGTTACAAACCACAGCTAGTCAGAGCTGTTAGAAAAAGGGTATAAGTTACAATGACCTGTCCCTGCGCACAAGGAATGTTCAATATGGCCACGCAAACTCAAAGACAGCAAAGCACACAAACCCTGCATTCTTTTTAAGCCTGGAGGGGACTGGCGTCTGTCTTTCTTGCCACGTCCATCAGTGTGAGAAATTAGCTAGGGTCAGCTGTGCCAAAAAACAAATCAACCAGGTCAACCCAGAAAATAAAGATACAAGCATGACAACAACAGATTCCTTCTCCTTCTGTCTGCAATGTAGCCTAGATAACATCTTCTCAATATAGTTCTTTCCTTTGCCATTGGCTATTGCACTAATTTCTCATAACTGCCTGCTGTCACTCAAAACTTGAGTGCCCTACAAACCTTATTAGAGAGTATGCTGCAGCGAAGGTGATACTGCGACAGCATGTCTGTCGTTTATATGTAGCCACTGGGCCGACATCTAGAAATTCTAGTCTTATTTTAATTCTCCTCAAATGTATTGAAAAAATTAATTATTTAATGTAATTATAAATTAAAACAGGCTTACTTTTCATTTATTTGTAAAATCACAGTCACAAACTAATCCACACATCACATTATCCTCATACCCACAATGTGCCACAAAATTGTTTTCAAAGTGACAAAACCATTGTAACTCAAAATGTCCTCTGTGATCACAGCCAGTAGTATTGATTTTTGTTCACTCCTGTCCTCACTGACCTTTTAGGATTTGGTTTCATGGCTGTGTTAAGCACTGACAAGGTTATCTTGGGAGATAAGCTAATTGGAAATACAAAAAGTTAAAAGCACAGTGACTAGAGGTCAACACACTTGTATCTTTACGAACCACCTTACACTTATATATTGTAGATGGATGGATGGATGGACGGACAGGACAGATAGATGTGTGCCACTGTGTATCTGTTGGTTCCATGCTTACCCTAACAAACTGTTACGAAACTGTAAGAAATTTCTCTGAATTTTCACTGCTAAAATAATTGGTCTCCCCATCCACAATTTGTATGACCTTATCTCCTCAGCCCTTATGTTTGAATCACACGTGATTAGACTGTCAGAACAAATAGTTTTTGTTGTCACTTTACCCTCGCAGAAACAGGGCAAAGGGTTCACTTAAGAAAAAAAAAGTTTTTATCTGTGCATACCAATCAACAATGTTTCAATTTTATTTTATTTTCATGCAAGGGTTATGTTTTTGCAGCATGAATTTCAACTTCAGAATGAAAATTTAACAGTCACACAAAAACTGTATTAATGATTCCCTGCATGAAGGTTATTATAGCAATGACATAGATAACATCACCCACTTAGCGAGGAGAGTAAAAAAGAAATGCTTCACTAATGAGCTTAGTAAAGCCTCCAGAAATGTCGAAGAAAGTCATCCTCTAACCTTTTGACAAGGAAAGGCCATTCAGTTCTGTTGATGAAGGCACCAGTAGCTCACCATTATGAAATCAGCAACAAAGAAAGAAAGCAAAGTGCACTCGAAAAGATGTATAAATCTCTACAGTAGTAACAATGTGCAATTTGAAGAGCTTTTCTTTAGTATAATTGAACCTCTCTGAGCACTGATCGTCTCATCATACTGTAACGAGTCAACCATAAATAGGCATGGCAAGTCTGTCAAGCTTTTGAATCCCCTCAACAATGCTGAGGGGTATGTATGTTGCTATAGTGGGAGTGATAATTGCTGGCCAAAAAGTGAAAAAGCAAAAATGTAAGCAATGGATAAACAGTGCCTGCTCTCAGGTAAGCTGCTGACAGCTGCTATAAGCATGCCCATCTCACTTGCTAACTACTTGCGAGGTGTATTGTATTTCCAAGGCCAAGGAGCAGCAGAGCATCGTTAATTACATCTTATTCTAGGGTTACAGGTTAAGTTAGAACTTGTTCTATTCAGGATGGAAACATTTATGATTCTTTTATACTCCGATGATTGCGAGTTTGATTTGTTGAGGGTCTCTGCTGGTCCTTATGCCTTCAGGACATAGCCATATGCTTGCACTCTAAAGTCAGACACTGACTAAAGCTTACGCCTTCTCCCGCCCACTCTGCTTTATATGTTAACAAACTAACTGCCAGCCATATAAGTAGAAGCATATAGAACCTTAAATACCGTTACAAAGTCACTCAGTGTGTACTGTGTGTGATAAAGTTTATCTTGCTGTACAGAGTGCAGGTGGTGACTGACAGATAATGTCCCCTTGGGGCTTACAGTAGCTGTATGAACTCGCTGCTAAGACTATTCAGTGCTACAAACCCGTAGACTTGACTTGGCTGCTTCTAATACCAGCTGTAGTCTCAGAACCTATTGATATTACTCTTACTGCCCGCAGAATTAGGCAAGACCCACTGCTGCAGTTTGGTTGAGAGTTAGAAACGTTTAGGGCCCTATTTAAACAATCTATAGTGCCTGGACTAAAGTGCACGGCACAACTGCATTTAGGGTGTGTCCAAGTCCACCTGATGCACTGCCATTTAAATCATGGATTTAGAAAACTGAAGAAGCAAGTGGTTTTCTGCTGAGTCATGCAGTAAGAGCAATGATTTCACTGCAGCAAATATTGTAGGACATTTAAGCAACAAAACTAAAACCTGTAGTTATCACCTTGACAGAGAAAACAGAATAAATTTTAGCTTCTGAAGTAACCAATGAAGTTACGCTGCTCCATGTGTGTAGATGTGTACAGCATCTCTCTTAATGGGAGTCAGATGGCAGCTCTGCAGCTCTGCTCTCTGCTATGTTCACATTTTAGAGAATGTAGTCAGTATTTTACCTCTTAACGATGTATTATTTCACCCAACCGCACATCACTGTGTGTGTAACAAGCAGAGTGTATACCTGTTATCTACCCACCTATGTAGGCTTCTCTTACTACCTGAATAACGTACCTGCTGCCTCAAAATAGCAATATGCAAATATTGTGCCTGACCATACCTCATTTTAAGACCTGCACGTCCATGGATGCACAGGTGGTCAAAAGTATATTTGCTGCTTGCACGACATGGATGCTGGCTGTAAAAGGGACAGTCTGAAACTAGTAATGACAGTTGTTCTGCACTGTGCACTGCTTTGCACCGGGCATAAGATAAGGCTATCAGTTTCTTAGTGTTACTGACTGCTTTGTTCACTTTAATTATTTTCTATAATTTTCAGGTAAATTTTTTTTTCTGCTACTGTCATGATACAATAGACATATGAGTTAGTAGCGAGTCCTGAAAGGTACACAACACCCAATACTCAAAAACTTGAAATATAGTTAAGAGATTGGGACCCGGGTATGTCAAGACAACATAATCCTAGAACTTCCTAGGACTCAGGTTAGATGCTGTGTGCCACTATGAATTTAAAGGGGAAAAAAAGGCAGTAGCTCAGTCCGTGGAGTCATGGCTTGAAAACTGAAGGGACGTTGTCCCCGAATGGACCAAAGTACGGAGTGTGGACCGGTAATTGAAGAGGTTCAAGTTCACCTCAAGGGTAGTCTAGGTGCCCTCGAGCAAGGCACCGAACACCCAACTTCTCAAGGTGCCTGTCCATGGCCAGCCCTGTTGCTCTGACATTCCTCCATTAATGCATGTGTACAGGTTCTGTTTTTGCATTTGTGTGTATTTTGGCCTGTGTGTGTGTAGTGTATAAAATTAACAACAGGGTAAAAAATATTGAATTTTCCCTTGGGGATAAATAAAGTATATCTTTTTCTTCTTTTTTTTGCCTTCTTTCAAAAGTGAAACTTACTGTTCAAAAATACAAGACCTGAATCTCAGCTGTGTGTAGCTTTTTAAAGAATTTTTTGCCATACTAAATAAATGAACAGGCTATTTGTTAAACCTAACAGTCTATTACTATGCACATTGTTTTTTCATACTACAGCACTGTAATACTACAGCTAGCTAGCTGTACCCTACAATTTCCATGTCTTCTTTATGATGCATCAACTGGTGAGGATGCTAACATTTAGCCTGGGATGTGTATTTATTATTGCATCATTATGCTCCTGTGCTGTACTATACAGTATGTAGCCCACAAACACCTCACAGGAGGCAAGCTGTTCTCATGCACTGTTTGTATGTTTTCCTATGAAAAGTAATGCACCAAAATGTATTTTGGAAGGCTGCAAGCAATGCCCTGATGGGAGAAAGGAAGGTGTCCTGAGCAATCCTGTTAGGAGGCAGGTTGGGGCGGTAGATGGGTTCTACAGGGTTTCCCCCGGGACTTGACCCAGGAGACCAGTGTTCGGAATTGTGTGAACATAGACATAACTTTTGGTAGTTTTTCAGGATGGTCTCACCATGTTAGTTTTAGTAAACCTAATAATAAACCTATAGTAATTTTGCTTACCTATACCTAACCTCTGTAACTTTACTTTAATTACGTAACTTCACGTTGAGACTTAATGCCATCTAAGTGCCACTAATTCAAAAGATAGCATGCAAACTATTGTATGAGGATACATTACAAGAGGATATAGGGTTTAAACCCACTGTCCTGCTGCTTCCTTCAGCATTACACAGGTTAGGTTAAATGGCAACACTAAATTGACAGAGGTTGTGAATGTAGATGTTAATAGCTGTCTGTCTCTATGTGTCAGCTTTGTGATTGACTGGCGACCTGTCCATGGTGTAGCCCATCTCTCACCAAGTGTCAAGTAGGATCAAGTCCAGCCCCCCCCGAGACCCTCCAAGAATAAACAGGTACAGATAATGGAAGGATGGACACATTTTCAACCACAAAAGACCAGTTTCATATCTTCTTAAAATGTCTTCTACTATCATCCGCAGACTGTATATAAAATGTCTCAAGAGTCAATTTTTTTGTGTATTTCTGCCTATCCAGGGCATCCACATATGCATCACCATCCTTATATTTTTATCTAAAAAATACTTTTGCAGTGCATCAGCATTTACCCTCAGTTAAATTTAATTTAGAGAGAGTTCACACCTGACTGGATTTTGACTGCAGGAACAGTGACTGTACACACACTTTACTAATGAATCTTCCCATTACCAATAACACAGTTCCAGTAACATGACAAATCATGTCTCTCCAGTCTCTAGGGACAGGTGCAGTCTTTCTCTGTCTCTTTCTCTCTGACACACACACACACACACACACACACACACACACACACACACATGAACTTTGTTATGTCATTTGTCTATCATTATCTGCATCGTTGCTTTTTTATTCTCTCCATTTACCTTTTTGCTTCTCTTGGTAGTATTTGTGTCATTTTGACATCGTTCTGTTGTGGTGCAACAGTTGTTATGTTTCTACTGTCTGACAGACAGTTTGCATTTATTTGGCTCACTCTGCAGTGTTTGTGCGAACAAAATACAAAATATCAAACAAACAACTAAAGGAACAGATCATGAACTCCATCAGTAGCATTTTCTGCTTCTTGGTTCTGATGCCACTGATGCCCTCACTGACATTACCAGTGATATTTTATTATCACATGAAACTACTCTGAGTAATAATGCGTGACATTTTCCTTTGTCACTCTTTGTCTGTGCTTGATATAACGCAATAGTGATTCAACCTATATCCAGTCCATGAATGCTTTCACATTTACACAGACAAGCAGGATGCTATTTACAGTGAAACATGGTGGTGCACACAGAGAGATGCATCTTATGTTAGTGGAGGTAGCAACACTGTTGGGAATAAATAGATTTTTTAAAAAAGGAAATAAATTGTGAATGGATAGAAGTCCTTTTTTATGCTTCAATACCAACGATATCCAGAGTCGGATGTTTTTCGGATTGTCCGTCTGTCTGTATGTCTGTATGTACATATGTCTGCTCCATTCTCGTAAACATGGTATTTAAAGAATGTCTTGAGGAAATTTCTCCAGATTTGGTAGAAACACCTCCTTGGACTTAGTGATTGACTGATTTGATTTTGACAGTCACACATCAAAGGCCAAGGTCGCTGTGACTTTGTCTGTCTTATTCTTGTGAACGCAATATCTCAAGAACACTGTAAGGGAATTTATTCTCATTTGGCACAAACGTTCACTTGGACTCAGCTATAAACTGATTGGATTTTGGTGGTCAAAGGTCAAGGGTATAGTGACCTTGAATCAGTCTCATTCCTGTTAACAGGCTATCAAGAACACCTTAAGGATTTTTTTTTTTCTTAAATTTGACACAAACATCCGATTGAACTTAAGAATAAACTGATAACAATTTGGTGGTCAAAAGTCAAGGTCAGTGTGGCCTCACAAAACATGTTTTGGCCATAGCTCAAGAATTCCTACGCTAATGGCGACAAAATTTCACACAAATGGCTGATAGGATAAAAGGTGACGAGGTGATGACATTTTAGCAGCATACAACAGTGGGGCTGTAATTCTAGTTCTACCTAATTTGAAATAACACTCAACTAGCAGCTCAGTTATGTTGTTTGGCTAGTCCCCACAGTTAGCTGCAGCTTGTAAGACCCCATATTTAGTCATATTTAAGTGCATAATATTATGAGCTGTCACAGCTTCAAAATCACTGTTCCAGCTACCACGGAGGACCCTGAGGTCTAAATCTCTGCAACTTTTACTGAAGGCTAATTCTTTGTTTGCTTGAAGACTTTGATAGTTGTAATGGAAAATCAACAAAAGTGAAGACCTAACCTTAAGCACTCATGTGAAAGATACAGTACATTATATACAGTAGATTTATCTGCCAATAAATTTCAAAAACAAAGGTTGAGCAGTTGCTGTTGGCATTTTGACTATGAAAGATATCTGCTGATAAAGGTGTGTAAGTGTGTAAATTGTGTACATAGTACCATCTGTATAGTCACTGATTGGTGTGCTGGCTGAAATGCCAACCCTTTGTCATACCCCTCAGCATGTCATATTGACTCCAAAGGCAGCCTTTAGCATCTTTATGAGACACGCTGGGTTTTCAGCCAACTCCAATGTAAACCCACCCGAGCCAATACTTGACACTGAGAGCAAGTGACGTGGTATGAATAATGTGGGGTGGGAGGGAGGGGAGGTAGATAGGTCAAACCAAACAGGACTTTCACCCAGGAGACTGCAGTTTGTGTCCAGTGTAAATCCAATAGTCAGTGTTGTATTTATGTAAACACGAACTACATACAGTGGTTACACACTGACATCACTCACATGATATATTATGTCATATTACATAACAAACATACTTATTTTAATAAAAAACATGATCTTTTTTTCAGGACCTAACCAAGTAGTTTTGTTGCCTAAACCTAACCATGACTGTTCTACAATATTAACCATGTTTTACAGTGTGTTCAGCTGTGCATCACACAGAGACACTCAAGGGTGCCCTGTGCATCACTATGAGACAAGGGACGTGACAAAGCATCGGCATTCAACAACCTGGGAATGAGAATAGGTTGGAATTTCTGGTATTCAAATGTTAGTCACCTCACAAATTTATAAGAAAAGAGAAAAGGTTTGTGTGAGGTGGTCTGTGAGCCATTAGAGTGGTGGAATGTGACATTTACTCAAGTACTCCATTTAAGTACAACTTTGAGGTGTACTACCTTACATTTCCATTACATTTCAGAGGACACATTACAACACATTTCTTTGACAGCTTTCATTATTCGCTATTTCACAGATTTGGATTATTAAACCGAATAAAATCAACAAAGAAATTCTGATGTATTATTATGGTTTCAGCTACCCAGCAGTATATAAAGTAGTTAAATCTGAGTATATAATACTATACTTTTTTTTTTAATAATGGTTGAATCTGAATAGTGAGTACTTTTACTTTTGGTACTGTAAGTACATTATGCTGCTTATAATGCAGGGGCTTTTCAACGGACTATTTTCTGCAATGTTGGACTGGTATATTTACATAAGTAAAAGATCAGAGAACCACTGCAGCCCGATGATGTCTGTGCTGAGGGTTAATCACAATTCACTGCTAAAAGAACACTTCAGTGATTGCACTATAATATTGACCATGAACTATAAAATAAAGTTGCCAGACGTTTGTCTGAATGTGCGAGAATATGTAAATTATTACCTTTGTATTTTAAAGAACAATCAGTACACTCATTGTGAGTGGTTTAATATTGTAACTCTTCATGGCACATAAGTTAATCGTGAAATTTTTGTGGCGACTGGTTGTTATTCCAAAGCAATCAGTGCAATCAAACAGAAGGTGACACACACACAGCACAGAGACCCAGTGAGGAGGGGTGGATAGTACAAGTTTATCTCTCCCTCAGCATCTCACTCAGAGGAGCACGGCTGCCTGCAATCAGGAGAGAGGAGCTGCTTAATGCCTTTTGTTCCTCTGCCCAGCACCTGCTCATTAAAATCACTGTTCAGACACAGAGGTGGCCGGTTTGCAGGTATGGGAGGCACACTCTGTATGCACGTTGCTGATGCACTTAGTCACAAACGTGCATGTGTCCACATCTGTTCCTATCTAATTACTTTGTATGCACATACATACACATACGAAGAGAGGTATGTGCCAGGTGTTGTGTATAATGCATATATTATAGCACGATTAAGGTGGTGACACATGCAAGAGGACTATAATTTTTTTTAGTACCAAAACAAACCATTACAGTACAAAATTTCAAGAACACATTAGACTTTACCAAGTATGGTTAGGGTCTCTGTGCACGTGTTCTATATTTTGAGGCTGTTTAGTCTGTATGAGTGAGTTGAACAAAGTTGTCCACCAGCTGAAAATCTGAATGTAGGTCTCCAATAGTTAAAAAAAAAAAAAAGAAATGGAAGTAGTGAGTTAAGGAAAAGAAGCGGGGATGGATTCACTAAAAGAAAAGGTAAAAAGTTTTGGGTGCTGTACAAAACTGAAGAGGCACATCACATGTCAGCTGCCCACAGGGAGGTAGCAAATTTTATTTATTCCGAAAAAAAAAAAAAAAAAAAATCCCTAACTGTGTGGGCCTGTGCAGCCCTAGAGTAGTACTAATACTGCCAGGAACTTACTCCCACTGGTACCATCCATACTAAAAATGTAAGGGATTATCTTCCAGTGTGGTGCATTAGGTGTAAGAATCCACCAAGTGGTATAGTTTGACTGTAACTACTGTACTGCAGCTGCCTTTCTCCTCTACTGCAGGCTATTACCCTCAGGCTAACTCTATTATTTCCCATGAGTGGGGAAAGAGGAAAAGGCTACTTCCTCATTCATTCCTTCAAGCATGCACCAAACTGAAAGCACGCTGGGATATTTATGATGGATATTTCATGGACTGAATGGCTTTGTTTCAGGGATGGATGCACTCGTTCCTGTTGTGATTCATGTACAGAGGATACCTACTTGTGAAAAATACAGTATCTTTGGTATGCTTCTCTTCCTCTTGAAGGAATAACAAAGTTCAAACAGTATAGGGTGCTATTGTCTAGTAGCCATGCTCTGAATATTGTATATTGAACTGAAGGTATCAGCATATGCATTCATTTACATGCTATCAAAGTGAAAACCTGAAGTGTACCCACATGTCTCAGTCTAAATATAAACTTGCAATGACAGATTTTTTTGTCCACTTGATAGCAGCACAGACAAGTTGTGAGCATAACAATGATACATCATCACACTATCAACATTGCATTCGGATACCATTCAGTCGTGGTTCTGTCCACCTGGTGAATGTAAGTCCAATATTCACTCTCTTTTAGCTCTGTTTTTGGTCTCTACCAACTCCACAGGGAAATATTAGACTCTTTAGCTGCTAAATGCGCCACTATATTTAGCTCTGCACCACTAGCTAAACAATTTGCTGAAACTCACGATAAAGCTCAATAAAGCTGAGGGGAGTTGAAGATTCAGGTGATAAATCTCTGGATGAATGACCCTTTGCTATTGTCACGTTGTTTTCTAATTGTCATTTTCATATTAGGTCTTGACAGTTTGGTAAGTAATGAAAGTGGTCAGAATACAAATGGCACGGAGGTGAGGGAAATAATTAAGTTATTTGTAGGATCTAGTTATTAATTCAAAGGCGCAGGTTTAGTAATTTAAGGATAAAACCTTCCCTCTAGGTACTGAGCTCTGTAATCACTCTGCCTGCTACAAATTACATTTACTAATTTGCAACAGCATTTAGACAGAGAATGCTGCCTTCATTAATTTTCTAAAAAGTTGAATTTGTTAAAGTATAATTCATATAAAAAAATGTTTTATTACTGCATATGCCAAGTTGTAAAATGTTGTTGTTGAACATATTAAGAAAATGAACATATTAGCAAAATGTTTGCTCAAAGCACATTCCATTTGCTTTTGCACAATATCCACTCTTAGCAATTAAAGCACTCAATTTTCTTTTTTTATTAACAGTTAATTTATTAACATTTAACCTAAATCTAGTAGAGCTATGATAGGACCAAAATCAATCAGGCCTGACCCTTTGTGAACCCTCATAGTTTCTGTCCAAGCCTGACCTGAGCCTGAACCATAGCAGCAGATTTGGGCCCATTCATCCTATTAAATACCCAATTTACACTCTAAAAAATAAAGTATATATATTAAAACATTCATGACAAGCCAAAGTCAACTAAAGTCATTTCAGCCTGGTAACATAAATTTCTGACACAATCTACGGAATGCACCTTCTCCTACCGAATGTTCAGCACAGCCTTCCTAGTTAATGAAAGGCAGGAGTCAGGATGGGTTAATGGCAACACAGCCCATACATTATGCATGACATTACACACACTATGACATCTGCAGCTTTTTTAAAAAGTGAAATTGGAGTGAACCTGACCCGAAAAAATTCAAGCCTGGGGGAATTTTGAGAAATTACAGGCCGGTCCTGTCCAGCTTGAACCTGGCAAGTCAAGTCAGGTCCAATCAGGTTCGGGCAGAGAACCAAAGCTCTAAAACCAAGAGCTTTCCCTAACCTGAAAGATCCCTAGTCTTGGGTATAGAAGTCCTGCTCTTCGTAACCATCCACCCAGACCACCTCCCTACGACTTGCATGCAATGTATAAAAGTGCTTCCTTCAAGGCAGCAATTACGTTTCCTTCAAAACACAATTGAGAAAACAAATCAGTAGTATTTACACATAATTTGTGGCCGTAACCACTTTCTGTTAGGGTATTAGCACCAGCATAAGGTAACCAGATTTTTACTTAGGCTGTCTAAACACACACACACACACACACACAGATACACACTAAAGCCACTTTCACACCCCCACCTGTAACCACCCTGATAACTGCCTACCTACAAGAGCGTTCTTAAAAGCAGCAGCTGCCAGTTGAACACTGGCTGAGGTGCAAGCTAGCTTGTAGCTGCATACTGTTGCAAGACAGCTGAAATTACTTAAATCACCAAAGATTTCCCCATATTTGGACAATTTGCCTGTCATCTGAAATTTGGTGGTAATGTATTCCCAGCCTCTCAGGTTCTTGGTGTACATGTGCAAATTGGCTGCATCTCAAAAGAGAGAGAGTTTTGCAAGAGTGTTGTGTTATTGTCGTCAGGCAGCAGTAAGCCTTTTGAATTAATAACTCCACAATGACAGATATTGTGGCCAGCGAGGGCATGAAGAAGAATAATGATTGAGAGGGTGGAAAGCAAATTACAATAAACGTGACGATTATGATGAATAATGATTGTTGAGGTGGAGGTGGTGATGGTGATGATGATGACAATTCCTGGAACAGCAGGTCCACACATGGAAACCTACTCTCTTCTCAGGAACTTGCACTTAATCATTGTTCGAAAGTGCTGCGGCTACACAAGCAGAGAAACTCACACATCGGAGTCATGACTCTAATCAGTGTGTGCTGAGACTGAAGTTTAAGTTGACAAGCTCTTGGCTCACCAGTAACACCCACACCCAGAAACTACCAATATCTCCAAGAATCCAGTATCAAGTTGTGATAATGACTCTTAGCGATCACCATAACATGCTTACACACTTACACACCATTTGCCACATGCACTTTAACCTTTCAACTTTAGTCATGGGTAATATACACCAGCAAATGTTTCCCATGACATTGTCATCCCCTAGATTTACGAAAGAAATGGATGATTTATTAATACATTAGAGTAATTATGAGGTAAAAATCAATCATCAGATATCTGATACTGGGTTGAGTGTTATTCCAGAATGCTCTCTCAGGAGACGGTGTACATTTCAGCAAGTCAGAAATGTAATTAGCCTTTAGCCTGGGGCTAGGCTGCCTTAGACCGACCTCCTCTTCACATCGCTTGCATGGGCTTCATTGATACCGGACTAGGTATTCAGTCAGACTAATGCAGGGATAAATGAGTCACAGACCAAAGAGGAAATGTTGTAGGAATTAGTGTTTAGCTGCAGTGCAAAGCGTTTTCTGATGCAGCCATGTTAAAACTTGAGCTACTTGTAAATTCTGCAGCCCCCACTCAATGCTCCTCTTTAAAAGAAATCAAAAGGAGACTCAACTATACCAGTTTGTTCTGTGCTAACCTTTATCTACTCTGGAGTTGTGTGGGGTAGCAGTGAACAACTGTTTGGCCTTAAGGTAAAGCGTATCCAAAACCAAGATGGTTTTCATTTTACACCCTGCAAATCCATGTGGGTGAGTTTTGAACAGAGATTGACTCAAGCATGGCTGGCATTGCTCTGTAAGGCTCCACCTACACAGACCAGTTCTCTTGACCGCTTTAGGAGGTGTTAAAGTGAGGATGAAATTGTACTCCTAACCTCAGAAACAAAGTTCAAAGTCATGGGTGTCTTAGTATAGACCAAAAAAAAGTTAGCAGTAGGCCCAAAAATGTTATCAAGATAAAAAAAAAAATAATATCAGTCAATATAGATAATTATCATGATAAATGTCAAATCAGTATTTCTTTCAAGTTTAAGGGACTTTTTCTGCTCCTAAGTTAAAGATGAAGACACCAAATGGTTTAGTTAGAACATGAAAGACACTTCACAGCATAACGTTTCACAAATCAACTGTAGATTCAAAACAACTCTAACCAGATAATGTCAAAAAATAAAACAATAAATAGACAAAGAAATCTTAATCCTGGTCAGCCACTTGTCAAACTCCTTTTACAGACGGTTTACAGCATTTTGTAAGTGTTTGAGCTGTTTAAACACAGTATGAAATTTCTGAATATAAACAATCACAAAGATAGACTTTGATGACATCTCAAAGTAGGCTAACATGGGATCATGGCTAGCATGGGATCATGGGACTTGATGTCTTCAGATAGATGGACGCCTACCTGATGTCACTCAGGCAGAAGTTATGTTCACGGACTTAGAAATGCAATAAAGTTTCATTTATGTTACATTTATTTAGGTTGTGTCTTTAATACAAATAACTATTAATGTAAGCATTAACCTGTGAACTCAGCATTAGTTAAGTCGACTACCCGTACAGCTACTGCAGCTAACGTCAGGTGGTGAATTCAGTAGCGGGGTAGCTCAGCACTATTATCCATGATCAAGACAATCATACTGAAAATGGCTTTGCTAGTGTGGTAAATATTGTACCGTTATAATGTTAAAGTACGCATCAGCTTGATGGCTGCTCTTGTCTTCTTTTTCTTCTTCGTCTTCTTCTCCTACTACTACTTCTTCTCCTTCTGTTTAATGGTGGGTGGCAACCAAGCTAAAAAAAAAAAAAAGACCTCAAAACAGAAGTACAAAAAATGCTGTTCCTCAAACGGCTTCTTAAGGCTGGCTCCAGAGGCAAGTCAATCCCCATTGACCCCTATGTTGAAATACCCAACTTTGCAGCAGAAATAAACATGTTTATAGCCTGCAACTAAAAAAAAGTTTTGGTCTCTGTAGGTAATTTCAATATTACTGACAACTGTACAGGGGATGAATTATATATAACTCACCCGTTTAAGTTTAATTAAGGCTTAAAGTTACGTATAATTAAGGGTGGGCAACTGGAGGCTGTCTGCCGATATTGTGCTCAGCTTCACAGTTAGATGCCCCCCTCGCTCCTCCCCCTTCCTATAAATGCAGTTGAGTAAAATAAATAACAAATACAGTCTAGTCTTGCATTAAAAGACAGGTTCACATAAATACAAAAAAAGTGTGAAATGAGACAACCCCAATTCCTTTAGCATCCTGCTTGACAAAATATAATGCAGGGCTACACTTGATATTGGCCAACCTGCAAGGTAAATCTCTGCTCCCAGAAGAGGCAAAACCAGACACACCAAATGTTCTGCTGTTGGCTGCAAAGACAAGAATGAGGGCCAGAACACATTTACTACCCAAAGAGGGATTAATCACTGTGCATGACTCAAAATTTACAGCTTCTAATATGATTTTTTTAACCTGATATAATTAGTAATCTAGTCTGGTTACTTCAGCATGGTGCACTAGACCAACATATTTTTAGAACAAGCTTGGTTGCAACAAAGGTTTTTACCACTTAAGCTGTGCTTTGCTGCTATATCACAAACAGAGAGACATGTGTCTGCAGGGGTAGCCTCAGGAAGATGGATGGTTTGGCTTCTAGCAAGTAGGGCAACACTAACCTTGTTGAGCCAGGATGATACAGGGTGGGTGACAATTTGGTTGTTGGTCAACCATCAACTGGCCTAAAAAGCACTTTCAGAGCTACTCAAGTGAAAATGCAGTGCTGATGGGATAAACTGTTTTAGCCAGAGGCTAACACCATTGGTGCCACCAATGTCATTATCAACCCATTTATCATGACTTTAGCTAGCTTGGTGCATGTCTCCTTTGAAGGGGCGACTGTGGCACCAGCCTACCCACACCTCTATTAATCACAAGGTTGGCAGTTTGATCCTCAGCTCCTTCTGTCCGCATGTTTAAGTGTCCTTGACCAAGACACTGAAATGCAAGTTGGTCCTGATGGACAGGCTGGTGCTTTGCATGGCAGCTCTGCCTCCATCTGTGTGTGAGTGTTTGTATGAATGAATGGGTGAATGAGAGGCAAATTGGAAAACTTTGTGTGTTAAGGTAGAGAAGTGTTATATAAATGCAGTCCATCTACCATTTGAAATAACATTGCTCATTATAATTATAAAATTATAAAAGTGGTGCTTTCCTGAAATGCTAATGTGTGTTAACACTGAGAAATAGGACAGTGGTATATCCTGAAGAGGTGTCATGCATTAACCTGTGATGATGTTTCAAGACACCATCAATGGACTTACAAAAAAAAAAACAATGGGGGTGAGTGCTTTGGCTTGCAACATACACCACTAGTGTGTGTTCCCCTGTAAACAATGCTTTTCAATGACTTCCTTTTGATTACAAATTAGTGACCGATGTCAGTATTGTCAGTTTTGTTCATAAATATATAATATATACCTACGAAAAGAATTACACTAGAATTCATATAAGGCACGTAATCAGGAAGGCTGTGATGAAGAGATCAATGCATTGATGGAAGTAAAGAAGACATAGCATAAAGAACAAAACTCTGTGTAAGGACACAGGTTGGGAGGGTGGATGGGTCAAACAAACACAGGACCTTTTCCCAAGTGAACTTTGAGTTATTGTAAGATACGTCGTCACCATGTTTCTTTCTCTAAACCTAGCCAATGTAACCTTACTTGCCTAAACCCTACCTAAATAATTTTGAGTTAAGCATGTAACTCTATGTTATGTGCATGATGTGACAACGGTTGTAGGGTGCTAATTTGTTATGTGTCATGCAAATCGATGTAGGTGCATTTTATTAAGATATCATACAAAGCGACGTATGAGGAAACTTTGTGCTGTGACTACTCCAGTGTTTTGAGGTGGTACCCCAAAAGTGTTGGCAGATGTGCTAACTGCTAGCAACCATGATTGGTGCCTACACGCTGAATTCCTCCCCCTCGTATTGTATGATTCTTTCCATTTGTTCTTACTCCAACCACAATACTGCAGCAGAAATATCTTTTGTGGTCCAGAAAGCATTTCCCTATAGAGAACCACAATGACAGACATATCTTTAAAACTACTGACAGTTGATTAGTTGTTATTCAGTGTATTGTGATTTTTTATTCAACAAACTTTGTAAAGCTTTCTCTCAGCCTAAAAATGTGTGCTTTTGTTTGTGAAATCATCTCACTGATGTCTGTGGTACAAACCAGCAGGACCAGATGCTGCCACATTTGTCCAAGTCTTTTTGAGTCAGACTGGAAACTCTTCAAAGATTCCTCTTGGCTTTTTGACTCACCCGCACAGCCTAGCCTTGTAAAATAGCCCTGCCAGTGAAATAAAACCCTCATAAGTGAACCCATTCTAAAGTCAGCCTTCACCGGTATAGATCACAGTGTGGTAGCGACTGGCCTCTGCACATATGCAAGCAAAACAGGTTGGACTTGGAATGAATAATACTCCTGGCCCTTTGACTCAGACCAGCCAACCTTCACCGGCATGGCCTTGTGTTAAATAAACTGCATTGAAAGCAGCTGAGTTATGACCATATTGTCTGATCATGACCCGTGATCATTTGATAGCTTTCTCCACCCCACAACCAGTCTGAGCCACTCAGCTGGGCTAGTCTTCAGTGTCACAGTCCCCAGGTGCTAAGATGTTTCTTTCTTTCTTTTGCAATTTGCTGCAAAAGCCAAAATGATTGAAACTGCCCACCAGGAAAACTGGTCCAAAATGGCCAGTCTGGTCCTGTTGGTGATGGCTGAAAAAACAGACTGCTGGCAAGTCGCTTTGTTTCTCCTTCTGCCAGGAATTAGGAGGACTCATAGTGGAAATAAGTTTGGCAACTGTGTTACAGGTGTCACTGATGTAAGCAAGGACTAAAGCTTCCTCTTCACAGCTGTGCTACTGAAAAAAATCCACACACTTCATATCAAGGACTCTGTTGCCGACAGAGAAATGGTTTAACCAACTTCTCAAATGTTATTACACTAAAACTCATATTTAACTCTGGTTTCTCCTATTATACTCCTATTTCACACACCAGATTATACACAAGGTTGCCTGGAAAGCAGCAACTGTACAGTATGCCCAAATGCTTCAGTGGACAAATGAAGACTGCTGGAAGCAAAGAGAGAAGCCTTGCTTTGAATTCCAAATTAGCATCAGTATAAAGAAAGCCTTGGGCTGCCTTGCCACTATTCTGCTAGTTAGCCTTCTCTTTTCCTCTTCCTTGTCATAGTTTTTGCCACACACAATACATACTCAGTAGCTTCTGTTGCTTTCCATGCTTTGTCACATTTTGTCTGACAAAGTTCCCAAAAAAGACTACGCATCTTTAGTCTGTGATCAGTTTAAACATTACAATAATCTTACGAATGCTTTTGTCTGGAGCAAATTCCATTTGCCACAAATATATACACATCAGGAGAAAATTAGGGTTCAGTGTCTTGCTCAAGGACACTTCAGTGAGTGGACAGGAGAAACTAGTTATCTTAACCAACCCTTTGATTAACTGCCAGCCTGCTCTAACATCTGGGCTGCAGCTAACCCAGTGTTATCTGTTCCTACTCTTCTGATTTCTATTTTGATAAATAAGCTTGGCACAAGGTCCACTTACCACACTGGACATTTTTCTAAGCTTTCAGCCACATCTTATGGGCTTTGTTAGCGGACCAAGTCACAGTCTTCCTCTATGTACACTCACGTTATGTCATAGCTAAGCCATCTCCATGACTAACCTGAACTCTTTCACTGATGAAGACCACGAGTTGTGGCTGAAAACTCAAGGTCAATAATGAACCTTTAAACTTAACCACTTTTGTGTTGTCAAAATGAAATTAATTTACAATTAAATAGCGGAGTGCACACACAAACACACTTCATCCTGTAAAATGTATAAGCTTTGATGTCACAGCAAATGTGTGAAATTTCTATGAAGCAATAGATCATTTAGAAAAACATCTTCTTAACCAAAATAAATTGCTCTGTCCTAAAATATATTGACCAAAAATGTAAAGCTTCATTAATCCATTTTTGGCCAGTGTGTGGACAAAATACATCAAAACAGACGTCAGATAGATGCACAGCCGTACTTGCGGTATCGCTGATACAACCAATATTGTTATATACATAAATTAACAATGGATCAAATTGCTATGTGTATGTGAAAGGCATCGCTCATAGTGACTAAGAATTATCTCCCAACTGTCTACAGCCAGGGCCTTCAACATTTTTCAGGCCAAGGACCCCTTGGTTGAAAAAGAGATGGAGCAAGGACCCCCTATTTCATATATTATATAAAACAGTGTTGCATGGAGGATGGAGGTTGCCAGGCAGAGGGCTATAATAGTCTCAGGCTGCAGTCTTGACCTGTTTTTTTTTTTCAGGAAGGGAAGGGAGGAAACTCCACTCACAATAATGAGTTGTTGCAACAGGCAAAATATGTTGGATTCATGTTAATGTGTATTTTTAAACATGTTTTAATTTTTAGAGGCCCAGCACCAGACAATAAGCAGACAAAGTCAGCAACTTGCTGATGAACATAGTGAAGTATCTAGCAGCTAAAGCACTGGATATTCCCCTTTAGGAGTTGGTAGAAACTTATATTCATCAGGTATCCAGAAAAATGACTCCAATAAATGCTAATGTTGCTCCATATCTGCTAGCTGTTTAAAGACACCATTGTTTGCTAATGATAATTGCAATATTAACCTTAAAGATGATGATATGTCACTGTTGTGTTTACAGCTTGTTTCTGCTGCCCCAAGTGGCTAAAAAACAGTTAATGCATGTTTAAACATTGTTCAGAAACAAAGCTACACTGGAGGGCATCTTGGGATTCCAGCTGCATTTTAAATGAATGTGGACCAGGGGCATACAATGGGGTCGCTGGCGGCCTTTTTTCCCTCCACCTTGTATTGACCACATCCATCTTCAAACTTCACTGTGAGATGAACTACACAGCTGTTAAGTTTTTGACTGCATCTTGCACAATTGTGATGTAGTCACATTGACAAAATCTGTCCAGAAGTTTGACTTGCCTGTAAGCCTTCTTTTAAATTCCACCAACTTCTGAGAAAAAATTATGTGTATTGCTGCAAGATCCTTGACTGTAGTAAGTGTTCACTTTGTCTGTCTGCTGTTTGGTGCTGGGCAAGTAGATTGGGTTTATCAGAGCGTTTTTACTGGACACAGCCACCTGTGGGAGTTCAAGACTGCCTGCATTCTCTCACTCATACAGTAAATATACATGCTGCAAGCTAAAACAGTGAGCTCAAAAGAGGTTTAAAACCTCACTGTGTAACTGCTGCATTGAGTCTCAGTAACCTCTGTGCTTTAAGCAATCCCTCTCACATTACAGAGTCAGTTGATTCAATCAGTATGTTTATATGCACAGTTTAGCTGAACCACGGTTATAGCTCAACTAGGCCTTTTCATTGGACTAATGAAGCTCATTGTCATTTTAACTGTCAGTTGTCATTTTAGGCAGAATCATCGCGCCCTCCTCCACCCGTTCACCTCCCGCCATCATATCCAGAGTCCAGGACAAGCTCACCAAAGGCTCATTCCTCTACTTATCCAGATCATCTGCACTTCTCCATCTTCCTCTCATCTTATCTTAACCACCTCTACCACCACCAGCGTCTAGACCCCAGGGGGGTTCCCTAATCGACTATGGATTCATCACCCTCCTTAAATCATACCATCTCTACGGGGTCTAATCGCCAAAGACTTTTCACATTTTTCATTCTTATGTGCACATATTAATAAATACTCTTTTTACTATAAAAAAACAAGTCTTTCCTGATTGAACTGTCCTTGTCCCAGTATACAAGCACAGGAGGGGAATCGATTTATTGACCAAAGTATGTCCGACTCCACTACAATAGGTGGTGATATGCCTCCTTTCAGCTTGTTAGTACTCGACCTTTTTCCAGTTGACCTACACACCAAACAATTGGCAAACAAGTTAGCTGTGGTAGATTGGTGGCACACTGGTACCATGCTTGACAACTTTACATCTTTGTACATTTCGTCCCTTCAGAAATTCACAGCAGGAACTATGAAGCATGTGCAGAGCGCCACAGCCAGTTTGGGTCCAACTGACTGTATACATGCACTCCCAATCGCATTATCTGGGTGTGTTACTCTGACTTTGAGAGATCTGATTTAGCATGACTTCAGTCGGACTATCTTGTGTTTTAAAAGTCCGGTTCCAGCTGGACTAACACAATTAATAGATTTTCTCTAATGTCATGTAAACGTACTGAATGACAGAGTAGGTGTATGACCAAATGAGCGTTCCATGACGTTTACACTCAATTTTGAATGTTCAAATTAAGTATGGTAGTCTTGCAGTGGTTTGTACTACCATGAGAATAGGTGCAGACATAAGAGTGTGCCTTCTGTAATAGCCATGTTTGCAGTCATAGTTATTATCACCAACATCTAAAGTGTGTCTTGGTGCACCTCTGGTTCCCATCCCCCTCTGTGTGTGTGTATGAGAAGAAATCCATATTTTTCTTCACTGTGATGACACAGAAGACCTCCAGTCTGTAGATGTGTGTGTGTGTGTGTGTGTGTGTGTGTGTGTTTACTAGTTGCTTTTGCTGCAGCAGCAGATAAAACACGCATGTCATGCACCCCATTAGCAGAGACAAACGATGGATATTCCTATGTAATGATCTTTAACTAAGTGAAGAGCAATAAAAGGTTTATTTGTTTACAGGCAGCTGTAGCTTAGCTCCCTCAATATCATGAGGTCAAGTGTCTTTATCGTCGTGACAGGCTTTAACAGCAGCCCCTTTGTTTCCGATAGACTTTTCCATGCGCATGGCTTCTAATTTCCTTGGTTCAAAGAGGGGGAGTGTTCTCAACCTGATGTTGGACTTGGCCTCTTTAACACGCGCAGATGCTACACTTTCTAGGACTTTCATGGCCGAAAGCATGTCAATTACTCGCCGCATCCTGCCCCGCGTGACAGCAGTGGGTTATGTCCAAAACTGTATGAATAATATTGAGGTCTCTCTGGATTGCCTGGAGGCAGAGACCCAGGAATAGCGTCAGTGTCGTTTCAAAGCGGAGCAATTATCCAAGGCCAGGCTGGACGAATCGATTCCTGCAGAATTTTTAAATGCTTCGGGCCAATTATAAAGGCAGTGTATCCTCCCTTATACTGCCTATGGTGAAGGCATCACTAACTGATAGGACTAGGCCTGGAGCACTGTGGCTTTCTCTACTTTCCTTCCCTTTTCTTTTCTTTTTTTCACCCCTATCTCTGTCATTCTGTCTTCCTCTCTTTTGCCTACTCCACCAGTAAGATATTCCAATTATTACGGAGGAGCACCCCCCCCCCCCCCCCTTCTCCCTCCCTCATGGCATCATACTCCACGTGATCATAACCACGGTAGAAACCAGCTGCTGGTGAGAGAGAGAGAGAGGGAGAGAGAGAGAGACCAACTGGCTGCGCCTCTGAACGCAGCGCACATACAAAGTAAACGAGAGGACCGCTCCGCTCGTGCAGGAGATCTGCTCGTTTCACCCGTTGGATACTATCACACAACTGCCGTCCTCTCCAAACCCTGTCCGAGGAATACTCTGGCTACATCCTCTCAGTTTTACAGTTTTATTGCCTCCCTTTGTATCACCCCCTTTTTTTCTTTCTCATCTTTCCTCCCCTCTCCTCATCCTTGAGCATCCTCCCCTTCTCGCAAGTCTTCCTGCCTGCCTGGCTAACTTTTCCACCCGACTCCATCCCACACAACCTCCTCCATCGCTCACCAACCCCTCGGCAGTTTTCTCTCCCCCCCTCCACAGCCTTCCCTGGATCGGGCGGAACCCATTTGGTCAGTCTACACGGGGCACTGCTACATGGGGCGCACGGTCTCGCACGGAAAATGGTCTGCTGTCGGTCTCTAGGCGCCCCGCTGAACCTGCCGGGATTGGAGTTGTCGGTGCGAGTCTGCGTCTCTTCCCCACCTCGCCTGTGCTGTCGGGGCCAGTGAGATATGGGTCTCTCCGTGGCGGCGCAGGCACCGCTCGTGGAGCCCCGACGGCTGCGCCAGTGGAGCGGGACGGCGGGAGGTTGGCTCAGGATCACCCTTGTCTCGTTTCTCGCCACTTTACCTGTGGAGCAGCTGCGCGCCTTCCCTTCCTCCCTCAGCGACTGCCAGACGCCGACCGGCTGGAACTGCTCCGGTGAGAGTCATATCATTAGGGCAGAGTTGCGGTCTCGCTCCAGGCTGTGTTTGTACTCTATCCGACGTGCACCCATTGTCCAAGTAAATACATTAGTTAATCCAGCAGGACTCAGCAGCATTAGAGGACGCAATCAAAGTTTAGAGGAGCTCTTAAAACAGCACGCCTCATTCTTATTATTGTTGCTTTGTGTGTGTATCCAGTAAGCATGCCAGGGTTTGGTGTTTGTGCCGTGGAGCATATAGGCTGCAGATATTCCTGCACACTGCAAAGCCCTGTGATGAGAGGATGCAGAGTTTTTGGGTCGCTTGATGTGCATTTAGCCTTGTTGAGTTGGTCTCGGAGCATGACAGCAAAGCATTCACCGCCGATCATGTCAGAATAATCACCTGGCAGGCAAGGGATCGATGATTTCGATCCGAGACAAAGTGAAAACGGCGGCGGTGAGGATCATTTTAAGGAGGAATATAGCAGGGGATGATAGGGGAGACTGTCGCCAGAATAACGCGATGTGCGCCACAATAATAACAATACAAACACTGTTAGTTTAAGGATACAGATAGTGACATTAAGTCAAAATAGCCTACTTTATGTGGTGGCTGCGTAACTTGGACATTATAGTCAACTCCTGGTTATTTCACACTGATTACAGCTGTTGGCTTCTATTCTTCAAATTGTGGAACAAATCGCACCGGGAAATTACACGTCTAGTTTGATTGGCTTATTTTGCATCCCCGGTCGTTTCATCAGGTGTTACTTTAAATATAAACGCAGTCGTTTCTTTTATAGGCCACCGAGCTGTAAACTTGTTTTTTCTCTCCTCGGTGCCCAAAGCGATAAAAAGGAGCGGACCGGGCTGCAGAGCACAGCGCCTCGCCTCCCTTTGTAAATCAGCCGACTGTGCCGCCATATATTTCCCCTGTCGCCTGTCCAAGTCTGAACCCTTAAAATAGCTCCAAGCCGATTCCACACACTCATGGGCAGTAGCAGTATTGATATTATAGCTCATAACAGCCACACATCAATATGGAGTCATGACTGCCTGTTTGGAGCCTCAATAAGCAGTATACTTAGATGCTGATATGAAGAGAGGGGAAAACATTTCCATGACATATTACAAACCTCAAAGAAAGATTCTAGGTAGCTGGCAAGAGAGTACAAACTGAGAAGACAGGGAGATCATTTGGATGTTTAATTTTTTTTAATGAATTTAATTATGATAATAGGCTTATTATGAGTTTAATTAGACACAAACAAGAGCCAAATGAGATTTTTTTTTTATTTTTTATGATTTCTAAATTTTCAAGATTGTTGTCATCCTTTTAAGCATAACCGTTTTAAAATCATTTAAAAAAGAAGTGTTACAGCGATGGTTCTTGGTTAACCTCCCAGTTTCAGTCTTAGAGTTGTCTTCCAAGAATCCAAAGCAAATGCCAGTGGTGGTGATGAATGAGCTCATCTGTTTTGATGTGTGACTTTGCAGCATAACTTTTTGTCAGATTCTCCACTGGATAAACTGTCTCCATAGTTATCGTATGCAACGGGCATATATATTTTTTTTTTTCTTTATTTGGAGGGACACATATTAAAAAGGGTCTGGGGGACCTCAACCAAGAAATTTTGAGTATCAGACACTGAGTTTTGGTACATTTTTAACATCTATTTTTGCCTCTTCAGCCTCAATTTATGGTGCAAATGTCGTGCTACTTCTTACTTCAGTGCTATACAGTTGCTTCTTCTTTTCAACTTCTGGCAGATTGTAACCATTGCTTTTGAGGTTGCATGCTGCCACCACCTACTTTACCAAAGGCATTGTTGCATCTATGACTCATGATCTAGCCATTTGTCAAAATAAAAGTCCCCTGCTACTTTAATATTTTTAACTGGGAAGGACAAATGCACATGCTCTAACTATAGGTTACATGTCCCCTGCCTACACCTATGACTGTACGTATTGTGTTATAATGGAGAATCATTTTGTGCTGCTGTTGATGGTGGTGATGATTGGCTTGTAATGAACGATAATGGTACGCATCCTGTCCAAATACACACTTGCCTACCTCCCCACTTCCTGACACACTCTCATATGCATTTTGAGGCTTTTATCCAACACGCCTTGAGGAGGCTTAAGTGCATATACTGAGAACAAAGTACACACACACACACACACACGCACCCAGCATCAATTAGAATTAATAGGACAGAACATGTGACACACGGTCCATCGTGAGAAAGATAAACCCCTTTCAATAATAATAATAAAAAAAACAGACAGTAATTGCACAGGGCTTAATTATCCACTCCTTCCTGCATATCATGCAATTTAACAACAACACTAATGTGTGACAGTTTTCAGCCCAGGGAGAATGAGGCTGGCTGAAAAACTGTTTGGTGATGAGTTCAGTGTCACCTCAGTGCTAAGACACAGATAATTACGGGCAGTAGTGTCATGAAAATGGGAACGGGGTACCAGTTTCAGCAGTGTTGTCTTTGAATGAGCACTAAATGAGATTCTGTTCCATGGAATTAAACAGAGGGTGAAAAAAACTGGCTTTGACAAAGATTGTCATTCTGTTTGGTTTGCATCTGTGGATGACCATGAACAACTGCCACTGAAGGCTACGCTGAGGCAGAACACAGGATCCCTAAATGATCTTGACACTAAGTTAATCTTTGTTCTGTTCTGAGCGCAGAGATAGACTTGGTGACGAGACGCCTGTGGTGAGGCCAGTGTGTAATTGCGACACGCACAGTGTAGAGCTGCACCAGGCAAGATTTGTGAAAACACTTCATATATGCGTCACATACCGCTGAGACTGCAACAGAAAAGAACATTTGTTCCCACTTCTTTACATGCTGTAGGTTTCGCAAATTAATTCCATATTCCTTATGTTTGGAAATTGGAACCAGTAATCTACACATAGGAAGTGCCAAAATAAAACACACAAGACTTAAAAGGGATGACTGAACTGTGAAATGTTTTATTACCATCATTACCACCAGTGATATAGAAAGTGAAGTGTTAATTTGAGATTTTCCTGCGTCTTTAATTAAATTATTTCCTGTTAAAATAAAACAACAGGTCATGAGTAAATTAGAGAGAGGAACTTTCAACCCCTTTTCACTGAAGACATTTTGACATGTCCCAGGCATAAAACAATCAAATTAATGACGGTTTAATTCCATTTAGCTGCTTCAATTTCAGGTACTGTGTATACTGGCTCACTGTCACACTGTCATGGCTTCCTGGGATACTATTAATGGACAGAGCACAGCCATTGTTAACATCAACAGCAACACCTGTGCCTTTTTCTACTATGACAAGTGTGAAAAAGACCTATTTGATCATGAGGGGTGAGTTTTTTCAAATTATTCATAGATTGGAAATGTGTTCATACCTTTTGCTATATCACATATTTACAAGTAAATACTCTTAAGAATTTAGAAGTAAAATCTTGCTACACAAAAAACCCTAGAGAAAAACATGTGGCATTAAAGGTTCTATATATGCAACATTCAGATCATTAATAAAACAGCAAATAAGGATTTATGATGTAAAGATATAGTGGAGTAATGGCATCCTGAGAGAATGAAGTCACGCTTCCTCTGTGTGTGTTGGAGTCACAGCTTCTCTTTGATCAGTTGTGGTTAAGGACTTTTCAGCACTGTTGTGACTGTTGAGTGCTGTTCATGGAGTAAGCACCGGATCAGCCTGTTATCATTCCCAGGTAGTCAACTACTGACGCTTTGTCATGCCCCTCAGTGTGTGTTATCAGTGCTAAAGCACAGGCTATCAACTAACTCCACTGTAAACCCATCCACAGCAATGCTTGACCCACAGAGTAATTGATTTAGTATAAAAAGTGAGAGAGGCCATGTTGATTTCATATAACGATATGTAATTTTCATACAGCTGTTGTGCACTGATGTCACACACATGACGTAATAACTTCATGTAAGGTAAGGTAAGACATAATGTAACATACTTATTTTAACTCAAAATATGATCTTTTTTTTTTAAACCTAACCTAGAAATTTTGTTACCTAAACCTAACCGCAACCATTTCACATTAACCACATGTGTCTCAGCTGTGCATTACATAGATTCACTAAAGGGTACCCTATGCATTGCTATCAGACTCTGATGCTGTTAATGGAGTAAGCACTGGCTCAGCCTGTTATCATTCCCAAGTAGTCAACTACTGATGCTTAGTCATACCCCTCAGTGTATGTTATCAGTGCCAAAGGCACCCTGTAGGATCTTTATGAGATGCACAGGGGTTTTAACTAACTTCAGTGGAAACCTATCCACCCTAATATTAATTTATTTTGTATAAAAAAAGAGAAAGTCCATGTTGTTTTAATGTAATGTTATATAATTCTCATGATTTTTCATGTACGTATTAACTTCACGTAACGTAATGTAACGTAACATAATGCAACATACCTATTTTAACTCAAAACATGATCTTTTTTCTAAACCTAACCAAGTAGTTTTGACGCCTAAATGTAACTGTAACTGTTTCTCATTAGCCATATGTTACAATGTGTCTCAGCTGTGTGTCGCACATATTGACTTAAGGGTGCCCTATGCGTCACTATCAGACACCGAGGGTGCGTGATAAAGTTTCAGTATTTGACAACCTATGGAGGAAAACAGGGTTGAGTCACCTCTATGTTGACGAGCCTGTGTAGGTAACTCATACGTTCTAAATTTGGCATAGAGGCCCTTTAATTTTGACATACTGTGGGTGTACATTGCTAGCTGGAAATTAGTTTGCAGATACACGCTGTACAATGACATGTTACACCTGGCAAATGTAAGTCCAATATCCACTGTCCTGTTAGCTCTGGTTTGGTCTCAACCAACTCCTGATGGAAATACCTGTACCTTAAGCTGCTAAATGTTCACTAGTTAGTTCGAAAAATGTGTCAGTCAGTTTATCAGAGCTTTATTGCTAAAAACACCAGTCTGCTGTTGCTGGAGGCAACGCTGATAAGTCGTGAGACTGAACCAAAACAATGTGCTGAAACATGCTAAAACACTCTGTATAGCTGGGTGGAACTGCAGCCAGGTGATAATTCTGTCTGGGTTCATTACTATGTGTGAAACCTCTCACATACTCGCAGTCATTTGATCTATTTTTAATCTGATTGATGCGACTTTAAGGCCAATTACTCAAAGCTGCATCAATAAGCAATGTGGTGGTAGAGGTGTTATGGTGGTAATTTACCTGCACGTGGAAAAAAATGGTGCTCCATTAATTAAGTTTCTATATATGTAAATGAACATGGAAAGCCAACTCTTTTCAAACAACTTGGACAGGTTTTTATATTCATCCAGCACAATTGACTGTGTATTCAATATTCCATGTAATTATCACAGTCAAACCATTGGTGGCATTTTGCCTGTAATTTTTTGGCTTGTATCACTTTAGATAAATGAGCGAAGTCTGTGTTATCTTTAATAGGTGCACTTGCAGACTTTGGCCAAAAATCAGCTCATGTCTTTTTGCCATTTTATTCATCCATATCAAAAACAAGTTGAAGCTGAGAATGTTAATATTCATCTCTTGCTGACTGCCTCCCTGAGTACCAGTTTCAGTCAGTCCAATTCAGTTTTATTTTTATCAGAATGTGAACGGTCACAGATTGCAGAATTTTTAATGGTGGTAAACGTCTACATTTTATTTACAACGCAATATACCTTACATCTCCTGTGGGAGAATTTCTGAACAGGGGCCACAATCCCGTCTTCGCTGACCCTCCTTGCTATTGTTCACTCTGAAAGGCCATGAGATGCTTTGATAGTTGAAGTGACAGGGATGAGTACAGAATATGCAAAGCCCACTGTAAATCCCATCAAGTGGAGTGAATTACCAGTAGTCTGGAGAGAATCAGCCATCTGCTTCCAAGATTTGTCAAAATAGAGGTCAAAAGTGCTTCTCTTGCATGCAGGTCCACACCTCTGAGAGAAAACAGCAGCAGAAAATTGTAAATAAGACATGGCACTGGAAGGAAGGTCTAATCAAAAAAGGGATCAAAAGTTAGTAATTGGCAACTGGCTGCATTGAGGGAGTCTGCGGGAGCTGTTTGACTGAAAAATGCTTTATTTTCAGACTTGCTGTGATTAAAGTACCTGTTGGGATTATGATTTGAGTGCTTTTAGTGCTTCGAGTTATTGTGCCTTTTAATAACCCAACATAAAGAGTGCTGAACTGTAACTCTCTCTATGACAAACATCTGAAAACCTGTTGCGAAGTTATAGAAAAAAAGGCCCAGCATGAGAGAGGTCAAGAAAGGATGTCTCACCGCTGTGGTTGTTCAGCCTTCATTATTAATTTAGTCTACTTAATTATTGATCAGAACAATGCTTAAAACAGGGGGGGAGGGCTCCTCGTTCTTCTTAGTGTTGTGAAATTCCAGGTAGGTAGGAGGAGATGCATTTGGCTGACAAGCTCTCTCTTTTAGACAAGTAAGTGCTTCGCTTGCCATCTTAATCGTTAGCATATAAACATTACCTTTTCAATATTTGATGTTTGCCAGCTTGTTTTCGTTAATTATTCAGCTCACTGTAATCTCCTCCTGGAACGGCAGGGCAGGAGCAGGAAGTGTAAGTTTTCCAGGCTTCTGACACAGTGCAACTTGGGCTGTGCACACAACCTGTATCAACCAGCATCCATTAAGATGCTATGAGGGAGGGAGATTTCATTCTAATCTCTGCACTTACAGCAAAAGAGCACATTAACAAGACCCATACAAAGTAAAACTAGAGACCATCTTGCAATGGGAACACTTCAGCTGTCGTACATTGATCCACGTCTTAAATGAATATGGGGCCAGGGGCGTAAAGTGTGTGTAGGGGGGGGGGGGGGGGCAATGGCCCCTTCCCTACTTCCTGTCCACCCTTCCTCTGGAACCCTTGCTCGCACCACTTGTCTTTGAACTCTGCTTTTTTTGTGATCACAAAAACACACTTGTAAAGTTTAGTGACTTCCATTGTCGTGACGCTGTCGCAGTGACAAATCTGTTCGCTTCTGTGGTAGATCCTGCTGCAATAGGTAGATGATGATAACACACACACAGACTCACAAGGTAAAAACAACAGAACAATACCAGCCCTGTTGTGGCTGATAGAGAAACGAATAAGTAGCAAAACAATTTGTGATACAACCATGAAGATACACATAGGATGGACAGGTCTCCATGATAGCAACATGTCAATCATAAGGTAGCTGCGTCCTAAAACATACCGTCTTATCGTCTATCTACTCGAAATGGAACCATAATCTATAATATGAACGTCATGCTTTATTGATGAAAAGTAGAGACTGAGACCATAAACTCATTGGGAAAATGTTTACTGAAGAAATAATTCAAGGGAGAAGCAGGGCCAAGACTTCTATACAATCAGACTTCTTTTAGCAGTGGAGTCGCCCCCCGCTGGCCATTAGAAAGAATGCAGGTTTAAGGCAACTCCACATTGGCTTCACTTTTCAGAACTAAAAAATAACTCTTCGAGTAGTGCTGTTATCACCACTAATATACTGCCTGATATGTGATGATAAACTCTTCCACATTGTGAAGTAAAATGTCACAGCATTAGGTTTCTTTAGCAAATGACGCTCACTCACTCAGACACCAACCCACTGGTTCTCCTCACACTACAACTCAACCCCATCTCTTGGACAGCTAGAAGGCTTAGAAGATGCATATAGATACATATTTACAACCTGATCAGTGTGAAAACTAGCATTAGGTTTCAGATTTCTTACTGTTGAACTTGTCCTAGCTTGACCACTCGCTCGTATGTGTCTTGTTCAGTTTCTTTGTCGTTGGGTGGAGTGCTACGTTACAAAAATCACTGAAGTGTGTGCATACTGTATATAGAGTAATCCAGTCACTACTTTACTCGCTAGTGGTGTATGGAAGTTAGGACGGGCTCAAGTGCACTTTAATACGATGGGCCCTAGTGCAAGATTTTGCATCTAAACTAGCTACGACTTGACATTGGACAACATCACATATTACCCAGGAATCATCAGTGCAAATCTGTATATGACAAAAATACCAGATGAAATAAGAAAGTATTAACTCAAGTAAACATTCCTTTCATGGTTTAGTTGTTGTTTTATAGTTTATGTGAAGTACGCATATAATTTCATTGTAGAATAAATTGCTACTGACTCTTTCACACACAAAAAAAATAAAAGACACCATGATGGAGATGGGTTTGCCGTCTCAAGGGCATATATAGCAGTCGGCCCTACTTTTTTAATTCAACATGAGCTCTTCTTTGAACATGGGTGTATTACTGAGGTGGCAATCTAAATTAATAACATGAGTATTCTCCGGCCAACACGCTACTGGAGGGTCTACTCTCTCTACGGGCCCCTGTATCCCATGGGCCCCTGTGCAACCACACTGCCTGCACTGTCTATATTTATGTCCCAGACTCTCTTACATGTGAATGAATGAACTGGGGATGCCAACCTAAAAGTTGCTCTTTATACCTCCAATTCTGAATCAGGGTTTAGTATTTAACAGTGACCACATCACCGCAGTATTTCCCATCATATTAAATGATTGAATAAAGATTCATTGACTTTCCACAAACTTCTTTGATATTCAGTACCGCCAGAACGTCCATCAAAAGACTTAGCTCCCAGATAATGACAATTATGGTTGATTCATGTCTGATGGTGATTATATTTCTGCACATTGGAAATGCTCATCTTTAAAGATAATTCATACATGTAACAACATAAAATTGTGTAGTCATGATGTAAAGCTTTTGAGATCCATGCTCAAGTGCTAGAAGGAAAGAGGACAGCGTTTTGCAACATTTACTGTCACTTCTCTGATTTCTTTTCTTTTGCTACACAAGCACTCTGTTTTTTCTGTTTTTGTAGACAGGCACTCTGTAGTTATAAGAACTCAGTTTCAGCTTAGAAATGGATCCCAGGTGTTGGGAGACAGAACAATAACAGTAAATGCTTTACTTTGTTAAATGGTGCGGATGTGGATGCTACACTCTCTAAAAACTCAATGGGTGTGCAGAGCTGTCAGGGTTAGTATCTTTATCTGCTCAACAAGGAAAACGATTTGTCTTTGGACAAACCTAGAGGCTCAAGTAGGAAATGTAGACATTTGAAAAGGAGCTATTGAACAAAAAATCCACTTATCATGTTTAGATTTAAACTTCGCTCTGAGCTGTTTCTTACAAACACAATAAGTTTCACTCTCCAGAAAAATCTCCCTGACAGCCCTTATTTTAGCGCATGAGTTTTGCTCCTGTTTTATCGGCATAAAGAAATTGCTTTTTAACAACAAATCTTGTTAATAGTGATGTTGATGTTTTCCAAATGTATGCACTCCAATTGCAGAATTCAAAACAGCTGCCACTTGAGAGAATCTGAAAAACGACTGTAGCAATGGCCAAATTTGTATTATGGGTAAAAGACAATGTTCCCAGGATGATGAAAACTTACTTGCACATCAGGGTGATTGCGTGCCATTCATTACTGTGACAGTAACAACATTTTAAAGAATATTGCATTCCCTGGGCCTTTAACTGACAAGTGTGAGAAATTGCCTCTCAGTCTGTACCAGTTCTGTAAATGTATATTTGTACTCGCTTTAAGGCAATCATTGTCATATAACAAATTGAGATTTGCGCTGAATTTTCTTTGAAGCCAAACCGTGTTGGCCCTGATGTTTCTGAGAGGTGATCATCTGGGACATTTATTCTATTATGTTTTCTACTTGTTTCATTCAGAGGCTTGACAGCCTTACAAAAGCTGGTACGTCACTAGCAACCTTGTAAACAGTTCACTGAAACAATCACTTTTTGTGACTCTAGTGTAGACAAAGTGTCTTTTTTTATTTTATCTATAATTTTTGATGGCACTGTTGTTCGTAAGTGTGACTCCATCTGTAATGAATCCCTCTAAGTTGTTGTTTACAAGTGATACATGTATTCGTCTTACTTGAGATGTCCAAGCTGCACATCTGTTTCTTGGTACAGAAGACAGTTTAATGGCACAAGGAGGAGCCACATTCTCTTTTTTTCCCTTTAATTTAAAAACAATTGCCTTTTTTTGTTTTGTTTTGGTTTTCCATTGCCTGCTAGCCAGGAAAACTTGAAAAAGAAAAACTGAAATATCAAACTATAAAATCAGTAGCTTGGAGTGATTTCCCTAAAAACAAAAACGTTCCCCACCTTACAAAGAATCTACCAGCTGGTGTGAAAAGGATCTGATATTTTCCTATTCATATACACCTAGCCAGTAGGATGATTGTCATCATAACAATCCCTTTCTCCCGTGGGTATCGCCATGCCAGTTGCCTGGGTGCCAATTTTTTTGTGGCTTTCCAGATTGCCTCGTATGGCCCTCTTTGGGCTAAGGGCTTTGTTCCATCCATGCACTCCAAGCGTTGAGACCTCTCATGTCACTGTTCTTGGCTGGATGATTGTATATTTGCACAGAGAGCTTGCACTTTATGGTCATTCAGGACCCTGGCAAATAGCAGGTTCATTTTAACATTGGGCCTCTCTTCCATGGGGTATTATTGCCTGATAGGTTGTTCCATGCCAAGGAGGGCTTTTAGAAGTGGAGAGGGGCATCGGTTATTACAGTTAGGTTACAGAAGGTGCAGAGTCTAAGTGTCCATTATAATAAGACTATCTATGAATAGAAAATAGCATTGTAAAATTCCTGGCTCGTGATGTCGAGGGGAAGAGGTTTTTTTGTGACAAAGTCTGGCTGTTTTCTACAGGGAGATGGGGTTCATTTTAGGTTCATTAAACTTTATATATAGGCCTACAGCACTTGTAAGGTTTGGTATCGATTGTACCTGGAACATTCAAAATGATAAAGGAGGTTTCAAAGTGCTCTCTTTTAATGAAGTCGAAGTGATTATCGCTTCTACAGTAAAAGAGCAAATTAATTTTTAGCTGTTTTTCATTGTGTTTTTGCTGTAGACTGTATAAAATAATGGACATAGCCACAGTGACGTCACCCAGTGGTTTGTGGATTCCTGATTTTGAAGCTGTCACAGCCTTAGATTTTTTACATCCAGTAGCCTGGTGACCACATCTGGATAAGAGGGTGTAGATAATCCTCACGCTAGCTGCTAGCTCGGTGAGCATGATGCCTTAACAGCTATGGTGATAATACTAAAGCTAATGCTATTTATTCTCTTGTGAAATCAGGCCTTAAATTATGAAATCAAAATGTACCTAAAAAGTACATGTACAAGTAAAACTGAAGATCAGATGCCATAGAGGGATTTTTAGTACAACCAAATGCCGAACAAGACTTTTAAGACAACCAAAATATTACAATTAACTTCATAAACTGGAATCACACTGAAGTAGCGACAGCTACGTCTACGGCTATACTCTGAATCTGGGGTTACGCCATAGTTACGTTAGCTAACAAACCTTGTTGCCATGGTACTGACTTGTCAACAGATGGCACCCAACGATCACTCAAAGAGACCACGCCTTTATGTGTAACTTTAAGCCTTAGTAACATTTAAACGGGTGAGTTATATAAGGATTATCCCCAGTTGTTGTGAACAGGGTAGTTAGTGATGGAGACCAAACCGGTTTTTGTACCAGGCTGTAAACATGTTTATTTCAGCTATAAAGTTCAGCATTTAACATGGATGTCTATGGGGGACTGACTTGCTCTTGGAGCCGGCCTCAAGTGGCCATTCAAAGCTCCTTATTTTTTGGCACTTTCACGTTGGCTTCATTTTTCAGCCCTGGAAGTTGCCGCTTGTTTTTTGCTGTTGTAGATTGGATGGTGCCTGCTATTTTAATGCAGCTATCTGAGTGATAAAACCTTGGCCAAGTATGACTGAAACATCCTATGTAGCTACATGCTCACTCTATATGGATAGTAAGAGTGTAACATTGTGAGACATGCTGCTGAAGTATCCCTCAGCCTGACAGTGACATCGTAACTGCTCCAGGAGAGCTTTTAGCAAGCTGAATTTGACATTTGTGTTTCCCTGAGGATGGCATGCCAAAGGAGAATATCTGTGTGAGATGAGTTAAGCACTCAATTAGGAGATTTTAGTTCACACTAGAGATGCCTGGTTAAATAAATTAGATTCAAATAACTTGAAATTTTATTATATGACTTTAAGAGATGTTTGTACCTCACCATGTTCAATTCATTGTCTCTTAATGTGAACCACATAGGTAAAATACTTTGCATACATAGCTACAAACATTTTTTTACAAGGCTGTAGAGCATGAACTGAGACAAATAAAGGAACAAACTGCACACTGTTCATCTGTTAACATCAAAGATAAGTATCTTTGTTCATCCTCTGCTTCAAATTCCAATTATAATATGCATTCTGAACTTCAGGCTCTTCTTGAATTACAATATTTCTCATATTTAATGCTTAATTAAACATTATATAAATGTTTAAAACTTCCAAGCCCAAATGCAGCTGCAATCAGTCACAACTGACGTAAAACCTCATCTTAGGTTTCAGTTAATTACCTTTAACAGCAGGCACAATAACATGTAAGGTGTTGCATCTCTATATCCAGTCATCGGATCTGTTTCCACAGTCTTCTGTGTACTTCTGCTGTGGTGGCCTTGTTGTGCTTTATTTGCAGGCGTTGTTGGAAGACAGCTTTGTCATTTCTTCATATTATGAAATTTTAAAAAGTTTTTGCTTATTTGTGCTAGCAGTGCAGGCTGTTTGTATTGTTTGAACTTATACCTATGAAAAGTAATGCACTGTAATTCATATAAACCCATTATGTGGGTTATGTGAATTATGGTGCATGACATTGCTTTATGTGAATTAAAGTGCATCGGGTGAATTATAGTGCGTGTGGTGGAAAGCGAGGTTCATCATATGACCTATGTACTGCAGGCTGTTGTACGTTATATGACAGCAGCATACAAAAAAGTCACAGTACCAAGCCTCCAGGAACAACAACGGACTTTGATGAGTAGGTATACCTGCAGCCAGAGCAGCTGCATGACCCGCCCACCATACCTGAATGCCAGTCCACGATCAGCCCCCTTCACCTCTTGGTCTGGTAGGAGAAGCCCTAATGAAAAGTTTGCATTTAGCTGACGATGAAGTATAAGGTAAACAGAAGGCGGTTAAATTGGGTTAGGGTTAGGGTAAGGGTTACATCTTGCCACTTGTAGGGTGAATCACATCTTCAGGTATAATGAAATAGAAAGTGGATTACTGTGAAGTTTGGCCTCATATTTGTTTAAAACAATGACATTTTACCAGGGTTCAAATGGTGGTGGGAACAGTTTGTAGTTGTGCATCATGCAGGCTCAAAATGGAATGTGGCTGCAGCTATACATTGTCTCAGCTTTGAAACCAAATCAAGGAATTGCAACTTCTGCATCACATGATGCCATTGGGCCCAAAAAGACTTTTTACCATAGACTTACATTATGGAAGAGATCTCTGTAAATCAGTGGATACATTTTTTGAGTGTCACAAACCCCCTGAAATAATGCATTTCAGCTATTGGGAATTTAATTAATTCAGTCAAATTGGACATTTTGAAAGTCTAGAGGAGCTGTACAATTAAATTATTTAATCCTCAGTCAAGTTAGTGGAAGGCTAAACCGGAGTACCAGCTTTATCCAGTTCTTTTTATATATACATGTGTAGTACAAAGAGTGACAAAGTATGCAAAGGTAGGTTGTGACAGTGAATGGGTAGGTTAAACAAACACAGGACTTTGTCCCAGGAGAACATTGTTTGTGTTCATTGTGAAAACAAAAGTCAGTGTTAAGGTACTTTAAGTTACGTATGCATGTAATGTCATGCTGTTTTGTCACATGCTTTGTCACTAAGCTTGGGCAGAACCTATTCATTTAATATGCTCATACCTTACTGAATTTCACCGGGGTGTACATTATGTGACGGTATTAGTGTGCAGCAATACAAACCCCTAAGCTTTCTTGGCTTTTACAGCATAATATATACACAATAGAAACTCACAAAATACCACTAAACAATGCTTATTAAACAGAAAAAAACCCAAACTACGACTTAATTAATTGCCTCCTTAACTCACACTGAAACACACTTCATTCAAACTTGACAAAAACACAATTAAACTCACCAAAACCATCTAGGTTATTCTTGTTAGTCTTTCAGTTAATCCACTGTTCTGACAATCACCAGCTGTGGCTTGTTCAAAATAAACCCTTAATTTGCCAAGTTAGATGTAAAAATATGCTGTTTTCCCCACTGCCTCTCTCTCTGCTGTTACTAGCCAACTGTTTACAATCCTGTCACATTATCCCCACCACCACCAGCTGCCTGTTCCACCAGTAGAGAACAGAGACTGACCTCTGGTGGCACATGCTGTGCACTACATACAATGAGTTTAATAGAAAGGAGAGCACCTTTATTTTTGATGGTGTTGAAAATCATACCGTTTGGATATTTAAATGACTTAGTGTACCATAATACTGTAATTCCGCCCAAGCCTAATTTTCATGTTATATTAAGTAGGTAATGTAACGACTACAAACTATGATTCTTTTTCTAAACCTAATCGGTAGGGGTGCTAATTAAGGAAATGTTTTAAGAACTTGGTGTGCAAGTTGTTCAGTGATATCATGCTTTGGAGGAAATGTGCATCCATAGTGACAGTTAAATTGTCTCAGCTTGAGACAAATCTACAGTTAATATGTCTGTTTCCTTGCCCTGCATGTGCACTTGAGCTGAAGGTGACAAGTAGAGCTTGACCAATGAACTTTGAGGGCTGACAGCAATTTACAAATTCAAGTGTATACGTTACGTATCTTATATTTCATTGTCATCAGCACATTCACAAAGAGTTTTGGTAAGGATCCCTAAAATGTGAGTTATATTGTTATGAATTATAAAACATTTACTGGGAGTTAGATACTAGGAAAGCTGAAAAAAAAAGAACACATAAGGAAATAATATACATAAGGAAAAGTTAGGGTTAACCACAAACAGTGAGCCAGCCCATCATTCATGCATATACTGTAATTTTGCTTTGCATATCTGCAGATTAATGCAGATACTGACAAATCTTTGATGAGCTTATATAACTGGTATATCAGTCAGGTACTAGTGTCTCTTAAAGCTGATGCAGCAGATTTTATAGATGCATAATAATGACTTTTACACTAAGCACTCCAAATACACACACTGTACAAACAAATTGAGAATCAGAGAAATAGAATAAAAAAGTCTTACTGTATTTCAGGACTACACAACATCCTAAAAAGGAGTGCAATCAGCCCCCTTATTGTTATCATCAGGCAATTAGTAGTTCATCATCAAAATAACCACAGATTATTTTTTCTCATTAAATATCCCCCTTAACAACTGAAGTCAAAGGGTTTGATAAAATGATACTACTGGAAATGTTTTGCTCCTCATGAATTAACATTACTGTGGCCTGTGCCAGTATCTCCAGTATCATATCATAATGAGTTTAACTTTTTGACCAGTAATTTGAATTAACATCAGCAGCATACTTGTAATAAAACATCAGCTTTGCTTTTTTTGACCTTTGAATTAACAACATTATACTGTAGGGTAAATAGGGCCCAACAAGGATAAATTATAATGTGTTAATGATAAAATTTCCAGCCCTATGTCAGCTGAAATTTGGTCAAATTCACATTGAGAAGCAAAAGCCTGCATGTACACGGGGTTGCTTTTTGTAAGCAATCAGTTCAGGTAGACTAATAGCCCCAAGCTCAGTCTAGTCTCATGCCCATGTGACTCTTTGATTTGATTCAGGATACTTTGTTGGAGTCATTTGAGATCCCTAACACAGCCTGAATCGGATCATATCCCAGGTTTGCCTCTCTAGGACAACGCCCCAGAGTCAGCCTCACTCCACACAAACAAATATCACAGGAAAAAAAACTGAATAAATGAGCAGAGAAACAAGACGAGTCCTTTCATACATGGCACAAAATGATGTGAATAATATGCTATGGCCTCTACAGTCACCAAGTGTCACCCCTGTTGAACACCTAGGGAGATTGTGGACCAACGCAAATTAACAATACTGTCCATCACCATCATCTACACTGTGATGTACACACCAAATGAGGAAATATATTTATTCCATCCTTCTAGTAGAGTTCAGGGAATAGTGATTTTGAATGTATTTTATCATTGTGGCAGCTAAGGACAAGACTGTGTACTAGCATTGTCTTTTTAAAGTGCACAGTGTGTGATCAAAGAGTGTATTGTGCTGTGGGAGCCATGACTAATGGTACACACTCATTATGGACGACCCTGAACGGGGCTCAGGTTAGAGTTGCTTGAGGGCTGAAAAGAGGAATACTTCGTCACTGATGTCTCTTGTTGGCTTTGGTCCTCCAGGTTTTGATGACCGGGACACAGACCTGTTCTTGTGCGACACCAACACATGCAAGTTCGATGGGGAATGTCTAAGAATCGGGAATATGGTGACATGTATTTGCGACTTCAAGGTAAGACCTAGGATTTTTTTTTTTTTTTTTTTTTTTTTTTCAGGGGGTTGGGTTTTTTTTCCTTTTGAGGTGCATTTGGTGTCCATGACTGTTCATCAAAGCCTTCTCCAGAGATTGTCCAATCATAGCTTAGTATCTGTAACTAATTGGGCCTGTCAAGCTTGGGAACAGTACGTTGAAGCAGTGTACACGGAGCTGGGGAAAGATCAATACTCTGCATTTAGTTAAGAGTTTGAGGGGTTGTGTCTTTTTAAGAACCACTATAAATGTAAAAAAACACAAACAAGAGTGGAAGAATTGCATTAAACAGGGTTTTATCTTTTATAACAAAAGATGCAGAGGTTAGCATGACTAACTAGCAGCTTTGTATTTTGTTTTATTGACAATCCGGCAACCCCAGCCAACATTACCAGAATAACATGTTAGATTTGTCAAACACAGTGGTCAGTCCTTATCTTAAAACCCTTTTGTGTTGTAATTTTGAGTGTGAAATGATATCGCATTAAAATATGAACAAGTGAGCAGACTTCAACCAATCCATGAAGCTAAGGATGTAGACTGCTGGTAAAAGGCAGTTAATGCCTGCCAAGCTCAGATGGAAATCTCCTTCCCTTTCACTGCTTGCTACCTATTTGAAAATCCCTGTCGCTACATGAAACTAGTCTCCAAAGCCAGACCTGTCTCCACACTTCATTTTAGCTTTAATAACAACCTCCTAGCCACCAACCTTCATGCTAAAATGGCTTTTAATGTAATAAGTGGCTTTTTCTTCAGCAGACTTTTAAATGCCAGGGCTCGCCTCTCCACCAAAACGGGGTGCATTTTCCCCCACTTGCTCTCTGCTTGTACATACTGGCTCTCGAAGCAGCTCTTTTTCTCTGCTCCTATGGCAGCTCAACTCCTCTCCTCACCACTGACGTTTAAAGAGAACTGTGCTGCTGTTGCTGTCTTGTGTGTGACAAAGAATGGATGAGAAAAGACTTGTTGCTGAGGTCAAGAAATATCCCGTGCCACAATCCCATCATTATAAAGATAATGGCCAAAAAGCTATTGCCTGGCGAGGTAGAGCTCTGGAGATTGGCTCTACAGGTGAGAAATCATGTTTAATTAGTGGATGTTCACACATTATTTTAAGCTAATGAAAAGGAGGAAGGACAGATCTTTCAGTAAAAGCAGTTATAATTTTGCTTGATCATCTCTTGATGACCTGCACGTGATGTGTCCAGTGTGTGCTGGGGATGGCACTTGACACGCATCACATGACGTGCCGTGGTTAGTTTAGGGAGCTGGGAGCTGGTGCTGTGGGTTGCTATTTACTCATACCTGGTTTTGTCAAGAAGTTCAATCATCTTTTTATGTCATACATTTGAGTTTAGCTGAACATAGGGTAGAAATGAACGTATGGTTGTATAGTGCATTAACAAAAGAGAAGATGCATGGAAGACAGGAAGCTTAGGGAAGCACGTCCTAGACATCTTCAAAACAGCATATGTTACTGTATCTAGTTGAAACTTAAAATGATTCACATGTCAAGTGCTTACACAGTGTGATTCACAGAACTCTGAAGTGCTCTTGAAGAGGAAAAAACTGGCCGCAGATATAAAAAACTCAGCCAGGCACAGCGTATGTTAATAAAAACATATGTTACTGGAAACCTTTGCTGAGTTGAAAGGTAATATATTATTAAAATGAAACAATATTTTTAAAGAGTTATATATATATAATCAGCTGGATCGAAGTCCATTGTCTTGATTGGACAATATTAGCCCCATGAGGAGGTGGTTTATGGCTCCCTGTGAAATCCCATGTCACTATCCTGGACCACTGTGTGCTCTCCACATTCATAAACAAGACTGCCACTTATGAGACCAAAGACTGAAAGGCCCTCGTTAATGGCATAAATCTGGGAAATTATGCTGTTCTTGATAATGACTCATACTTAACTTTACGACCAGACCCATAATAAAAAAGGAGCAAACCAGTCAGCCGAGTATTGATTTTGGTATAACGTTTGCAAGCTTTGCCGACTAATATGCTATGCAGAGCCCCAGATAAATGAAGCCACTGAGATCTGAAGACGTAGCATGTGTTCTCATCCGTCGCTTTTATCAGCACGTCATCAGCGCAGCCAGGCACTAGGCAGGCTGACACTCGATTGGTCACCAGCTTTTATCTCAATTTCGTACTTCCCTGGGAGCAAACGTTAACAGAGGCCTGTAGATAAATGACATTACAGCTCCATTCCTCTTCAGGAGATCTCACACTGATACTGCTGTCGCTGTGCACTGAGGCGCTCTCTCTGCTCTCAGAAAAGAGCAGGTCATACCACAATTTCTGGCTTAATACCATGGATCTGAGGTCAACTCATCTATGCATCTTCTGTTTGTTTGTGGGAGGCTTCCTTTGTTTCATCAGTCAACGTAAACATGACCTTCCTAGCCTAGCAACCGTTGCCGTGCCCTGGAATAATCAGTCACTCTCAATCAGTGTCAAATAAATAGGTCCAACATTTCTCTCCTGTTGGCAGTTCATTCAGGACTGTCAGAGGAGACATGAAAGTTGTATAAATTCTCATCTTGGATGGATTTTCTTTGTTCTAACAGAATCTATCGATGCATGCACGCACACTCTCACACACAAAAAACCCGAAGGAAGAGACATGCAAGGGGCTCTGTGAAGAGGAAGTGAGTTTGATGTGGTGGAATCAATGGACACTATTCATTGCCAAGATGCATTAGATTCGTCTCACACTGGCTCTTGAAAGAGCCAAGACTTTCACTCACTAACCGGAGTCAAACTGCTACAAAGCAACATATACTCTCTTGTACCTGAAAACAAGTTGCTTTTTTTGTCAACCAGCACCATACCCTGACTAATCACGTAGCATTTCTTTGTAATTCATCTCACAATAGCTGCTGGGAAAACGCTATTGTTGCCAGTTTGGGTTTGTTAATGTCAGGTCACGGTGCTGATTCCCAAAAGAGTCATCCATTCTAAAAATATGTGCGCTCATGGCGCTGTGAAACACTTCAACTAAAACTGTCCACCAAAGGGTAAATGGCACATTTCATTGCTTTCTGTAATGGTATTTTGTAAATATTCTAGGGGTTTGGGAGTCACTGGAGTTGTTTCTTATAACACACAAACTGTATGTAGCTCTCAGAAGACCTGTTTCTGTTCTGGATAAATGCAGTTTAAATATAGGAATCACATGCATGCATGTTTTCATGGTTTGTCCCAGTAGTTTTTTTCTTGCTTCTTCTTACCAGCGGCGATAAAGTCACGATGGCTGGTGTTGTTTTTTACCTTGTGAGTCTGTATGCGTATCATCGTGGCAAAATGTGATCCTGGTGTCACCTACTGTAGCAAGAACTACCACAGAAGCTGTTTTTAGTATTTTGCCGGGTGTTTGGATGTCTGTCTGTCTCTCTGTCTGTGGTCAGATTTTGTTGATGTAATAACACTGCAACCATGCAAGATGCAGTTGCGAAACTACAGATGTGTAGTTGAGATCAAAATAAAGGCAGAGGTCAAAGACAGATGTGGTCCAAGTAGGGGGAGCTGAAAGTAGGGGGGTAGGAAGTAGGGAAGGGGCTATTGGCTCCCCCATGTTACACCCCTGGTCCACATTTGTTTTAAGACAGGGATCACTGTATCATGGCTGGACTGACTCCACCCCAGGATGGTCTGTAGTTTCATTTTCCTGAGAGATTCTGGATGCATTTGGTACATAATTTACTTACTTTTTGTCTTCCGATAATTAAGTTAGCTACTGTAAAGGGTGGCTGAAGGTACCCTTTTACCAATCGGCAGCAAAATAATTCATACATGCATGCAGGTCTGGAAATAGGATGCATTAAAACATTAAATAGTTCATTTGCCCATTTTCTGGCTTATGGTATCGTATTTATTCGAATTCTGAACTTTTAAATCATAATGCTAAAATACCGTTTCAAAACATTAGTGACACAAGTTGCCCTTATGTTATCAGTTATTGTGTATTATTATTAATGACAATCTGCCAGCTGCAAGATAAAATGTCCAACAGTAGGAAAATTCATGAAAATGAGTTTGGAAGATTATTGGCAAAAGACACAAGCAAAGCATCCAATAAAATGTGTGCCAGCTGCACATCTTTTGAAAGTTCAACTGGCAGAAACGAGTCTTGATGTAGATAATTTTTTTGAAAGGCGTTCAAGTCATAAAGGGCAGGGACTTGGACAACTGGGATAGATGCAGCAGGTTTGTTTACAAATGAGATGCTACATTGCGGCAGATTGTGAGTGGAAAATCTGTAAAAACGTCCCAGGTTTAAGGAGACTCCTGTGGAAGATTCGGCAGATGAATGGGAGACAGATGTGAACACAGCAGATGTAAGTAATGTGATGGGTCATTTATGTCAGGATTACTTACAGCTCAGTGCTGCTGACAACAGGCCAAAAAGTGCTTCCAGTCTTCCAGATAGGATAGATTTAATATGTGTCAATAAAATGAGTACAAGAAAGTTCAGCAAGTCACTGCAAATTCCTCTTCTATAGTTGGCACCAGTAACCTCACACCAACTTATTTGTCCTGATATAGGATGCCTGACTAATATCAGCATGGGGTTTGGTTCACAGTCAGGACACAGAGTTGTGGCACCAGAGACACAGCCCGCTGCCTGGTAGGATATCTTTAGGTTTGACCTCAGAATGATGCTGCCTTGTTTTGAACGTTTTGCAGAACAAAGACAAACACACTCATATGTAGGTAGTGATTCACCAGGTCATGGTGCTGTTGTTTTATTGCCTAGCACTGCTGGATGCTGACTGTGGTGTAGTAGAGGACATCCAGCTTGTTTGTTAGGACATGTTGTGACAGTTCAGTTCATAACACCATGCTGAATGATGATGCTGACTGTCACTGAGGCCAAATAATAATGGTAAATGCTTGTTTTTACATAAAAAATGTAATTGTGAAGAAGAGACAGTAGTGGTTTGTGATATAAAGTCAGGCACATTAAAGGAATAGGTTGGATGTTTTGAAGAGGGGTTGTATGAGGTATGATCAGTGTATTACCTACAGTAGATGGTTGTCAGCATGCAGGCAGGAGTACCACCGAGGAGGCTAAAGAATGTACTGCTGTGTATGGGGGCAGCAGCAAAATGTATTTTAGCCACCTAAAAAAGTAAATATTAGTTTAAGTGTATGCTATACTGAGAATGTTTTCACCCCTTTACCTTGCCATCAGACAGCCCTTTCCAACGCGGAACAGCTTCAGTTCTCCATTTATGCTCTTGTTAAAGCCACAAGAGCTGCTGGTCTACTGCTGCCTCAATCGTGGAGTTTGTTTATCTTATTGTAAGACTTTGTTGAATCCAAACTTAGCACTTTGATGGCCAAAGTCACACAATAACACAAAAAAAATAACTTATTGAGGCAGCGGTAGACCAGCAGCTCTTGTGTTTAGTGATGTTTAAGTAGCATTTTTCTCAATGGAGTCTGGCTTTCAAGAGAGAGATATAATGGCTTCGGTTCCCCTTTGGAAACTGCTGTCTGACGGGAGGGTAAAGCGGTGGAAATATTCTAATTTTAGCGTACACAAACTGATACAAATTTTTTTAAAATGGGACTTTTTTGGGGCTGCCCCCGACTTTTCCCAGTCGACCAATAGTCGTCACATACAGCCATTAGTCGACTAGTTGTCTGCATGTTTATGATATTAATTTAATTATTTTATATATTTCAAACACAATGGTTTGAGTTCAAGGTCTGAGAAAGAAAAGTATCAGTAACATTGTTAACACTGTGCTACATTACAGAGAAATACATGACAGTACAAATGAACCTTCATTAATATAGGCCTATATTTTATCTACAAGTGCATGTCACACACTGAGCGAGCCGCCTGTTAATGACGCTGTCAGCAAAGCAGTAATGATTGTGCTAAGTGGCTAATGGGCATGTAGCTACTTACATGTTACAGATGATACGTCAACAAATGAAGATGAGTTCACATATCACCTTGGGTCCGTCCTTCACCTTCTCAAAATGATCCCACACTTTGGATTTCCTGCCCGACATGTTATTAACTAGTCTGTGTAATAACCGCAGGTACCAGCCCTGTAAATAATATGAGTCCTGTCTGACTGCTGATCGCGGCCACTTCCTGTATCTGTCCTTTCAAATTAAATTCCCACATGGTTCAGTCATATACTGTAGGTTTTGATTTATTTTGACAAGGCGCATTCACTTTGTTTTTTGTTTTTTTCTGCAGCTAAGCAGCCAATGAAATCTTGCCGACTAATGACCTCTCTGGTCAACTAACGTTTTGTCAACTATTAGGGGGCAGCTGTAGACTTTTTTTTAGGTGGCTTAAATATGTTTTGCTGCTCCCCCGTCTGCAACAGTTCATGGCTTAGCTTCAGTATTGGTACTCCAGCCTGCCTCTCCAAACTGGGGGCATCTACTGTAGGCAATTCACTGACTATGGATAAGCATCTCATACAACTTCAACCACTTTAAACAATCTTTATTATCCCTTTAAGCCAAGTGCAGATGAATGATTGACTCATGTTAGAAAACTCAGAAACCAGCATTACTGTATGTGTGCAGTACCATATTTCTATATATAAAACTTGACTATTACAAATAATTCACCACTGCTCAGGTAAATTCCATCATTCTGCTACTAAAAATGCAAAAAGGAATAACTGTTGTGACTGCAGGCTCAGAGAATGAGGTTTCACCCACATTTACAATGCATTAAACAAAATATCTACCGCAATGTGAGAGTGCAGCAAAGTGTTTAAATGGTAGTTAAATTTAAATGAAAAGGCAATAAAATCAACATAACTCAGAGATTTTTATGTCTCTTCCTTTGGGCTATTTTTTAAAACACAACAGCTCTAAAGATTTCACTTAATGCTTCTTCAAGTAGTGTCTTAAAACACCATTGCAGCCATTGATTTTGAGCCACAAAAAAAATAATTGTACGTTTAACTCCTCACTCAGTGGCAGCCTTGATGCTCATATTGTCAAATGAAAACATTCTTTGGTTGGGCCCAAATCATTGGTATTACATTTGACACTGCTTCACCAGAAAAACACCAGGATTAGTTGTTCATGAATACTCAAAACAACATATTTAGCTAGCTGACCGGTTGTCAGCATGCAAATAATGTATGCTGTCTTCCAGCAGAAGTAACACAATGTTGTTCTGCTGCAAAAGATCTCAGAGAGGAGGGTTGGGTGGGTGGCAGACCGCTGTGCACATTCTGTCTCTTACCGACTGTTAACGTTGGTGTCTTTTAAACAGTGTCCATTATCTTTCTCTATTAAATAAGTATTTTTAGTTGCTCACACTTAACTTCTGTAGCCTGTGTTGTCAGATAGTTTGAAAGACTTTTAGTTCATTTACAGAAAGCCTGCCTTTTCAAAATGTCGGAGATGTTAGCTCCAGGATACAACTAATCTCACTGGATTTCACAGCTAAATCTGGTGTTCAGTTTCAATCATTTCATTTCCTGCCAAAAAAATGCCTATGGTTATATAATACAGAATGAAAGCTGATTGCAGATATACTGTATGAGTATATGATATGTAACAAGAGACATTTAAACGTTCCCAACAGTATTTATCATGGCCACAATTCTTTAAAAAAAATAAAGGGATCTGTATAAAAATGTTCTATGCACGACTGTTATATCTTTTTTTTTTGTTAACTCCAAAACATCAGTATCAGTGTCTGCCTTAAAAATCCAACACTGATCCAGTTATAGTCTGCACATGTAGACGCAGTGAAAACATGTTAGTGCACACGGTCATGAATTTTGGGCTGCACACAGACTTCCACACCAGAACCTGATGGACGTGGGCAGATGAGTAAATTTACTTCACGTGGACCCTCATGGCTACACAGACTGGGAACGTATCACTCCAGCTTATGTAACATTAGTTCACACATTAGTGGCTTAAAATCATCCCTCTACATGCAGACAGTATCCTCTGACATCCTAATATGCATCATAATGTACATTCAGTCAGCATAGCATAGTTATTGACTTTATATAAAAGATAATGTTGGCAGCACATTTGGCCTTCAATATGCTCCCTGCTGGTTGTTTGATGTGGCTGCTATTCGCTGTAATGCCTGACCTCAAATTGCTCTCCCGCCTTTCACTGCCGGAAGCCGTCTAATGTTTGGGTTGTGATGGCTGGACTGCAGAAGCTCGCAGCACTTCAAAGAGGGATGAGAGCTAATGTGGGTTCATATGATGTTGATGGGAGGGTGTGGAAGGGCAGCGCGTCCTTCATATTGCACTAAACAAGGACCTGTGAAAATGCTTTTGTACACACCTCTCAAAAACACACTCAGGCCACAAATGTTTGTACTTCACTCTCGCTCCCTCTCCCTCCACCTTCCTCTCTCTGAGTCTCCTTTCACACACACACACACACACACACACACACACACACACACACACACACACACACACACACACACACAGACATCCTCACATCCACACAATTATGTAAAATAATGAAATACCTACGATTACACAGATACACACACATTCACACAGGCCCAGGTGGTACTGACACCGGCTTCTGATGCAGACCCCATTCCATATATTTGCATTCATTTATCATCCTTTTATCCAGGGCCATGTGAACGGACTGGGACTGAGATTCTGAGTAACGGTGAATTTATTTCCTGATGCTGGCCCATATAAGCGGCTGCACTTGGAAGCTGTAACAGCAGGGAGCCCGACAAAGATGATGATGAGCATTCATCTGTGACTAAGGTGACAGAACGTAAAATGCCAACCTCATCTCAGGGTTGCTTATCAGACTTTTCATAAAACTGAATGCAGCTTTGTTTTCACACTGTACAAAATCAATTACAGCCGCTGATAGTGAGTGATGATGAGATAGCTGAAGAGGGCCCTTCACTTTATTTGGAAGTCACAGCTAAAGGCTAAAGGCAATTGGATAAGCCATACTAGGTGAAAATAAGTCATTTATAACAACATTTTTGCAGTTTAATTTGTTTATGGCCACATTTACCCCAAGGTAAAAAGATCCTTATAATATTACATTATGAAGAAGCCAGTCGTTCTATAGCATCCACAGGCATTACAGTCATTTCTGTAACATTAAGCTAATCTCATTGATTAATAAATAGCAGTAAATGCTTTGCTGTTACCTGACCTTAGTTGGAGCTTCTGGTTTTGCTAAAAACAAAACAATGACTGTAAAATGCTTCCTGCCAACTGCATCACCACTCAAAAGGAAGTGTGCATCTTCTCATGGAGGAGAGGCTCGTGCACGCTTTCTTCTGCATGGTGATACAGTTGGCGGGTGTAGTTTGATGAAAGAAAGCAGGTGCAACTTGAAACTGTTTGCATCAAGGTCTGTGGATTATTTTAAGTAACCGCGTCATGATTTCTGGATTTTTTTTTTCTTGGCTTTATGAGCACCACAATCTGAGTGCCATCTGGCTTCACTATATTCAAAAGAGGACGGACATCTCTGGGGCCTGCTATCACCAACACTCCGAAACTAACACCAAAACAATCTTGACTGATACATAGCACGACAGGTAAGAGGAAAAACAGTCTATGTATTTGTGATTTTGAGGTGTGGCCCTGTCACGATAACTACTTTTGTTAGATGCTACACTGTCCCAGAAAAAAACTGCAATGGATGACAGTATTGTCATTTTTAGACCATTTTATGTCACTGATATAATGAAAATATAATAGCATATTAATAACGCAAGTATACCTTTTCAAAAAGCAATGAACTATATTCATGAAAAAAAAAAATTTAAATTAATTAACAATTGTTAATATACACAAGATGGTATATGTGAAATAGTACGTTTATAGGAGAAGCCCCAAAATACTCAGTTTCAGACTTAGCACAAAACATTGCCAACAAAAACAAAACCAAGTGATGCCTCTTGCAACTGATCGAAAAGCTTAGTGAAGCACCAGGAGCACCGCAGTCCTCCATAAACAGCTCCATAATCCGATGTGCTGCATTCAGTTCCTGGAAGTAGACAACCTGGGACTTGGTTTGCTGGTGGATTTATGGAGTGGAGGACAAAGTTGTTGAAGGGGTAAACAAACAACAGACTTTATGGCTCATTGCCAGGGGTTGATAGGCTAACGACTAGCCTTCGAGACTGTATCTTTCACTTCAAAAGTGCAGCTGCAGGCTACCGGTATTCTTATAATGGTTAGGAAAACCCTGCTGTCTATGTTGGCAAATATGTTGGTGACATTCTTCTGTAAACAGACATGCATTTAAACATTAGAGGCAATATCAAGGTCAGCAAAAGGATCAAGGACATGTCCGGATATCGTATGATAAGTTGATAGGCGAGGTGAGGTGAACTGTCCCTTTAAAATTTTTACCCGTATCATCAGTTGTTTCAGAGGGGTTTTCTCACACCGCTACATGCTTTCAACATAACAAATAAATTTAAAGAAGAAAGGCAAAGCTTTGTTGTTGAATGGTGAATAAAGTGAATTCAGTGCTTCGTTGTTGTAGCCACACAAATGAGTGAAGTCCTTTATACAATAAGATAATCACTGGATCCTTTCATCAGTATTTTGCACAGCATAATCCTCTTTACTCCATTTCTTTCAACCCTGAATCTCCTAAAGTCACTGCCATTTCTTCCATCCTCTCATCTGTGTTTTCCCAGTCACTCTTCTTGTGTATGTGGCCCTCTTGTTATTTTCTCTGTGCTTGTAGGAGAGTCGTGAGCCTTTGAACTGTTGAAGTTCAGTTCACCCCTAGTGGTTTCTCTCCATGCAAATAGATTTAATTTTATCTGCTGAGGTTTTGAGATATCCATCTGAGATTTCTGCTGCAACTGCAATATAATGGGGGTGAATGGAATTTTGTACTTCTAAGCATTTTGTTCTGCTTCCAAATGATTGAAACTACTTTAGACGGGAAAAATACTCTCTATGAAGATCTGTGGATTATCCTAAGTTGTTTTGGAAAGGTTACTGAGTTTAATTTTTCACTACTTTGATGAGGACAAGTGAATCCATTCTCCTCCGTTATATTGGAGTGGCAGCAGAAGTATCGGAGTTGCATATCTGAACGCCATGGCAGAGTAAACCAAAACGATCCGCAGGGCCAAACACCAACTGTGAGAAAGTGTGTTTGCCTTTTTTTGTAATTTGGGTCAATTAATTGTTCAGGTTCTTGCATCTCTCCTGTCAGAGGTGTCTGTGGTGAGGCACCACCGCCTCTTGTCTTTGCATGATAAATATACCAATTAAAATCAGCAAGACGAGTTAGCACAGGAGGCCACATATTTTTGGTCTGAATATGTGAGAGCATGCAGCTCAAACAAGGCAGGTGATGATGAAGGAATGAAGTATTTGACACATGCTGGTCTGCTTCATGGCGTGAGGTGTTGACATAATTATGTTTGTGTAAAGTGCTATTATGTACTATTTACTATACTGCTAATTTCCTTCTGACAGGGATAAATAATGTCTTTATTTAAGTAAGAAACAGCATGTATAGGGCCCTGATCGGAGAACTTTTAGTAGCCTGAGGTGTTTTTCTATAATTGTTTTCAATGAGACTAAAGCGTTTTGCTACTTTTGCGTTGCAGTGCAGCTCGCGTTTTTCCACTTTCCACATCTTATGTTTTTGCAGGAGCGCCCTGAATACCTTGAGTTGAAAAAACTCAGAGCAGAAAAGCACCAGACATCATCAGGCTTTTTCTGCATTGTCCAATTGGATGACTTAAGAGGCAGGCTAGTGATGGCAGTTGCTGGATACCTGCAGCTATAAGACCTTACCAACCATAGTACCTCTGAACAGCAGCACAGGTAACAAGGACATTAGCTAACAGCTAGTTAGTTGCTTAACGTTTATCCTTAATGTCAGAAAGTAGTTGAGGCTACAGTTTGTTCAGATACATCTTGCAGCTTGCCAAGGCTAATGATGAAAGTGGGCTTAGCTTAGTACAAACCATGAACTGTATGCTACCTAAAATTAGTACAGTTCAAATTAAAACAACTCATCCAAAATCAAATTACTACACAAACTTGCCTCCAAGCCTGATATTTTCTGTTCAGAACATGATAACACCAGTTGGTAAAGTCAAATAGCTTCAGGGATGCAACAGTCACCACTAGTTGGCTGCTAAAAAGTGCTCTGTCTGATTGGTGCTGGCTTGGATATAAAAAGGCAGCGCGGTGTGCCTCACGTTTTGCGACCTGCAAAACTCTGGTCTGGCTGATTGAGGGATTAAACTATAAGCTTCATGAATGTTGATTGTATAGATCTTCTGTGCTGCCGGGGGAAAGATGTGTGTGAAGTGTCCATGTTTTCACAGACATGGATGTAAACTGTAAGAGAAACTTTCCTAATAGAATAGAATTTAATGCAATATTTCTTTCTTTCTAATTTTAAGGTGCACATAACTGTTATTTTTATTATCTATTTATCTGCATATTAATTCACTGATTGCCTGTGAAATGTCACAAAATATTAAAAGATTTCTAAGCAATCAAAGCTGAAGTTAACAATTATATAAAACAGACAAATGCAGGACCTCCTGAGCAAGAACCAGCAGGTGACTTAGCAGGAAATGTGAAACTGATTATCAAAAAAGTTGCTGAATAACTGGCTGACTAACTGTACTTGTGTATCTTTTCACTTCTACAATTCTTCTACAAAAAAGAAACAAAACAAAACAAAAAAAATACTGAATCCACAAGTGTAAATAAATGCCTGTAGCAGCCCTGAGAAAAAATACTGCATTCTGCAACAACAGTAAAATGTTTTTTTTCACTTTTTCCTTATTTATTTTGTTTGTTTATTTTGTTAATTCAATCCTGTTGAGTTTTGCGAGATGTAATTGTGTTTTCCTAATTGTCTTCTGTGATGTCATGTTTTATGAATGATTGATTGACTGATTGATTGATTGATTGATTGATTGATTGATTGATTGATTGATTGATTGATTGATTTGTTTTAAGATGTACCATTTTTTAATGTGTTTTTTATGTAATGCATTCACTAAAAACAAAACAGTCTGCAATGTTTTTCTAAATTAAACAGATGATAATCTGGCAAATTCTTGTTTTTCTGAAAAAACTCAATTTATTCTGAAAAATCTTTTTTTTTTTTTTTTTTAATGCATTATGCTTCAGTATTTTTGCATCTCAGGGCTGCCGGCTTCAAATAGGTGATTATAACCGCCACCTGTTTTTTTTCCCATTAGATTTAGATTAAAACACCAATATGTGGCTAACTTCATTCAAGGGAGGCTGCTGCTTTACACAGCTCTAGTGCCAAGATATACTGCATACAATATGCATTTGTCAATGACAGAATGTATTTCTAAAACATTTGGGCTCCGAGCTGCCTTTTACATTGAGACTATTTCGTCAAGTCGGAGAAGAGAGACACGGGACTTGGGGAGGAATTGTGTCGGCCGTCTCTTCTGAAAAACGGAGCGTCTGTGTCAGCTCCTCTGTGGCTCTGGCTAGCCTGTCAGACACTATTACAGAGGAGCCTGTCTCCTGTGACTCGGCTGGGGAGACTCCGAAGGGACTGGCGGGCTAGGCCCTAATCAAGAGAAGACTGCCAAGCGGTTAAAGAGCAGAAGCACAAGCCAGCCACCTCCCAGTCTCCCTCTATCTCTCTCCATCTTCCCGTTGTCACAGTAACTCCCGTCTCTTCCATTACTCTCTGTCTGTCTCTTCCTCTCCCTCGCTTGTCCAAATAGCTCACCCTCCCTGGTTTCTATCCTCCGCTACTCTCTCTTTCGCTCTCCTTCCATGGGAAGGACTTGACCAGTGTTCGTAAACAGGGCAAGGTATCATGGGAGAAGAGTTTGTCACTTACTCAGACAACGTTTGACAAACCCTCTGTCCAGGCGGTCTGTGGAATACAACACAGTGTCAGGCACAGAACAGATTTGTCACTCTGACGGCACTCCTCGGGGATCTATTGTTGGTTTGTTGGTTCTTTTCCCGTTCACCTTCTCTGACATCAGCTGCTTCTGAGTGTCAGGGGTATGGTGGCATGGCTCTGCTAAAGTTTTTCTAAAGCAAAATAAAACTTTGCTGGGCCTGTGGAACAAAACATTTGTCCGTAACTCTTCTTCGGTTGGCACAAACTCCAGTGTAAGTCAAGGCCAATCTCTGTGGGAAACCAAGTTTGATATAATAAATTCATATAATTGACCCAACTCTGTCAGTGACCATTATCTCAGACACACCAGGCCACTTCTTTTCATCCTCAGCGAGCCATCATTAGGGTGTTGGTTGTTTCCACATGAAAGACGGTCCGTCTCCAAGCATGAGGCCAATGATCTGACAGATACCTGTTCCAACACAGTGACACAGAATAAACCAGGTTGACCTAAGTGGACTTTACACGTGTTAACCACTTCTGGCTTTATGACCCCTCCTCCAGCCAACATAAGTGTCAGTTTTTTATTTGAATGGATGAATGAGTGAATATAGTTTGTATAATGCTTTTTTATTAGCTACTTGACTACACTACATCTTGTCTCAAAAGAGCAGTGATGTGCCTGACCCAGTCTTGTTTTAAGGTGCATGGTTCACAACTAGGGGTCCATGGACCCCCAGTGGTCCTTGAGGGAGTTCCGGGGGGTCTCCAGAAAATTATTTAGGTCACTATAGAAGTGTGACTCCTCTGATTATAGGTTTCACTTCCTCCACTATCCTCCCTATCCTTCATTATCAACAACGGTAGTTTAATGATAGAATTCTGGTTTTAATCATATCTAACAACCAACCAACCCCTTGTCCCACGGGCCTTAGTGCAACCGCACTGCCTGTACTGTCTACATTTACGCCCCTGCTTGATGTAAAAGCTTTAGAACCACTGCTTTAGGAAATTATTGAATCAAGGGAAATTGCACTGGGACAGACAGTAGTGGTATTAAATGTTTAAAGGGACGCAAACTGTAAATACTTTACTTGGTCAATCTGCAGCCGTAATAGATTAATCATTATAAGTTTCTAAAACACAAAATTGGTTCAGTTTTTGTTGTTGATGAAAATTTAATCAAAGCGCTGGGCATATTGTTGCAACAAACCAACTAATTTAGATTTTTTTTTAATTGTAAATTATTTCTTTAATGCATATTGTCAACACAGTGACATTATCTGAATCATAAATTAAAGAAATAATGCTGTTAATTAAAATTGATCTTGCCATCCCTATTTATTATTCAACAAATGGCTGAACAAATTTAGAAAAAAAAAAAAAAAAGCAATTCTACACAACCTGAAAGCTTTAAGTTGCATAAACGCCATATTTTTTTATCACGTTTTACACTTTGTTTTCCACCATTTGAGGTTTGACTTGTGCTTTTTATTTATGCCATCTTGTTGCACCCTCTTCTGCAGTGTTTTAATGTCACCATCTGTTTATCTTGGTGCACCCAACACCTAATATTCACATGACAGCAGTGGATGGAAACATGTGTTAATTTGCATTTTCTTTTGCTGATTTTTTGTAAATTTGGTAAAAAAAAAAAAAAAAAAAAGATCACGCTACATTTGGAATGAAACCTGGGCTCAGGAAGTGACAGTAGTCTCACATGAGTGGCTAATCAAACTGCATTCCACTGAGTGCATTCATTAACATCAAACACAACATTTTTGTATTAAAAACCCCTCTTCCTCTTTTCTGAGCTCCCTGATACCCAACCCCAGCACCAGGTCATGTCACAAATGCTGCACCAGACGTCAGTCACATGAAGACAGGGCTAGCTGATGGAAAGAAAGAGGGCGCATCAGAGACGCAGAGGAATCTTGGACGAGAGCGTCTGTCTCTTGTCATGAGCCACAGGTGCTCTCTGCCACCACCATAAGCACTGAGACGTCTCTGTCAGAGTTGATAAAGCCGCAGCTTTGATAAGTGCGAGAAGGCATAAGTAAAGATTGTGCCTGGGGGTCTCAGCGACTGAAGACAAGTCGTGTGGAAAGCAAATGCGGTGCTCAGTACGGGCCGAGCAGACAGAGGGATTCATCAGAAGTAGAACGTGCTGGGCGGTGCCGTCTCCATCCTCTGAGGCTAGCCCTAGTTTCGTGGAGATGTTTATTATTGATAGAGGTGGATGATAGCCTTGGGATGAATTGCATAATCTAGAGCCGCCTCTAATGGATACAGGAAATGGATCAGGCTATCAGTCAGGTCTCTGTGGATGAAGAATGTGTCTTTGTTTGTATGTGTCTCTCATTGTGCCTGCATGCATGCATGTGTGCGCACGCGCGCGTGTGTGTGTGTGTGTGTGTGTGTGCTTGTACGAAAGCTGGACCACACTATAATCTTGTCATCTAAACATCAACACATAGAGTGAATCCCTAATAGTATGCATTGTGTGGATGTCATTACTTGAACATAAATGCATCTTTGAAATCTGTAAGAAGGGCAATTTTTCCATTTTAAATGCTATAACTCGTCACAGTCCTGGAAAAAAAAAAAAAGATAGAAGGTTTCACTATTTTCCCAGTGGGAGTCAACAGCACTCAATACTTTAATGTATGCAGGTGCACGCACGCACACGCACATACACAGGAAAAACCCAATAGTCTCAGAGGATTGGTCTATGAAATGTCAGGTGTGTTTATGCTTTTTACGAGCCAACCTGAAATACATCTGAAATAAGCTTGAACACAATTGTTGTTCCAGCATTTGCTTCCATATTTAAATAATATGCACCACAGACGCCACTTTGATATACAAAAGATCAATTAAGGATTTAATTAGGTTAGAGTATTTAAGATGTATTTGCCCAACCACTCTGAATACTGTCTGTGCATACATTAGTGTGGTCTTCTAATGTTATCTTACTGGTGCTCACTGATAATACTAATAAAAAACACAGTAATGAACCACATATTTTGAAAGCACTTTTGGAGCTTAAAAGGGAAAATTTGGATTTTTTTGAAGTGGGATTGAATGAGGTACTCATTCATAGTCAGAGTATGACCTTCAGTACATGCTACGCTGCCAGTTTGGGGAAGCACAGGCAGGAGTGCCAATACAGAAGCTCAGCAATGTACTGCTGTGGGGTTAGCAGCAAAACCTTGTTTTAGGCACCTTAAAAGACCCACTAAAATATATATATATATATATCAGTTTAAGTGTATGCAGATTGAGAATATTTTCACTGCTTTACCTTGCCGTCAGACATCACTTTCATTTGGCACTACATTCTCTCAATCCTCTATCTTTTGCATTCCTACGCATAAGCACAACTGTAATGTGCTGCAGGCTAGCTGTTTGGGTGAGACTTTCATGGAGACTTTATGGAAGAGTCAACAAATACAATAAAATTAAAAATGAGTCATTATGACAGTGACAACAAAATGCTGTTCACTGCCGAGACAAAAGGATACCTTCATAAATCAGAGTAAACAGAGGAAATTTTGCAGAGGGAGAGGGAACGGGCAAAAGAGAAAATGTGTGCCAAAGGAGAGGACTGTCTGACAGCAAGGTAAAGCCATGAAAATATTTTCAACCTAGAAATTATTCAGATTTTTCAGAGAGGCCTTATTTTAAGTGGCTAAAATTGAGCATAGCGTTAGCTCAGGCAGGATATGATGTCAAGCTCAGCTCACATCCCAGCTACATCAGCTGATCTCAAACAGCCAATCAACTGATGGAGCAGCTGATTGATGGAAGTGAGTCAGCTGATAGATCACATGATTCCTTTTTATGCAATAAATTGGCAAATCTCATTCAGGACGCCCTATTTAAACTGCTCTGGCCTGTGCTACTGTTGCTGCTTCCTCTGCAAGTCGCTTTGCAACCAGCCTCCACCCCAGCTCCTCCTTTTCATGTTGTGTCTGACTAATCAATGTTATTTCTGTTTGTCATTGATGCTGCTCTGTTCTGTTCCCAGGGGGTCTTTGCTGCTGCTCTCCTTGCCTTAGGCTTTCTATGTAGGCGGATGGAAGGGCAGGGAGGTTTGCCTCTCTTCCTCAGGCTTCCCTTGTTTGCATGTGGAAGGGCAGAGAGACATGCTCTCTCTGCCTCAGGCTTTCTGTGTAGGCCTAGGAAAGGCAGAGAGCCTCAGGAACAGAGCCATACTGCCAAATATAATACTGCAAATTGAATTAAAGTTTTCTTTGACCAACGTGGCCCTGACTGAAATTTTAGTTTTTTTGCTCTTTTTTCTGACAGTAATTTAAAGAGGCCATCAAACTACATGAACTTGTAAGAATGAAAAAGATGTAATTCCAAAAGGTGCGACTAAATTAGCAGGAGGGTCAGAAAGATGTCAGTCGAGCACAGTCTGCATATGCCCACACAGTCCTCAGAAGAGGTCTAATCAGACACGATAAGTGAAAACACCTTTGTTGGTGGGCTGTGGGTGTGTAGGGCCTTTGGAGAAGATAACGCTAATCCACTCAGTGATGATGGACAAATATCAAAGCTCTGACTGTCTGTATGTACTGAACTGCTAAGCATTGTACATCATGTGGTCTGATGAAAATGCCTCAGAAGAGATAACTGGGATATACAATATCATGAGTTTATCCCTCATGGCTAACAAAGACTTCTAATGCTGTAACATGTGTCTGAAACGCACATCAAACATTCATGCTGAAGGTTTCTCTGAGGTCTGAAAGGACCAACAGAGACTTTTTTCCTGTGTTAAATGTCAGACCACTAATTATTTTAGTCAGAGAAGCGTGTGCTATAATTAACTCTGTGAAGTGACGGAAAATATAATATGCTGATGGATATTATTTTCAACTAGGAAGTTGTTGAGTTGATTAAAAACTCACAATTACCTTAAAATGGAACACTGAATATATGTTAGGACTGAGATAGCTCATTCACAATCAATTACAAATTTATGCAATACTGGTGACTATGCTCTAAAGTGTGGCTAATTGTGGGTTTAGTTGCATAAAGTAGTAGGTAAAATAATGTGGAGTTGGATCCAGCCTGTGCAACAACCATTAGCTCCACTTGCTGAGTGAACACCATTGTTATAGGTAACTATTGATTCTTTATAGATGCCATAATGCTTCCATTTTCTTTTGGCTGCTCTGAAGCTTTTTTTGTACTTTTTCACAAACCTGCCTGATCACAATGATGTCTTAGCACATAATGTCTGTTTTGTCCTGAGTGGAGCAATATTGTCAAGTGTGCTTGCAGGGGTATTGATCATTTGGTGCACAGATTTTCCCAAGTAAGTACAATAAGAGGCTAGAATGAGCACAGGGAACTCCACTTCGTCTAGAGTAATGTTTTTCAACTGCAGACACCTGTGAGTGTTTGGATAAAATGACAATACAATGACAAATAGTGAGTAAGTGAAGAAATAGTTCATATCAAACACCAGTAGTGGCTCTGGCTTCAGTGGATATCCATGGCTTAGGCCATTTTTAGGCCAAGGTATCTGAGAAGATCATCTGACAGAAAAATACAGCAAATGAAATATGGCACACTTGAAAATAAAGGTTAAGAGGATGAATTGAATGATTGCGTACATCAAATAAATCATGTAATATTGATCACTGCAAAGGTTGAACACGTGCATTCTTCCCACTTTGTATTCCAACTGCTGCGCAGCAATTTCCCCCAGGATAAATAATTTTTTATGGTAATCTTTTATCAGTATTTCACCTGCACAGACATCAGTGTACCGATTAGGTATTACTCCACAGTAATATCTTCAATTACAGCCATTTGAAATTGTCTTTTACAAATGTGTTTTCATGAGTTTTGAATTTTATTTTCAAACTGTAGCCACCAGACTACAAAGAAGGCATCAAAGTCCCTTGTACAAATCACCCCAAACAGTTCAATGAGTCAACAATTAGCAATCAAGTCAAGTTCAAACAAATAAAAAGAAGTAATTGACATAATAAACATTTATAAACCCTCTGTTTCTGCTGCGACTTGCACTATTCCACATCACTCCTAGCAGTGTTAGTAACTGACTGAGTCATGTGCACAGGCAGCATTGGTTTGGTCAATCCACAGTGTTTAAGGATCATTTTTTTATATCAATTACTCACCCTATATTATGTTAAATATATGAATGAACTTTGTTTTCTCTCATGCCTCCATAGTGGATAAAGAATCCAAAAACTGAGACAATTCTTGGTGAATTTAAGAAAAGGAGGTCTGTGTTTAACAACAGCAATACCAGATCAGAACATCTGTTTGCAAACTCTCATGGAGCTTGGGCAATATAACCCGCATCTCATTTATCCAGTCATATACTCAGTACTTTCCAAACACATGCATTTTAACTAAAGCCTTACTATTTAAAAAACTTCTACATAGTCTCATGCATGAACAAGTGATGCACTTGGGTGAGTGTTGAATTCTGAGCATGCCATTGAAACCGTACCTCCCAGCTTGTTCATTGACCAGAGAGCAACAGTCGTGGGCGAGAATTCACGTTTCTGTCTTTTACTGAACTAAGACTAGTTAAATTGCCGTGTTAACTCATCGTAAAATACAATTCATTCAAAAATGACAGAAAAATAATAAAACTCTTTCTTAGTAGTTCATTGCTTAGATAGTCCAGTGTTCAAACAATGTCCAACCCTGGTTTGGTCAAAATAAACCTTACATTTACAGAGTTGGATGGAAAAATAGGCTGCTTTTCCTGCAGTCTCTCTGTTCTCTCTCTGCTGTTTACAGTCAGTCCTGTAATGTTATCCCTACCACTTACAGTGAGCTCAACTACCTGTTGCATCAGACTGCCCTCTGATGGTGAGTGATGTGCACTACATACGAAAAAAACCTGCATTACAGCCTCTCCAGTATGAGGTTAATAGAAGAAGAAGCGTCTGTATTTTTGACGGTATTGAAAAACATCATCTGGATTTCTAAATACCCTAGTGTACCATGACACCATGATACTGCCCAAGCCTATTGTGGTTGTGTTATTTTGCTACTGTCATTATTACTGCACCAATGTGTGTTGTAAATATTCAGTATTTTTTGTACATATCTAAGTTATTATACATTTAAGGTATGTATCCTGCGTGAATGCTTAGCCAATGGAGAGCAGCATAAAGCAGCTAATTCAACATGTATTCGCCATCCTTCCCTCTCTACGATGCGTAGATGTAGAGAGACTAGACTCTCACTGTGTAAATATTTCTTTACAACACAATATTCAGTCATCATTTTGGGGTATTACACGTGTTCATTGCACATGTCCTGCTGAAATGATCAAATTAAGTTCTGGACAGTGTTGCTGGAAAACACTGTGGACAGTCATCTCTTCATCATTGTTGGTCACATGCATCTTCTGACAGAGGACAAGAATATCGAGCTGCAGCACACCAGTGATAGTCTGTGCACAATATCCTTAAAACACTGATGCAGTTGTGTACACAGCTTTCTCTTTTTATCAGCCCTGTATTGGAGCTAAGTGACTGGAATATTATTCTACTTCCTACTCTGTCTATATATTTGTTTCTGCGGATACATGTGCTTGTCTGTCTCCACTTTTTATCTGACCCTGACCCTCTGTTGCAGATTTGATCATCTGTGTACGCTCTTGTCTCGGTAAATCAGAGATGGCGAGCGCAGATTGCAAACAGTGTTTTGGGCTTTGTTTTGATAGACACTTAAACTCTCTCTCACTGTCCTCACACAGTTGTCAGCAGAGATGCCCCTTTCCATCTTTTGAAAGATGGAACAGCTTTAAGCTTTAATGTAGCATTTTGTACACGACTCACCTCTCCTCTGATGTCTCTACATCCTCTCTCCTAATGTGTTGCTGTCTGGATAACTGGCTGCTGCACTCGGGCCTTGGTCGGATAGCTACGCTCCTAAAGCACGTGTCTTTATTGTATAAAGGAAAAGTTTCTTGTGTTCGTGTCAGAAACCAAATTATTATAGTAATTTCGGCCACCCATAAACAAGTCTTAGGGTCGCCACTACACTTACTTACAACTTACAAATTGTGTGCTATTTCTTTATGGGGCTTTACAGTAAAGACTGATGAGACCAAAATGACACAACCATTTCCAGTTTTTGGTGAATTCGTAGTCTACTGCTTTTTACATTGCAGCATTTCTACCTTCTCACAAATTGGCATATTTCTTTTCACCTTACTCTTAGCCCCCGTGATACCTTGTGTGAATTATGGGTGCGACTTCCAGTGCTGAGCCAGAGCCAGCATTTTCCAATGGTGACGATAAGCTAACGCTCTTTCTAAGAGTGATTGTGAAATAAAACGTGTGAAACACACCACCTGTTACACCTTTAACAGAATAATGCAGTCATACCTCTGGCATTTCTTACAGCCACCTCAAAGCATTGGTTGTAGCATGGTGATGCTTGCCTCGCTCTGTTAGAGTACTGTTGAATTTAACAGAGCCAGAGCTAGCTTATGGTAAAAATCTACTCCTATTAAAAGATGATTTATGATTTCTTATGACTCAAACCAGACACTAACACATTCAGCAAACATTTAACATAATTTCGTATTAAATTTAGCTCCATGTGAAGTAAATATTTGATGTTTCTTAGATAAAACTCTGCTCATCTGCCTTAACGACACATTTTACACAATTTTATAACTACTGATTTATTGAATTAGAGTTTTTAGCAGCAGACCTCAGTTATATCAGGAATGTAAGGAATGTATTTGCTTTGTATGATATGAAAGAAGTACGGTAAATCAGTAACACATTCTCAACCTAGATGAGTGAACGCATAATTCAGGGTAATGTTGTGTTGCTGAGTTTGTTTAATAATGGGTAATTTTCTAATGCAGGTTGATAATGCAGTCAGACAGGGACAAATGAGGAAATCATGTACTGACGCTGAGTGACAGACAGTCATTGTTGATGTCATTCTCTTTCGCACATTCTGATTTAATACGTCTTCGCCCTCGAAACGTGAAAATGCAGTGCATGCCTTAGAGTAGGGTGTGCACAAAAATATGGGACAAATCACGTCCGATATTGATTCAGTAAACGAGAGTTTTTTCATTGTTTGTGTTGTTAGCAGACAGCACAACAGGTAACATTACTACGGCTCCACAAGGACATTTTAGAACATGCTAATTTAACATGAGTTAAATATCTGTTAAAAACAAAGCAGTATTTGCTATTATAAAGGTGAATTACTTTTGAAAAGCCACTGGGACTAACTGTAGACAGCCAGTGTGACTAACTAGCTTACTGCTGCTTCTGCTATTTCACCAGAGTTGCACCCATAATCATCTCTACAGTAGCGCCCTTGGTTTGTGTGTGGCCTCATCATCCTGGATTTAAAAAAAAAAAATGCTCATACAAGACAAAAATAAGGAAAACCTGAAATGATATTTAAAAATGTTTAACTGCCATATGAGAAGATTTCTGCACAAGCATGAAAACAATAAAAATCTGATCATGAGGGCTGCTGAGGCTCAGCCTCTTCTTCCTACCGACTGCAAGTAATTACTTCCTTTTCTAAAAATAATAATCACACCTAATTTGTATCTTTATGAAACATCACCACCACAGGGAAATAATGTAATTGGAAAAACTGTTTTATATAGAGCCATAGCAACTGTAAAAGTTAAAAAAAAATAAAAATCTAGTAAAAAAATCTATCACTCTCCAGAACAACATACACTTGTTTTCTGATCTGACCCCAATATCAGCAGGACAACATTATTTGTCAGTGCCTTCTGAAGTCATAACCAATTCCCATTTCAAAAATAAAATAGTTTTCTGATCGGACACAGTAAGGCTTAAGGTTTGGTTAGGGTTGCTTAGGAAAAGAATGTTAGAATCATGGTTTGGGGTCATATAATGTGGTTAAAGGGGAGCTACACCCATTTCCAAAATTTATCCATATAATGCCTGTAAGACAGTCAAAAAATATTGGTTAACATAAAATAGAAAAAAAGTCAAACTTAAGTGCTAAAACTCAAACTTGTGATGTCATCAACTATAAAGTCTGAAGGTGCTCCATTAGCATTGAATTGGAAAAGATGTTCTAGATGACACTGAGAGCACACAGGAGAATGTTCTCAGTACATTTTCTGTTTCAGAGCTGAAAACACTACAATAGAATAAAGCTCATTTCTGTGGGTCTACAAAATCAAGCTCCTATTCATCGTCTATGGAGCAGCTCTGGACTTAAGAGAGAGTAGCTCATGTTCACGAATATTGGCTAAACCTTCCCAGGCCATGGGAATTACATTGTAATTCTGAGTTTAGGTGGTGTTTCTCTTTAAGGCAAGGGAATGGTAAAATACACTAAAGTTGACTGATGGAAATGGGAAAGGAACAGCAAACCTATCTGTCAATGCCTGATGTTTTCCATCCACTGTGATCTACTCTTCTGCGGACTTTGTGGCTTTATATGAATATCACTACATTCCTTTACCACTGATGAACAGTTCCAGCTTCCTACGGCTAATAGAGGGCTTGACCCTTAAAAGTATCGGCCTAAATGTGTTGTAAGCTTTGTCATTTTTAAGCATTTACTGAAATGTTGATGCTGTTTTTTGTTCTTGAGACGACACTCTCAAAAAAGATGTTATTTATTTATCTAGGTAAATAAAACTAAGTGTCTATAAGTGGCCTTGGCAGAACAGAAGCTTCATAATCATTAAAGTCTGAGCAGTCCTTCACAAACTGCTGTCTCATAATGTAGCAGTGGTGTTTCTAGCAATCTATTTAACTGGGAAGATGGGGGTCTGGAAGACAAATTTAAGAGACAGACTGGTTGGAATCCTGATGATAGTCTGGTTCTAGGTGTCCAAATCACACCCACGTCTCACATTTGAGGTAAAACAAAAAGGCAATTCAGTTTAATTATCAGGTTAGGCTGAGGGGGCTGCAGAGGAGTCTAGCAAAGTGTTTGTGTGAAGTTAAAAATCTAAAAGCTCTTTTACCTTATGCTTCATGATCTCTGATAAACTCTGTAGGAGTTTGCGACAGGTGGAGGAGGAGGGCGCCGGTTCTTTATTTACTTTTTAGGTGTACTTCATTGATGCACAAACAGTGTCAGATTTGCTCTCAGCTCCATATGTCTCTGTGTCTCCCCTCAGATGGCTTTGGATACACTCAGACGTTTCAAAGGAAGGATTTGAAGGCCATGTAATAAATTCTTGCATAACACCTTAGCTCTCAGCTGGGATCAGTGGATTCCATCCTCTTGAAGCAGTTTTCTGCGCCCCCAGAAAATGTCAAAGTTGTCATTGAAATTCATTCTATATGCCACACATGCTGATGAAGGGATAGCGGTGTAGTGAAGCATTTCATACCCCTGTTTTATGTTGGGGTAGTGCCTGAGATGCTTGCACAGAAAGGTTCCCAAGAGTGTCCTTCAGCTGAATGAAATCCCTTTTCAGCAGTTCTGAGCCACTGACTCTGTATTTAGGAGGATACTCAACAGGCCCACATGCACCATCATTCTCCGGAGGTAGGCTATGTAAAAGTAAAAGTTGTTGAGTTGGCCTTGTTGTACAACTTACAGAAGTATAATGGAGACTGCTGGTTTTGTTTTTGTTGGATTTTCTTAATGTTGTTATGGGGCAGTGGACGTAACTAGAAAACCAGAACCTTACTAATACAGGTTTCTTGATGCCGATATTAATGATACGATTCTAAAAATGTGACAATGACAACAATGTAAGATCTGATATTAATTTTTTTTGATGAAGCACCGTTAAGGATATTGATCCCATAAATTTGGTTGTTAAAGAGTAATGAACAAGGTGTATTGAGCAGGAAATTTTACATTTACAAAGAAATTGTTAAAAACAAAACCAAATGTACATAAAACAGTATTATGTAGTATAGGCAGTATAGCTTAACTGGAAATCAAATTTGTATTAATAACTAAAAACAACAAAATATATTGTGAATTGTGTATGTGAAAGTGAAGACTAAAAAATATAAAAAATTCAGCTTTTAAAACGTAAATAGTGAAGAGCAGTATTACTACATTAACAAAAACTGTATTTAACTATAGTAAATATTTAATGAAGTATTTGTGATAATGGCAAAACTATATGATGATTCCTGATGTTTTTTGAATCAATATTTGATGAGCTAAATTCAGCTGATACTATTAGTCTGGCTAATGATTCAGCTAGGCCTTCCAACAGCAAATCTGCTTCGGTGTTGACTTACTGAGCCAAACGCAACCACCTATGCCAAACTCAGAGTGTATGAGTCTTCTGCACACAGTTGTCAACATAGAGGTGACTAAGCTGATGTGAAAGCTAATGGTGCTAACTCCATAAACAGCGCTGAACAACGACAACAGCACTGACAGAGCTAAGAGTAGCCCTTTTTACACTGCCTCTTTAAGGCGGTAGTGTCACACTGTTATGTTGCCTTATCGTTCTGTATGAAAGGTACAATGGCCGAATGGGAGGACAGTATCGTCTCACGTTTAAGGCAGCATCAGAGGTAGGCAATAAACAGCTATAAAAGGGACAGCCGTTAGGACTGGATCATGGTCGGTACAGGTGTGATGTTTTGACAATGTATTATGATTGTGACACACCACAGGTGATTTAAAGTAGGTGATAGCAGTTAGCAGCTAACTCAAGAAGAAGAACAGCAGCTGAAGATGTCTGCAAAATGGGAAAACGATGAGGTCCGGGAGCTTCCCACCCTCCAAGAGGAATGTGATCAGCCGCCATATAACAGGGGTGGCTAAATGATTGCTATTGCCATGTTAATGCCATTGCTGTTCTTTAGAAAGCACTGTCGACGCATATGTTATGTCAGACTAGAGACTGACGCTCTTGTGTTACATGTCAAGCCCCTCACATCTCTTTTGCTTCTGTGATGCTGGCATGCTGTCTAAAATCACACACTGGAGTGGCACAGTGCTGCTGTTGTTTGGGTCTGTGTAAAAATGCAAAGGTGGCATAAAGAAGGGACTTCGTAGCAGCCCTATAGTGCCATCTTTGTGTAAAAAGTGCGAGTGGGGAAACCACAGCAAAGCTAGCCAGTGGGATAGCACTAACATGCACATGTAGTCGGTCCGGCTTACCACTGCAAACCACAGAGAAGTTTGGAATACAGTACACACAGAGGTAGCATGACTTCATTCTCTGCTCAGGATGCCATTACTCCACGTTGTCTTTACATAGCAGATAGTTGTTTGTTGCTATATTAATGCTCTGAATGTCACATACAGCACCTGTAAAACAAATGCTCGTGTCAAAGAAAGAAGATGCCATAACTGAAATTCTGCATTGCTATTTTGTGAAACGCTTACTACATTAGACAAGTTGTATTTTCATGGTGGTTTTAGACAAAAATAACAACTCAGAAATTAATCTAATTTAATCATTTTAAGGCATTGATCAGTATCCATGGTGACGCATAGTTCCTGATTATGTTGCAGGCTGGCAGCTGCGGATTGCTGACCAGCTGTGAGAGTGACCTCGTGTGAACTAACACTCTGTAGTGAGTTGACTATAGTGGGGAGGTGTAGAATTAGCACACCCTGTTCTCTCTATAGTGCTTGTAGAGAGATGGTAAAGCTCAGTCTTTGTTTACAGTCAGTCATGGGGGTGACGGAGAATGCTTCAGATAGGGATTCTAAATCAGTCAGGACTTTGTACAGGTTTCAAGTTGCAGGGCTGTCATTCAGATAGATGGTCCTAGTTAGACATTAGTCTTTGGCATGAGCCACTGGGAGTGGAGGCATTCAGCCTAGATGCAAGTCCATACCAGTGCACTGTCTCGGGACCGCAGTCACTGACAGAAAGGCTGCCACAGTAAGTCCATTTCAGTTAAGGCCCTCTCATGGAATAACATCTGCCACATTGCCTGCATGTGCAGCAGTCCCTTGCTGTGCTAGCATAGCAGCACTCTAAATTTGCCCTACTGAGCCAGTCATATCATTAGCTTGTGATATGGTCTCTGTTGATACTTGTGCAGCTGCTGTCTAAATGCAATGTGACAGGGGAATCTGTAGACCTTGTGTTCGAGGACAACATTAGAGTATCTTTTCAAGAAAGGGAAGTGCCTGTGATCTCTTGTTGATGACAATTATCAAATAATTTACAACTTTAGACATTTTGTCATAACTGGAGCATCTGTGCAGTGACATAATGCTTCATTTGATCAGTCAAGAGCCTCCATATAAAGAAGAAAACTTACAGCAGAATGGCACACAGAGGTGTAAATATACCTCTGTACTAAATGGTCAGTGTTATTTTATTAGATATTATGTTTAACATAACCTAAGAGCATATTAATATTTACATCACTTTTAAAATTCATACATAGTGTTGGCTCAATAGGTTAAACTTTTCTAAGATGTGCATAGTTAATAATCGCATAATACACTCATAGTAACTCTTAATTTTTATTCATGGTTATATCTTTAAATACTGAAAAAAAATTATCATGATGAAAAAAAACCAGTATTTATTCATATATATGTATGTAAGCATACTGACTAATTTTCTCCTTACATTGGCAAAGTCACTAAAACCTCTGTCACTGGAAATGGAATTAAATATCTTTCAGATCTCTTGTTTACTGCTCATCAACCTTGTGTGAGGGTTAAGCACCTGCAGGCTCTTTGTAATTCACCGTAATGTAGAAGAATGGGTCTAACAACAGCTTGTATCAATGGTAACTGCAAAGCAAGTTTTTGTCAAATTTATGTCCTGAGCTTAAGTATCTAATACTCATCATGAGCCAGTAATTCATATATAACCCATGTAATTGGAAAGGCTGTGATCATGTGATCAACGCTCTGACTGGAGTTAAAAAAGGGTGTAGTATAAACACCAAAAGCCTGTCTAAGTATGTAGGCTGAGATAGTGGATGGGTCAAACAACACAAGACTTTTCTCCAGGAGTCTGGTGGTCAGACCCATGTGAAACCAAGAGAACTTTGGGTTATTTTAGGGTATGTTGCCACCACGTTTCTTCTCCTAAACCTAACCTGCGTAACTTTTTACTTGCCTTAACCTAACTGACATAACTGTACATTAAGTAAGTAATGCACTAAATCATAGATATCATACACACAGCTGCATTTATTTTCAAAATCTTTATGTATTGTAACTCTTTATGTAATGATCACACTCTGAAACCTCTCACAGAGCTCCAGATGCTTAGCCACTCATCTTTATGCATCTCTGCACTGAAAATCAGCCACGAATGTCGGGGCCCTGCCTGAGTGTGTTGCTGCTGACTTTCCTTGCAATTAGCATAGAGCTCAGGCAGAGTAAAGTGCAGCACCTGGCTGTGTTGGTGGAATGCTTTGTAGATGCAGATTCTCCATAAGGGGCAGCTGTTTGGCCTTCTACTGACCAGATATACGCACGGCAAACTGTGCTTATTGGAAGAGAAAGACGAGGCAGCATAGCTACTCATGAAGGCCCAATTCATGCTAACTGCGCCACTGGCGTGAGTTAGCTGGTTCATCTGGCATCATGACATGAAACAGCGGTTTCTCTGTTAAAAAACAATTGATCCAATGAGCGCTGTAGGGGGACTAATGATTAGACAATCAGTGCCATGAAAGTGGGACTGATAAAGACAAGATAGACATTGCTATCAAGGCTGTTCTAAATCGACTTGTCTTCCCAATGTGGCCTGAAATTGTAGTTTCTTTTTACTTCGCTCTGTTCCACTCTTAAAATCCCTGCAAAAACAGTTTATTAGAATAGCTACGCATCAGTGTGGACTTAAAATACTGTTAGAGTCAGGCAGATACCTTGGTGCCAAGTGATTTGTTAGGGAAAATCAAACCCCCTCCCCTAAGGAAATCGCGAAGTGTGAGGCAGACATTCGGGGCAATGTCAAATGGACAGAGCGCTATGGCCCTGAACCAGGCCAGCTGTGTCTACACTCTTTAAAAAAAATAAACACACAATGCAGTGAGGGTCAACCATGGTGACTGAGCCAGGGTAGAAAGTAAAGAGGTTTCTGCTTGCATTGTGGAGGTTTTCAGGTTTATTGTGGTTGTATTTACAAGTGAGGGTGAAATTGATCCTGGGATCAAATGACAGCTAGATCTGCAGTAATGTGGGCGTCATACAGGATGAAAGTTGTTTAAACAAACACTTGACAAAGATACCCTATCTGAAATCTCTGTTCATTGACCGCGAGAAGCCCAGGGATGTTGAGAGGACTTTGGAATTTACTTCTCTACATTGACAAACTTTGCTTCAGGCAGTTTAGGCACTTGGTAAACTTGTCCCAACGGAAGCCTCTTTTTTAAAGGTATTTAAAGTACTAGTAACCTGGCATCAGACCCATGGGGCAGACTGAGGCCACACTGCAGGGACCATCAGTCTGCCGGGACTCCCAGCTGAGAGGGTAGCACATTTGGATCTCTCGTGAGGAGCTTATAAAGGTAGCTGCAAATACCTACTGAGGTGTCATCTTTGTCCTGTCAGATGGAGTCCTACTCCTGGCACAGTATTACTCAATTTACCAATGTGTCCACCTGCTTTAAAACAGTGCTCCAGTCTTTCTGTCTCTCTCTTCTCTTGCTATTTCAGTATGTTGTAACAATGCTGCTAGAGATAGGAATGTAAATCTATGAACTTAATGTAATGGCTCCACACACTAGATGATTTACTGTTCATCAATACAAGTATACTGCCTTTAATATTCCAAGGCAATTAATTATAAGACCGACCAAGACGAGCAAAGTTCAACTTGGTCATCAGACTGCCTCAAATTAAAATGTTTTCACTTTAAAGATTGCTATCAAGCTTTGGTTGTTAGTGTCTTGACCCATAGCTCCAATTTTTACTTTGAATCTAAATGTTTTATGTAAGCTAAATTAATCATGCCGAATGAATTTTTAAATATAAATGAGTGCATCATTTGAAATGACAAAGTTTTAGTCTCAAAATCTGTAATATTCCATCTTTTATTTAAAGTCAGGGCAAAGTTAAATCAGAGATTTATCTCCAAACACATCATAGATGTTGGAAAATACTGAAAAAATATGAAAAGACTGTAAGCTATATATTCTTGAATTGTGAAGTTAGACTGTAAAATTGTCTTTCTGGGTGGGCTTCGATGGCGCATTGGAGCCATCCTAACATAACCCCTTCCCCTCAATATAGAAAGCACAACATAGAGCAACAGTTTTTCGCCTGTTCAATCACAAGTTAAAACACCTACTTGCACAGCCCACAGTTTGCTAGCTAACTATTAGCCTTTAGCTATTAGCTCTCAGGTGTGCAAAATACACACACACCAAACATTATGAGAGCCAGTCCACAAAATGATGCCTTAGTCAGCTACCTGACCCAGAAGCCGCCAACTTCATGCACTGTAGTAACACAACTGTCCAGCTGAGGACTGAGATGGACAGAGACTGAGGATGTTGTGATACGTCAATATTACCGCCATATTGGTCCAGCAAGACTGGCCTCCAGTGGACAAACCCACAGCATTTCAAAGCAGAGAATTCTGCTTATTTTTTCAAGAATTGAAACCTAACTTTATATACTTTGCAATTCTTTTAGTCATTCAAACTTAGCTGTGTGGTTAATAACACATTTTTGTTTGATGGTGGTGTGTTTGGTGTAACTTTAGAAATAGAATGATATTTTATTTCTGTGAATGTGACAAACTCCAAACACAGACTTTCTTTTTTCCTCACCCAAACTTTAGTTCCAATACTTGTAGTTTTGTACAATGAATATCTCACTTCAGAATGATGCCCCCCTGCTGCGCTGCAGTCCACACATACCTCCGTGTGACTTTTATCTGGAGGATTTGCAAGTATCTGACTAATTGTTGCTTGGAATGATGATCATTTTTGCATATGTGGAGATTGCAGGGTTTGGGTAGAGTGGAGCTCCACTGGACGGACGGATGAGTCATTTGTTTTCTCGCTTATTGATGCTGATATCCTGTCATGTTTGCTCTCGCTGAATTTTGCAGAGCTCTACCCCTCAAATTGGCATGCTCCTTCCCTCCGCTACATAGTCACGCACTGATGCGTGCACTCGCCTTCACTTTGCATCACTCCCCTCCTTTGTCTCCCACTCGTATGGTCTCCTCTCGTGCGGTTTCTGCTGTGCATGTCCCTCGCCACTCCCCCACATTGTACTCCTCGTTCCTGTCGCTGCTGTCGTTCTATCATCCTCCATCACTTGCACTTTTTCACCTTACATCCTCCTTACCTCCTCTACTCCCTCACCCTTCTGGCCTCCCCGCATCTCCATTTTTCTATCTCTTACGCCTCCCTCCTTTTTCTCACGTCCTCCTCTTCAAACCTGCTTTTTCACTCTGCATTCCCCCTACTCCTCTGCCTCCCCCTCCTCCTCCTCCCACCACCTGTCTTTGTTCCACCCCTGTCAGCCGGCAGTTATGTTGGACGCTCTGTGAAATCAGCGTTGGGAGCTGCTATAGAGGCACAGAATGAATGATGATGGTTCTGCTTGTTTTGCAAGGTTGTTGTGTGTTGTGACCTGGTAAGGCGCGGATGCCTTTTTTTGTACAAAGTGCTCAGACGGCGGATTGCGTCGGTTGCCTTGTGTGTGCGTGTCTTTGTGCCTGTGCATGTGTGTGATGCACCGATCCCAGGCAGGTAGAGAGACAACAGGTCCTGGCTGCAGTCCCAAAGCTTAGCTTTTGGAACTTGGTTGAAGAGAGTTGAGTGTAGGCAGAACCACAGCAGCCCCTGCAGGAGGTTTGTGGAAATTTCTGGTGACAAAAAACAGAATGGGTGGGAAGGGATATGAGACGGATCAAAGACTAGAAACAAACTTAAATGCACACGAGACACTGCAAATGTAATTCTGAAGAGCAGAGTGTATGATCAAGTGCACTGAGATTCACCTTGCATGAACACAGATGTATTCTCTTCTGTATTTCCTGTCAGTAAGCCCCTCCAGTCGCACAGAAGAACACGAGCACACACACAGGACCATCAACACCTCTGCTGTCGCTGTGTTCTCGGTCGAGACGCCACACGACTGTCCAGGTTTTGTCACAGCAGAGGTGTGGGGCAGTGTCTGCGACTTTTGCAAAGCCCGAGCCAGCGGGCACATAAGGCCATGCCATATGGCCCGGCGAATGCCCCCCCGCCCGCTACCCTGTCTGCAGAGAATTGTTGAGGATCAAATTTTTTCACCTTCTGTCTCATTCACCCCCTCTCATTAACATACTTCATTTTTCCTCCTCCTGAATCTGCCTCCAAATGTCCCTGTCTGTCAAACACATAGCTCAGATTTTTGTCTGTTTTTTCACATACGTTTAGCTGACAGTCATCCGGGCCGACTAACATTAAAGTGCAACAGCTGACAAAGCTTATATTAGCAGGCCGCCGACATCACACGCTGCTGGTTATCAAGGAATTCCAGGATCAAAGCTGCAGCGCCCTGACAGAGGCTATAACAAGAACGCCTTTGTCTCTATTACGGTCATGTGCTGTGTAAAGAAGTGCTGTGTGAAGAAATACGAGTCAGTTTGAAAGTTTGAAATCCATAACCTCGGCTCGCTCTCCTCCTCACTGTCACGTCAAGAGAAGTCCCACATGAATAAATAAGAAACTTGGCAGATAGGTGTCAAAGTTTCTTCAACTAGAGTGGTTGAAGATCACTTGAAAGATTCAGTCGAGATGAAGAAGCGCAATGTTTTATGTCTCGTCTTATTTTATGTTTGGCAATCTATTTCCGCCCCATACCTGTCTAAGTCACTCACTTCTGGTCCGCCTCACCTAAAATATAAAAAGGATAGACGCAGCATGCTTTAAGAGGCCTATAAGACACAGGATCCTCCTTTATACTCACATATAAGTATTTCTGGGTGTGACTGTAATTTGCACACAGCTGCAGCCTCCGTCTTCTACCTCCTCTTAGAGAGACGGAGCTTTTAAATCACCCATCCTCTCATCACTCCTCTCCTTTCCGCAGGGGTGAGAGCCAAATACTGGGGAAGATCAAGAGATGGGGTGGGGGAGTTTTCACAGAAAAGAAGGCACTCTTAAAAGACACCCGCAGGGTTCTGCCGGGCAGCTTTCCCTTCCGTTGCATCATGCCTGGCATAAAGTGAGAGTCCCCAGGTTAAGAACAGCCCGAGCCAGATGGGAGAGAGTGTGAGAGTGAGGGGAAGGGGAGGGGGAGAGACAGAGGGGAAGGATAGAGGATGGTAAAAAAAAAAAAGAAAAAAAAAAGCGCGGGCCCTGCAGTAAGCTATTCCAAGCGCCTTTGTGGGGTTGCCATTTTTTCATTCTCTCTCGTTCTCCTTTGAGGGGATTTTCTATTCCTCTCCCTCTCTCTCTGTCTGTGTCCCCATTTCTTCTTCTCATTCTTTTTTTATTTTATTTTATGATGTTCCTTTTTTTTTGCCTTGGTTTCTTCAGGCACTGTGGTTCTTTTTTATCGTGCCAAGTTTGTTGAGCCAGGGCTCCATCTCGCTCTCTCTCCCTCTCTCTCTCGCCGTCTGCATCTCACTTCTGTATTTTTCTTTACTTTCATTACCCCTCAGTCCCCTTCTGTCTCACTCTCATCCTTTTCCACTGACTTCTTTCCCCCCCTAAGCCCAATTTCACTCATCATGTTTGCCTCTCGTCTTCTCTACAGCCTCTTTCCTTCCTGCATCTCAATCCCTTTGATCAGGAGCCAGTGTGCAGTTTCTCTCTCCCTTCTATACTCCTCCTCCTCCTTTTACTCTCTTTGTGTGTATTCTGCTGTCTTTCCCCTCAGCGGGTTAAAAACAGTGTTCACACACTTGATCGTTATAATGCTCCTGGGCTCCTGAATCAATGGCGTGGTTATTTTTGCGCTTCTCCCCGCGGCCATCAGACCTTGTGTGCGTCTCAGATGACATTCTCACTAAGCCAGCTAAATTTGATGTCATGCATGAAAACAATGTGCAATCACACTACTGTTTCAGGTCCTTTGCTTAAAGATCTCTGCCCACACTCTAACACCTAAATGATAGGGAAATGGTAAGGTCTCTTCTTATTTGTCCTCTTTTGGTGGTCAAACAGCAAAAGTCACCCCCAGCAGCTGGTGAGGAGTGGGACACACAGTCTGTGCTGCGCTGAGTCTCTGCTGGTTAACCCTCCGTTCAGTCCCCTCCTGCTCCCTGTGATCACACACACGATACTGTGTTTTAATGCAGCCTAGCTTAGTTGTCATTTACATAGTTTTCTGTTGTCAGACCTGATCCAGCGTGATGATGATATGATCCCTGTTAGGAAGCAACAACTGTACCACATATTGAACATGTTCAGTTCTTTTGCTGTCTGGCCCTTTTATTTAGAGAGAAAACTGCCAAGAGGAAGGTGAAGATGATACATTTTTAAGTTTACATGCAAGCTTTGGATTGCTTATGACAAAGGTTTAAAGTTGTCATTGAAAAAATGTTAAATAAATGTCACATGGTTATCAAAGAAATAATTTGTTCTTTCAGAGTTGTGTCCTTTTGTTGGGTCCACTGAGGTGAGACCCAGTCACTGTTTTGCAAGTGACAAGTATGTCTCAAGTCTTTTCACTCAAGTCCCAAGTCAAGTCCCAAGTCCTAAACTTTGAGCTTTGAGTCCTAAACAAGTCATAATGTTCTTTTGGCCATTTTATAACAGGATAATAAGATATTAACTATACTGAACACAGAACTTAATCATTAAAAAAGTGCTGACACTTTTAACCAGTACCACAGCAGAACAGCAGTTTTGTTGCATTTATTTTCTCTCATAATGGAAACATATCTGTAATGTTCTCTCCCTAAATTTTTGAGAAATGTTCTGTAAGATAATTCTTCCTTTGAAGTGAGTATGTTGTTGGAAGTTTTATGTCTAAATTAAAATAAAAAAGACAAGCCTTAACATGAGTTTATTCACGGAATGAAGGGAAATTAATTTATCCCTGGCACATATTTTAAATAACATACTTTTAATATTTGGGTTTGGGGGAAGATAAGTCCAAGTGAAGGTACAAGTCAATGGTGTTAAAGTCCAAGTCAAGTTGCAAGTCTTTTTGGATTTCGTCAAGTTGAGTCTAAAGTCATCAAATTTGTGACTATCATTGTTGTCCTGGAAAAAACAAAATTCAGTTGAAGTTGGCTTAGGTAAGAGGGAAAAAGAAATGTAGTAGAGAAGTCAAGGACAGAGAAAAATAGGTCGTGGAGAAAGAAGAGTAAATGTCATTCGTTTTCCAAAAAGCTCTACCTAGGATGCCTCATCAGCGTCAGGGTTAATACTAAGTCCTCTTATCAGGACTAATAGGGGGTCCCATGTAGTCTGAAAGGATTTCAGAGATCCCCTCCATGAGAATCGTAGCTTTTCTAACCGAAGGCATCACAAGACATCATGTATCCATTGGTCATGCGTTATGGGGGAGCCATGTTTCCATTTGAGAAGGATACAGCATCTGGCTAGTAAAGTGGTAAAGGAAATGACACGGCATATAGTAGTGGGCATATTCCCAGCTGGGGGAAGGCTGAATAGGGCAGACAAAGAATTAGGGTCTGTTTTTGTGTTGAAAGCCTGATCAGTGGTTCCAAATACGTCAGACCAAAATTTGTTCAACCTCGGGCAAGTCCAGAACATGTGTAGATGGTCAGCTGGGGATTGATTGCATCTGTAACAGGCATCACTCCAGCCTGGGAAAATTTTAGCCAGCTTAGCATTGGTAAAGTGAGCTCTATGGAGCACTTTGCACTGGAGTAGGCCATGTCTGGCACAAATAGATGATGTATGGACTAGATTGAAGATGTCGCTCCACTGACTATCAGAGATCTTGCCATCTAGATCACGCTACCAGAGCTCCTTGAGAGGTATCAAGGGGTCTGGATTCAGGGAACCAATCTGTGTAATAAACTTACCAAAACTGCTCTGGTTTGGTTGAAATAAATCTTTAATGTACTTAGTACAGTGCTCTACCACTGTTTTTCAAAGCTGTCTGGCCAGCTTTTTACTAGTCCTGTAACGTTATCCCCACCAAGCAAGGTTGCCATCTTTCTTAACTCAGCTGCCTGTTCCACCATTAGACAGTGACCTCTGGTGACACATGCTGTGCAATGCATCACCACAGCATTGCTGTATCCATTTAATAGATAAAGGAGCATCTGTATTTTTGACAACATTGAGCTATTACCGTAAGGATTTCTAAATACCCTGGTATCCAACACATTCTCACTCCAATTTTGTCACATGTTGACATTTTAGTCATGGACTTTCCATTATCACATACAACGTGCAAGGTACACTGGGTGTGTTGGTTGTTGATGTTCTGGGACACTGTGTCAAGTTCTGCCCGATACATGCATTGTCCTCTTTCAAGATACACTTCTGTTTTCACAGGAAATTTAATATTTACATACAGTCGCTTTCAAAATAAACACTATTTTTTTTCCTTCAACAACAAACACACATGGTTGGGTTTAGGTTGGCTCACGGGACGCGAACACCACTCTCATAGGTGAAAGTCAGTGTTTGTTGGACCCATCCACCACCCCTTCCGCCAGCCCTACTTGGAGTTTTGCCACATTAACTTTCGTCCTTGTTTCCGTTAAAATAATGGCAACAGGCTGCGTATCATGCCTGTATTAAAGGATGTCTTTTTTCATTGGTTTTTGACGCCGCAAGTCACTGCCCAAGCACCGGATTTTAATGACTTTGGAGGGAGACCTGGCTTTGGTATACCAGTACATCTCAACAAAACACACTTGTGTGAAGTATCAGTCTGCAGCACTGAAGTTAAATACAGTACCAAAGAATGTTAGAATGTTTGTTTATTTTCAGTGTTTTTATGCTAAAGTCTTGAACAACACGTGAGGCTTTGCTGTTATGACCAGTTCAAGACATGCATATGTTTTGTTGACCTGTAGATCCTTCACCTTGAAGGGTAGTTTAAACTGGAAAGCCAGACTCTTATACTTTATATTTATGAATACAGTGGTGCTGTGCAGGGATAAAAAGAATGATGGACTAAAGCTCCAACACAGAGGAGAATGGCTTATTTGTAGAGGGTTAATGTTTTCTTTTCCTTAGTATGCAGACACAGTAAATGGCTGCCTGTGTTCCCTTTACCCTTAGTGCCAGTGTTATAGTTTGTCCTCCTCACCATTCCCATGCTACCTTTCAGTGCAGTTTATGAAAATTGCTGCTTCTAAATGCTGCTCGATTTAACCATGCGAACAGTAACTCCTGAGCCACTGCACTGAAATGTCACTTAAATCACTATTAAAGGTAAACTACACTACTACTATGCAGAGCAGGCTTACACCATTGTTTTTAAAGTTCCCCTTTTCACCCCTGTCCACTCTGAAAATCGAGGCAGGCATTTTCAAATGTATTTACTCTGGTGGATTTTTCCAAACAGCTCAGATTTGAGGCTTAGTGTGAGTCGAGAACCAAAATAGAATGAGGTACATGCAATTTCATGCATGCTTAGTGTGGATGCAGACGCTGCTTGTATTTACTGTGTTGTAGGTAATGTATGTAATGTGCCTACACAAACATACACAGGCTCACACATTTGTTAACGCCTTCCTGTAATCACGTGCTTTTGTGAGAGCCTGTAGAGTTCTACGAGGTCACAGACAGATGATATGGCCCAGAGAGAACAAATTCCAGGTCAATCCATTAGAGACTTATAGGGGAACAGAAGTGGAGACAAAGAGCCATGAGCTCCTTAGCCTTGGTCCTGTGGGAACTCTCAAACGAGCCCCTTGTCCTTGCGATGTCACACCCAGCAGGAACACATTTTCACACATTGCCCATTTTTCAGCACATTTAAATTTAATCAGGTTATGGGCTGTGACCACGGAGCGACAATTTCTCTGGACCGTCTGATAGCCATTCCTTCTTCCCCGGGAATAGAAGGGAATATTTCTCAATTGAATAATCACGTTTGTTATTCCTGCAGTGTAGCAAAGGGGAATCAATATCAAATCAAATTAATATCTCTCCTCTGCAGCCCCAAAAAATGAAAACTAAGACTCGGTGCTTCGGTGCCATCAGTCATCTGAAAAATCTAGAGTTGCTCTGAAGCCAACAAACCATGTGGGGAAATGAATGAGTAATGTTCTCCCGTACCTCAGCAGGTATTTTGCTCAGTGCCCTTGAGCAAGTCACTTAACCTGCTGCTGCTCCAGTGGAGCAACACCAGAGGTGAGCAGCAGTACATGCTGGCCATTTTTCTGAAGACATATGCAGCATGAATATGACACATTAAAAAAAGTCAGTTAATCTGCTTCATCATGACTGTGTGGGTGTGGTTTGATCAGATTTGTTATCAGATTCTGATTCATTTGTTGCGAAAATCTGATTGGTGCACCTTTTCCCAACTGAGCATTGTCCACTTTAAGGCAGTGGAAAACAAAACTGTGGGATGTCATCACTCACAGTGAGAAGCTGATTGAGAAAATATGTTTTTACAGCCTTTAGAATTGTGATGTGATTGTAATTGTGGTGTTATGTCAGTTCCATAATTGAATACAATGCTGACAAGGCAAGCGGCCAACCGTTCTTTATAACTGACTGTGGATAGCCGGTGATAAACACATGTACACCCTGTAAATCTCCAAACTAATTTATAGATCTGTCAAACCGCCAACTCTGCAGTCTGTTTCAATATGATTAAAGTATCCTGAATCTGGTCTTTTCTGCACAATTTAATTGCTGCATGTATTTGTATACAACACTGCTTCTTCTCTTCTACAGTAACTCCCTGCAGATTGGTAATCCTCATTTTATTTTACGAATTAAACCAAAAACCTTTTGCATCTGTTTAAAAGAAAAAAAAAGGCTCAAAATATCCGTAATAAATTTCACACTAACAAAATATACTACGCAGCTTACATTTTGCACATCAGACAAAAACAAACATCAACCCTTGTCACTTAATGACACAAAATAATAACAATAAGAAAAAAAAATATTTTATTTTTAATTACAACTTGTTCAGCTGAGGTCTTTTCAGTTCAAAGTTTGAAATGTTAACAATTTAAAACCACTGATTTACACTGAAAGGATCTCTGATGGTGTCTGTCATTAAGAGCAGCAATCTTCGTCTTTTGTTTTTTTAACCACGTATTCATACCCCAACGTTTGACGAACTTCATTGGTAGATTTCTCCAAATTAACAAAGGAAATGGAAGCTTTATGAAATAAAAAGGTATTCTCATATCATCTACATATAGGGGCTTAAGGGGGGGGCCTATCCTGCTCATTATTAGGTTCATACTTGTATTCTAGGTTTCTGTTACAACATGTGTGTATGCTTTTATGTCCAAAAAACACTTACCTGACCACCTACATCACCTTCTGTCTGAAAGGCCTCATTTTCTCTTTCTCTTCGGCCTCCTCTCAAAAAAGCCCAGTCTGCTCTGATTGTCCAGCGTCACTAGGTCTTCTGTGGCTCAGTATTTCGGCCCCGTCATTGCAGTTGGGAAATGACTGTGGTGGATTATAACATGAAAAGAAAATCACAAATAAAAGTTTCCAAACCAAACTCTGTACAACTGGACATGTTCCAGCAGGGATGTGATCAGAAATCTGGAGAAATTAACAGTATCAGCAACCAATATTATATACTTCTCTGATGTTAGCATGTATCTACATGTAGTGTTTGTAATGTAAACAATTGTCGTAACCACAGACTGTATAAATAATGGACATAGCCATCGTGACATCCCCCCGTTGGTTTGTGAATGCTTGTTTTGAGGCCTCAAGTTTGGCATTACGGCAGTTGCCATTTTCATTTTTTGAAGACAGAAGTGACCATATGTAGATGAGAGGTTAGAGCTGTGGAGGAGCAAGGGGTGGATCTGACTAAGAAGCCAAGGACACTGTTGATAGACAGCCTGTAATTCAGAGTGGCGCGCCCTTAATTATGCATAATTTTAAGCCTTATTAAAAGTAAGCAGGTGCTTTATATAAAAATTCACTCCCTGTACAGTCATCATGAACGGGGAAATTAGCTATAGAGACCAAAAGCGTTTTTTTGTACCAGACCGGAGCCAGCCGTGAGTGGCCATAAGAGGAACTGCAGTTTTTGACACTTTTCTGTTAGCTTCATTTATCAGCCCCGGAGGTTGCTGCTTGGCAGCAATATGCCTGGAGCAGATGAAATCTGTCACTAGCTGATGTCAGCTTGTCCCAAAAGTAGGAAATAAGATTTGAAACAGAGTACAGAGCAGTCTGAAACCTGAGGTTTTTGCTAACAGGGATTCGTTTTCCATGAGTTTACCTCATTATTTCAAACTTATGCCACCTTTGATATGAACATCTGACACTGTTACATTATACACAAGATAGAAAATAAGGAAAGGCATTAAAGGTCCTCTGTAATGTTGATACAAATGGTTCTTTTCAAGTTGTTGCATTTTATTTTGACTTTCCTTTTTTAAATGTGTACTATATTTCAAACACATTTTTTCTGTTTGCTGAAACAGCCACGTCCCCTCCCAGTCCCCCCACCTTTGTCACCGCCACACATAGCGTTTAATTCTGTGGGAAACACTGTTGTAGTTGAGAATATCTCTCTTTTCCATTTGAAAAGGCTACTCTAGGGTCAACGGTGAAATTGGTAAAATGCAAATGTAGATAAAATCTGACACATTTGTTTTCTAAAGTTGCATTAATGAAATGGAGTTGACCCTTCAAGGCCTCACACACAGCGTACGAGTAAGTACCTAGCAGTCTTAAGTGAGTACTTACCCTGTCAAGACGATGACATCTATCCTGGAAATCTGAATATTGAATGAACATTCAGATTTATTTTAGGACACACTCTCAATGGGTTTTTTAGATGACTTCAATATGACCTCCACAGCTTTTTTATTCTAATCTTCTCACCCCTGTTCTCCTCTCTGCAGTGCAACAATGACTATGCCCCGGTGTGCGGCTCCAACAATCAAAACTACCAGAACGAGTGTTTCCTGCGCAGGGATGCCTGCAAGCAGCAGTCTGAAGTACTTATTATGTCAGAAGGCGCCTGCCCTGCAGGTATGTACATTTACATTAAGGTGCCTACACAGATCTATAAACAAGCAAATACACATTACAATCACACACATGCAGAGGAGCTCACCCCTGCAGTACACACATCATTTACACCGACAGAATATACCCATGTAAGGAGGTAACACTCACTGAACATTTCCTGCACAGTTGTTTGTAAGCATGCAGAGGATGTACAGCTAGGATGTTAGAAATGTAAATCTAATCCAATATGAACAGTGTACATACAGTAGGTCAATTATCCTGGTTTATTTATTGTGATCATCAATTCATGCAAATACTTCCAGTGGATGGGGTTCAGTAATTGCAGAGTGATGCATTACTTCAAAGGAATGAGATGATGAAATGTATGTATGTATGTATGATGAAAAAATTGCTAGCGGTGACAGCCTGATGTAATTTTCCCAAGTTTAATGTAACAAGCACAACCACGATGACAGTGACAAGTATTCTCATTGAACAGATGAAGATTTCATCATAGCACACAATGTCCTCACAAGAAACTGAAGACTGCGTCGCTCAGCAGGCCTCTTGGCCAAATGCGCAGTGTTGAACAAGTTAATTATACAGTTTATTTAAATTTGGAGTGTTAAACAGAAAGTGGAAGAAAGCTTGACAGCTGTGACCTTTCGTTATGTAACGTTTTAAATGAATGTCAAAAGGCATAAAATGCAAATACTTGCCAAATTGTCATAGGTAGTTACTGTAACACTGTTGCCAAGAGGCATGCTCAACAAAGCAGAAAATTGAATGGCTGAATCACACATCATCTTGATGGCCATTTCATTCTTTTCTGGGAGGTTTCTTTTTCTTTTATCTTCTTCAAAGAGTACTTGAATTAATTCTGTAAGGGATTCACTGAAGCCGCTTGTATTTTTTTTTTTTTTTTCAAACAAATACTCACTACACTCATACAGTATATGCCAAAAAGCTGGCAGTCCTTAACTGTGGTGCAGAATTCTAGCTTTAGTTTGTGTCTGACTTGGCTGATTGTGGTGAGTGTTTATTTAGGAAATACCCAATTTTTCAAGAATATAGTTTCCTTTCCAACAATGGCATCGTCTTTTGTTTTCATCTTTCCTTTAGCTGGAAAGAAAAAGCACTCTGTGTAATTATCTAACATAATTGGGATCGCTGTTTGCTGATATAGTTTGGTGTTTAAGCTGCTGAGTGGGCGTCTTTGGTTGGAAAAGGTCAGCCACTTCATTAGCTGTGTTATGGAGACCAGTACTGCTGCTCGGAGTACGCAGTGCCATAAAGTTAAAGGTTCTTGGTCATAAAAGGTTTGGGAATTCACTCTATAGGTAGCAGTAGAAATAAGCTCCTCATAAAATTACTACATTTTATACCAATGACTGAGCAGAAGCAGGAACTGTTTCACACCTAGTTTCTTTCTTTTACCATGAACTGCACCTGGAGCATGTTTTTGAAAATGTCACAGTGGCTGAAAGGACTGGTCTAATCTAATGACACTTGTTCCTATGTGTAACTTCCCACTCTATAAGCAGTTCATGACAAAGGGTACGATTTGTGGGGCTGATCACTGAATACTGGAGGCAGTTTCCACAGACCACAGGATCTGTTTGAAGCTTTCTATTTATCTTGTAGCATTATTTATTTATTCATTTAGTAATGGTTAACTATATAGCTAATAAATTAAGAGATTAGGAAGTATCATGAATCGTCAACTGCAGGCAACGTGCAACATATTCCACTCTCCCTTTAAGTGACACGACATATACCATATCAGCCTGTGTGCTTGGTTTCCGGAAGCAATGCTAAAAAAATGTAGCTTTCTTGCGCAATAAAACACATACATTATAAACTAAAAATGCAGCTACATACACATAAGGTACATGTGCCTGGTGTCATAGAAGTAAGTGAAATGGACATGAAATCCTAACAATGCATTGCGTGGAAAACAATGCCAATGCAAAGTCAGTAAGGGTCTTTTGTCGTGGTGGACACAGGAATGAAGTATAAAGAGTGATTAAGTCTGTGTAAAGTGGGTGAGAGTGGTGGTGGAATGGGTCAATAAACATGGACTTTCAACCAGGAGACGCTGTTTGTGTCCAGTGTGAAGTCAAAAGTCAAAGTAGTTACATGATTTTACAGACTTAAGCCCTGTTTCCACCAAGCAGTACAGTACTTTTAAGTTCAGGTCAGATCTTTTTTATTTCTGTTTTCACTGTGAAAAGCTGTGGATGGTACCAATGGAACCGTTCTGTACTGTCCCCATTTTTGGTCACCCGTCTGTTGGGGTACCTAGCACACAGATCCAGTACTAAAAAAAGGAGCTGCGAACACTGCGGTCCATTGATTGGTCAGTAGATGGTCACTCTGCTCAGCGCTGAGTTGAAACTTATGTAACCACTGTTCATACCAAGTCTTACATATATAAGTGAATTATAACTAAAAAATGAAAGGATGTTTTTCTGCCTCTCGCAGCAGCTGTAGTCTGAGAAAATAATAACTTAATTCACTGGGCCACCTGCCGACAACTTTTAAGGTGGAATGTTTACTTGTAATGCTACTCAATGCATGAGTTGACAACGTGGATCCATCAGCATGCCTTAAATTTCAACGTGACAACTTTGACCATACCATTAGTTTTTATCGTTTCTCATGAATGATATGCACTTTTAGTAATGACTGAATCTTCAGGTGTTTAAAGATATATGTTCAACTGGATTATTTGAACTGCATATATTCTAATCCTCACTCGGAGAAAAAAAAAAAAAAGCATTGCAGAGCATCAGCTCAGGTAAAATTTAACCCCTGCGCTTGACTGAGAAGGACATGCTTTCTTTAAATATCCCACCAAGAGAGACTTTCACTCTTGGCTGTTGTAGTTTGTTCTGAGAATGTTGGTGTTCAACCTCGTTCTGTGGACGATAAACAAGATGCAGACTTCCCTCTGTGTTACTGGTGATGAGGAAATACAGTGAGTGCTGGACGGAGCAGTGAGTTACGACAAGCTAACCCACATACTGTTTGCGATGGAAATACTAAACAAACCAAGGGTCTAGGTACCATGTCTGAAGGGTTACTTTTGGTTCCAAAGGTAACATACCGAATGGGTTTGGTGGAAACAGAGCTTTAATGTAACTTCACAAAGTACTTTTTGCAGCTACTTAATGTAACTACCCAAAGCACATATGTTTACATCACTTACTTTCCGTACATAGTTTTGTTTAGCAAAAACCATGATATATTGTTGAACTTGACCAAGAACTCTTTTGTTCTCTAAATGTAACAACAAAACTGCCACTATACGTAACAGACTTTGGATTGGCATTGTTTCTTGTTGCCAGCATGCAATTTTAACCATCACATAATACGTTGTTCAGTGGTCATGTCCATTTCACCTGACTTCACTGGAACAACACACCAGCTTTTGATAGTAAAATATACTGAGGCAACTAGTGGTCATTTTGTCAGCTTTTTTTTTTTTTTTTTTTGTCTAAGCCCTGTGTCACATGTCCTTGTTATTTTTTTTAATACTTAGTCAACCTCATCCTGCTGGATTTTTTTTAGTGAAGTTGTAGGCAATGAAAAGTCTAAACATAGTCAAAGAAACCCGGGGTTATTTTAATATTCTGTCACTCAATAAAGACTGCCATTCTTTTAAGTCATCAGATTACATTGAAAATTTTAGTCAGTCTAGTCGAGCCAAAAACAATAATTTTGTCATTATAGTCTCATTTTGTTCATATAAGATTTTATCTTATCATTATCTGATGAAAAATACTACACTTGTGACACCAGCACACGCGCACACACTCACAGAGACACACACTCTCTCTCTCTCTCTCTCTCTCTCTCCCTCTCTCTCAAACACACACACACACATGCACACCCCTTGATCTGTCTAAAATATGTCGTCCTCTTCTGCATCATCTGATCAACTCTTCTGATTGGCCTTTACAGAAACCACTGATCGAGCTATTTAGATTGACTATCTGTGGATGACAATTGATGGTCAATCAAGATCCTTTATCCATGATATTTGTATACACATACAAAAGCAGGCAGTGATTTTTTTAGTATCTAGTATTAATATCATTAGAACATGTGTAATTAGGTTTGACCTATGTGCTGTGTATAATCCCATGACTACTAATCTAAACGGCTGAGCATGTACTTCAGAAAAAGCATGCCCTCACGCCCACAAATGAATCCTTCATGAATCTACAAATTAGTGACTCATGTTCTGAATAATGTGCTTAGTTTTGAATGAGCGAATCCAATGGCAAGGTGAAGTTGGCTATTTCTGAGGCATATGTGAATCACTGCTTGGGCTAAGATGGTATTGCCGGCTCAAGTTGAGCAGTCGCTGACTCAGTTACCCTCAGTGACAGGCAGCAGGCAGAAGTCCATTAAAAGACCCTTGAATGGGCTCAGCTCAGCAGAGGGAACATGTGGAGACCGAGGTGGAAATGTTACTGCAGTAACAGCGGTGATGTCTGTGTGGCAGCAGGCAGGACTGCGCACAGTCACATGAAATATCCAGCCTCTCTCTAAATTGCTTGTTTGTGGCTTGCGTGTGAGGTCCTTTTCATGACATGTGATTGTGTAAGCCAGTGTGTGTGATGTGGATTTGTGTATCTTTAGAAAGAGAAAGGGATAGAGACCCCTTTCTTTCATGCAACAAGCAGTGCTTTTGAGAAGTTAATGCAGGGTTCAAACAAGGATGTTATTGTGGTGCAGTCTTCCGACAAACAGACCATGACAGTGGTTCTACAGTATATGCTCTATTCAGCATCACGTTACACTCAGATGTACACTTTATTCTGGCATTTATCCAGAACAAGGCCACATCAGCGTTCATTTCAATGGAGTCTGACTCACTTCTTTTTCATAGTATAGCACAGTGGTTTTATTATTAAATATTACATTTTGGGGTAATTTTATGACCTCAGCTAATTTTAGTGTGGTTGTATTCTGACATCTGGATGGGGAACAGTGGTAAACTGGGTGTGACAAGATAAAAAAAAAAATTAAAGGAACAGTTCACCCCTAAATCCAAACTACATATTTTCCCTCTCACCTGTAGTGCAGTTTATCAGTCTTGATTATTTCAGTGTGAGTTGCAAAGTGTTGGAGATATCGGCCACAGAGATGTCTGCCCTCTCTCCAATATAATGGAACTAGATGGCACTCAGCTGTGCGGTGCTTAAAGCGCCAAGATAATACATTTGAAAATCTCAGCAGCAGTCTCTTTCAAGAAATCAAGACCTGGACAGTCACGATAATCCACAGACCTTGTTGTGAGCAGTTTATGTAGGAGCTATTTTCTTTCTACTGAACTACTGCCAATCGTATCACCTTGCAGAAGAAAGTGTGTTTCTACTCATGGACAAGAGGCGTGTGCTCATGACAGCACAAGATGTAAACATTATTGGCATCCTTTTTGGCTTAGCTATAATGTTAGCTAGTTCAGTGGTGACTCTTTTAAATTTATTTATTTATTTATTTTGGTGCCTTGAGTACCACAAGCCAAGAGCCATCTAGTTCCATTGTATTGGAGAGAAGGCAGATATCTCAACAGCCGATATCTTTAACACTCAGAAACACACACCAAAAGTAAGTAAATAAGATGTACCCTTGGGACAAATAAATAAATGATTAAAGACCGGGGAAAAAAAAGGTTTTTACAGAAATTTGATCGCGTTAAATTTGAAGAAAAAATGCAGCAAACAAAAAATAATTGATAATAATAAAGCCTACAAAGTTTAATCCTTATCTCTTTAAGAACCTTGATGTTATTAGACAACTACCATGGGATATGGAGCTTTAAAAAGCAAACTTTAGAGGAGCTAAGGAATAAACCACCTCCACTGAAGTTTATCTCCTGGCCAGAAATTATTATATTTATATTCTGCAAACACTGGTGCTGTGTCCCAGTTATATACTAGATACTACTTGTATGCATCCTGCACTAGTTTTCTTAGTATACTGTTTTTGCACTTATTTCTACAACCATTTGATACTAAAAGTAAATGCTACAAACCTGTGCTAAGGCATGTCAATCAAACTGCAACAGGAAAGTCAGTGCCAATTAAACTGAACAAACACACATCGCTCTGAAACCTCTGACAGGTATTCACTGAGGTTTACATTTTGTGACTGTGAAGGCCAAAGCATACGATTCACATCTCATTAAAGCATTCAGTGAGGCCTTATGCCCTTTGGGATAACATCTGCATTCGTTATGTTTTTCCATTCATTTATTGGGGCTTTAGTAATCAACAGTTATAATGTGAGCATCATTGGGTTGTTTGTGGTAGTGTCCAAAAGGTGAAAGGCAGCAGAAAACAGCTTTCGTTAGGAGGTGGACAGCTTTGTGAGGAATAGATGCACTCATTCAATGTCATAATGTATAAAATATATATATTTAAGAAATTGTAAAAGAAAAACTTGTTTAAATACACTGACATTTATGTCATACCAATAAGCTATCATGACGTGACAGAGTGATGTTTTTAAGTCAAAGTCATCACAAATATAAAACAACAAATAAATAGCTATCACTTTATTTTGGTTAAATTAATGCTATTGTTATCTATCTCTATAGATGTTGTATATTAAGAGGAAATCGACAGTGATAAAAAAAAAAGTTCTAAATATAGTCAATTTGAACTTTTGAAATCTTTGAGATCATGAAGATATCTAAAGTTTCAAACGCTTGCTTTTTTATTTGAAAGTTAAACACACGAGATTGCTGTGTGGGAGCTTTCTTACATAAGCAAGTGTTACACACAAACCTTTCATGTGGAAAAGTAGGGCAGGCAGCTACTTCTGAAGAGTTTCCTCTTTGCTCTCTTCACCACTTAGCCATTTAGCTGATACTCTCGGCTAAATGAGTGCAGCAGTGGAAAATGTTAAGATAGCACGAATACCAGTGATACGAGTAACTAATTGTAAGGAATGCAAGCGTCAAAACTACTTTACCCAAGCTGTACATGTACTGCCATAAAACCTTCCCTCTCTCTTGTTCCCTCCCTCTCTCGAGCTCTCCCTGTCCTCCTTTCCATTTCCATCTTCCAGAATCCCATTAGCGCCAACAGTACACAGTGTAATGGATATATGTCAGCCTGCCAGTGCCAGTGCCAGTACTTGTTTTCCTTGCTGGGGTGAGAAACATCATGAAACAGGCATCTCTGGGGGAAACACTCGTCATATTAGTGGATCAGTGTAAAGAAAACAACAGGGAGTCCTGCATTGTTTATGTCGAGAAAACAGTCTGTTGTAGTTTTTGCTCATATCAAATGATCTTCATCAGCATAATAAGTTGAGGAGGCTTTCACATCAGGGACCCAGATCCGAGTACACTTGGCCTTAAAGAGATTGTTCGGCTCTTTTGAAGTGGGGCCGCACAAGATATTTATCCATAGTCAGTATATTATACACAGTGTCAGTTGGCATGCCCCCAGTTTGGAGAGGCAGGAAGGAGCAGTGACATGGAAGCTTAGCATTGTACTGCTGTGAAGGAGTCAGCAACAAAACATATTTTAGCCACCTAAAAAAATCAATATCAGTTTAAGTGTACGCTATATTTAGAATACTTTCACTGCTTAACTTGCCATCAGACAGCAATTTCCGATGAGTAACTGAGGCAATTATATCCCTCTTTTCAAAGCCAGACTCCATTGAGATAAACATCATTTAACATGACTGACCACAGGAGTTGCTGGTCTACCACTGCCTTGAACAGTTTGTTTGTTTTACTGTGTGACTTTGCTGCTTAAAGGGGTTAGATTAGCAAGCTGCTAATAGCAAGCTTATTAGTGAGGTTTTTTTTTTTTTTGTCAATGAAGCAGCTTTGGCAATAGCACAGATTGGGAATTGCAAATCAAAAGGGGTTTAAGAGACTTCAGTATATACGGCCTCAGCATTAGAGGATAAGGAGGAGCACTAGTTATTTACTTTCTTATTTGATTGTGAACCTTTACATACTTGTGACCCGTCTCATCAGATCTCTTCTCATGTTTACTGTATTGTCACTTGACAGCACAGTTTCATGTGCTCTCATTAACCCTCACGGATGCAGTTGAGGCCAAACGACCAGACGTTAGAGTCTGCTGTCATTCCAAACAGTAAACAGGAAGCCTGCTGAGGTGTCAGTTTCATGCTAAGTGACGACACTGAGGCATAGACAAACATGATACCAAAACCTTCTGTTTTTTTTGTCCTGAAGGAAAGGCTTCTTGTAATGGCTGCTGTAGAAAAGTTTAGACGTCATGCACAATGTTATATCACAGAGGTTTAGGTTTGTGCTATCTTACAAAGTGGGGCGTTTTAGCCCATTATTGACTTTTTCAATGCGACATCTGTCAGATGAAGAAGCAAATTTACACTTCCTTTATTCCACTTCATTCCAGTCTTTATTACCTTCATGTCACCGACAGATAAGAAAGTTCTGATTTAGAGGCCGATAACAGGAAGAGCTCTCAGCGGTACAAAGCCAGTGAGAGCTGATTACCACAGGATGGTACCACTTTCCTATCACATCAAGTGCTAGCCCAGCACAGTGAGGAGCATTAGCTTAGCGAAGTGAAACAAACCAAGCATTCTATTTTCCCCAAAGGAGAGAGTTAAGCTAAGGCAAGCGCTAACATGGCACTTTGCAACTCAGTTCACAAATTCAAACAGTGTAACTTTAAGGAAGTCATTAAATAGGGAGGTGGGAGAAGGTTTAATTGACACATTGTTAAAATGTTGATGACATATTAAATCACCATTTTGTCGCTCTGCAGTCCCTGAGCGCCAACAGATGACAGGAGCCATATGTTTATGATGATTTAGGAAGCACACTCTGGGTTCGCGTATACCTGGGGCTAAATGAGAATCAGTGTAATGGTGTCAGTATAATCACACATACAGTTCAGGAGAAGTCATCAATACACCACTAATTCTCTGTGTACAAAAAAATCCATGTCTCCTCATTGCTAATTAGCTGCAAATTCAATCTGAATTCTAAGTGCTTTAAGTAATGATAATCTGATACATTATTGATCTGTAGGGAGATTTTCTCTTTGCTTGCTCTTCTCCGGGGAGGTCAAAGTTGAAGATGAGCCACAGAGAAGCACCCCACAGGGGATTCAAGGTCTCTTTCAAGGACATTTTAGGAACCTGTCACCAGACTGAAGTGTCAGATGATTCTGCAAAATTGTGTGGAGCAACACATTTTTTAAAAATTGTGCTTTCTGCAGTATCTACGCATTTGAACTATGGTATAGTTAGGGTCAGGAATAAAAACGCACGCATGAATTGCAGCTCTGTGATGCCCATTAACACTCCAACACCTCCACATTAATAGTGTAGTGCATGTGATTTGCAAGTATACGCCCTATACCCACAAAAGGCAGATTTGTATGTTGTCTCAAGCCTATCCTGTACCCTGCACTGTTGTGAGCACTTACACTTGTGTGGTGGTGTGTCTGTGTCACTGCAATCACACAAAACACTAGTCGGTGGTGAGGAAGTGCTGTAAAGTTTGACTGATGCTAAACACATCTAAAACACACATTAAACATGCCTTATTAGTGACAACATCAAACATCCATCCATCCATCCATCCATTTTCTAACCGCTCATCCTCTTGAGGGTCATGGGGGGGCTGGAGCCAATCCCAGCTGACATTGGGCGAGAGGCAGGGTACACCCTAGACAGGTCGCCAGACTGACACATAGAGACAGACAACCAATCACGCTCACATTTACACCTACAGACAATTTAGAGCCAACAATTAATCTATCCCCAACCTGCGTGTCTTTGGACTGTGGGAGGAAGCCGGAGTACCCGGAGAAAACCCACGCTGACACAGGGAGACATTTTCCCCACAAATGTAACATGCTGTTACTAGCAGAAGTCTATGGCATTTTACATTGTATAAATAAGCCTTGCAGCTGGACGACTTTTTCTCTACTAATATGTAGTCACACAGGACTTTTGTGTGTGGGCTTAATCATCTGTACAATTTATTCTTTATTAACAGTGAAATGAAAATAAATAGAAGTGTTGTTTCCAATAAGGGAAATGGTTTTCGCTTTACTAAAATATGCATGAGGTCTGTGATGCCGCGACGTGTGGTTACATTTTTGCAGAGGTGCACGTCAGGCTATGGTGTGCGCTATGGTGTAGGGTATGCAGAGCCTTTGGCACAGAAGTATGAATCCCGCTTTAGAAAGCTCCAGAATTTCAGTATACCCATCTAATAATATGTAGCAATATAATAACATACTTTTGTGACACAACTGTCACTTTAGTAATTTCTTCATGCAAAGGGTTGAGAAATGTGACAGCAAACTAAACTAATGCTGCAGAGCATACAGAGACACTCTTATGTCTTCCCTCACCCCCACCGCACTGAGCTCAGTGTGTAGTGTGTGTGTGAACGAGCGAGTGACAGGGGATGCACTGAGAGCAGACAGCTGTTGGCGATTGGAGCGGAGAGGAAATTAGTGGTAAACTTGTTGAGGAGTAGTAAATGTACAGTGAAGGTTTAAGTTTGAATAAACACTGCAGTTCCTCGAGACCCGAGTAAAAGTCCCAGAGTCCTGCTTCTGAAACGCTAAGTAAAGTGAAGCTGGTTGGCATCAACCTTGGCCCTGGAGGCAAAACAAGCAGTGGTACCCTCAGAAACTTTTCATAGAGGTGACCAAATAGGGCTACTGAAAAGCCATAACTGAATTTCAAGAATTCTTTTATGCTCCTGTAGTAGCATATAGAATCTAGTTGAAAATTCTGTGCCTTAACTCTATTAGAGTTAAGGCATTGCATAGACTTTGGTGTCCGATCTGTCTGATGCGCATAAACTAATACTATCACAGTTAACATTTTAAGTTTTACAACAATCCTGTTTCAGTGTGTTGCACATCTGTGTATAGATGTGTTAGGCGATTTGTTGTTCTTCAAACAGGCTATAGTTTTTCTTTTTCTGAAAGAGACAAATATACAGCTATAGTTGATTGTAAGCAACAAAAAGATTACTGGGAGGAACCTTCCTAACTTCATAAACACCACACAGAGGCCTCCAATAACTCTCAATTGTCTTTGCAAAGGTGGGCCAGCATTGTATCAGGGTGACTGTGGCCATGCCACCCTTTGCTGATCACAGTGAACCCACCATAACAAACTAGACTACAGCACAGAAATGGCATGTTTGCACTGGACATGGATAGTAATGTGCAGAATCATCTAATATGCCCATCTAATATCCTAAAGATACTGGGCTGGTTAGGGCTGTAAAGCTGAGAGCATTCTCTAATGGCAATCAGTGAGGAAACCTCTGCAATTTGAGAGAATTATAGCACGATATAATGATGGCTGAAATGCCCACCACTTCTAAGACTGTAATTTGGGATCTGTGTTCTAAGTAGAAAGCTAATTGGTCAGGAAGATATAAGATTTTTGCAGAATTCCGGGATCCGCCAACCCCTGGGGTCAACGGATTAAAAACCCATGTTTCCTACTGAGCTGAAAATGTTCCTATCAAGTTCTGCTTTGATGGAGCATAATTTCAAAGGTGCAAAAAAACTTGCTCTACATCTCCCCAGACAGACACTGTAGCCTTTAAAGCTGCAAATACTGAAGATTCAGATTTGTACATGGCACAGCTCAGCATCACAAAATGTGAGGAAATAATCTGCCTCTTGTTGCTGTTGGAAATATAGTGCAATGGTTGTGTTTGCGAGTACATGAGTACTATATGGATTTGCACAGTCCAGGGATTTAAAGTTTTTGTACAAAGACTGAAGTGGTACTGCTGTGTATCACAGAAAAATCACTTACAAGGGTTCACAGCTAACATAGCCCGTTAGAACATGAGTATCATTTTTACAAGGACTCACAAATAGTTTGATACATGAAACAGCCTGCTGGGCAGAGTGGTGTCTGTCAACATCACTGCAGCCATGTGTTCTACTGATGCCCAGCTTACAATCCTTATTAGCAATAGAAGGTGGAAAGTGTGCTCATACATGCAGGTAGCAGTGTGAGTGTGTGTTCAATGCTTCTGATGTTAGCAGCACAGTAAGGTTAATAACAGTTCCCTCAGGTTTCCTATTTCCTTCTATCTGCTTCTTCTCTCTTCTAATCAATCGCTCCAAAACGTAGAGAAAAAAAACACTTCATTCATCTATTGTCTGTGGAGGTAACTTTTTTTTTTTTACTCTTGGCTCTCCTCCTCTGTTCTCTTACTCACTCTTCAGTGCCTCTCACAAAATAAAATTGTGTGGTATCTCCTCTTTGTGACCCTTCATTTGGCAGACAAGCGGGCAGAAAAGTACGCCTGTGCCTATCTCCCTTGCCGTTTTGTTCTATTTTTCTAATGCCAGTCTTTCTCTCCTGAAACCTCTGCCCTTGTACAGATACTAAAGGTTTTTATTGATCTCCCATGAACCCCTTCTGACTTTTGCCTGATCCTCCAAGCTAAGCCTTTTCATGAAACACTGCACATTTAGTGTCCCACGTGTACCAAGGTCACAGAAATTCTGCAGATTTAAAAGGAGGTAAGACAGAGGAGGGCAGTTTTTGTAGAGGGTGTGCATGGAGATTTTTTTCCTCAACATTAAAGGTGCCCTGTGATTTTTTTTTTTTTTTTTTTGCAAACAAACAAACAATCATACAAGTTTCCATTTAGTCTCGGAGTCTCACTCAACAAATGTATTGTGTATCACTGAGATAAAGCAAACATGTTGTATATCTTTCCTTCCTAATTAAACACTTGACATGACGCTTTTTTAATTTGCATTGTTTACATCAGTAAAAAATAGTGAAATTGGCACCCAGATGTGCACGTGTGTCAGTGTATCCACAACACAATCTTAACAGCGGCCAACCTATACAAGCATCACTCCAGAGCTCTGAAAGTAAGCTTGGTACCTTTAAATACATTTTAATTGATTTTGGTTTTTGTTTACTGAATTATGCATGCAGTAATTCTGGCTTGGTACCTTGAGGTCGCACAGGGGCCGTGGCATTACAGAGCACTGTTACAAAAACAGAGTGTTTCTATTCTAAAAGATCAGTATTCTAATCTTGCATTCACTATGCTGCGCAAAAATTTGCTTCTGCTTTATTTCACTGAAAAATTGGACCCGGGATATATTTGCTTATGCTCTTAAATTAATTTTGCCTCATTCGTCATGCAGAGTTTAGTCCGATTAAATCTGAAACACAACTGTGAAACTTGTGAAAGGGATTCACCATAAGGACCTTTTTTAGCAGGAACTGACCCCTCTTTCAGCAAGTAGTGGTAGTCTGTTGTGGCCCTTATTTTTATGACTGCACGCTGAGTAGGTTCATTGTTGTTTATGTGGATTAGTTTGGAGCAGTTGTTCCCTTGGCACCAACTCACCCTCTTGGGGTTTGTATTAAAATATACTGTATAATACACAAATGTTGGCTTACATTCCATATAAAACAATAATATACAACGTTATCACAAGCACAATAAAATGCTATTAAAACCCAAACATATGACAAACAGTAAAACATTAAAATAATAATACACTCCTAGTCATATGCACATGCAGTACATACTGCAGAGAAACATACAAAACACTTATTTTGTCCATCGGCCTGACTTTAGTTGTTTCTTACAATGTCTTTCACTGGATTCTTGAAATATGTATGGCAGATTATTTCATTGTCTCAATGCATAACAGCTTATTTTTATATCATTGGTCCTCGCTGTGGTCAATAAATCGAGCTCTTCTCATCTGCAGTTTTTGAAAATTGTAGGTTCTCCCAGAAAAGCTTTTTTTTTCAATTACAGATAATAGGGTTGTTGCTTAAATAACCTGCAAGATGCAACTAGGAGTAAAACTAGGGAGCATATTCTTATAATAGAAACTCCTCTTCCCATTTTGCAGCTGTATTATTTATGTGGCTGTGCAAGGAGTGAGTGCAAGGACTGGAATAGAGAGTAATGACAGTAAGAGTGCTTGAAAAAAGTATCATTTACATCTTGTAGAATGATACCTCTAGCGTGCTAGTCCAGCATCTTATGCTTGCAACCAATTTTGTCTCAGTTCACCAAAACATTTTCCCTATCAGTTCTGCTCTTACTATGGCTCGACTCCCTGCACAGTAAGCCAACCATCTTGTTGCAGTTAGTGTATCAATTTAAAATCTTTATGGACAACTCTTTACTCTCTCACTGTAGCCAATAAAGTAACCCCAAACCAGATGAGAAGAGTCTCTCATCTGTCCTCACAGGAGCCAATTATTAATCACAGTCCCCCTTTTTTAGTCCAGTTAGCTGCACTGTGATACTGTGCTTTCAGCTCCTTATGCTACTACCATAGGCTGTATAAAATATCCTAATGGATGTAGGCACTGTGATGTCACCCATTGGTTTGTGGATTTCTAATATGTGTTAACGCTGATTTTTGCTAGCCAAAAAACAGGCATGAACCCATTAAAACAAAATGCACTTACTGGAAAAACCAAACATCGGACTTCTGTTGAGGTTGAGCGTCCATGTGAATGGCTCCCACAGCACTAGTTTGCTGGCTGGGGGCTTTTACTTCAGTGACCGGCCAGTCTCATTCTCCTGGATGCTATTTTCTCGCTCTAGCTCTCCATATAGATTCTTGATGTTGATATGCATGCCTTGGTTGATGTTTAGTACTGCACGCAGCATTCTGGTGTAGCATCCATACAGGGACTTGCAGAGGTGGGTTTCAGGGTCCAGCATTCACATCGGTATAGGAGAACGGACTCTAAAGCCGCAGAGAAGAAGCTGAGCTTAGTATGTCTGGAGAGGTTGGACTTCCACACACTGGCCATGCTGCTCAGTACCTTTCACGCTAGAGCCTTCCTCACTTTAATGTCCTGCTCTGTTGAGTTCATCCATGAGCCAGCTTATTTAAAGTCATTGACTTCTGTCAGAGCAGTACCTCCTGATGTCTTTAGAGGTGGACAGTGCAGGAGGATGTTGTAGGTAATGACCTTGGTTTTCTTGGCATTTAGCCTAAGACCAACCTTGGCACACCCTGTCTCCACTCAAGTCAAAAGCTTATGTGCTTGCTCCATTTGGTCAGATAGTATGCTGATGTCATCTGCTTAGTCCAGGTCTGTTAGGACTACTGCAGGGAGTTGTCTGAACGTTCTTGGTGTTAAAGTGAGGCCGAGTTCCTGCTCTTGTTCACCAATGGCCTGCCTGAGTACTTAGTGCAGGACTATGATGAAGAGGAAGGGGGAAAGGGTGTCCTCTTACAACCAAGCCAGACTTTTTTAGGCAACCAAAATGTTTTAATTAACTCTCATGAAAGCACACTGGTAACACCATGGTTGTGAACAATTGTTATGAATGTTGAAATTAGCTAAAGAGACCATAACCAATTTTTTGTACCAGGCTGTAAAGTGTGTATTTCTGCTGTAAAGTTGGGCATTTTAATGGGGGTCTATGAGGACGTGCTCTTGGAGCCAGCCTCAAGTGGCCACTTGAGGAACTACACTTCTGCATTGGCTTCTCTTTTTTTGTAACCCTGGCTTTATTCAAGCCAGTCTCATTATGAGGTTGTCGAATACCAGCACTTGGGCAGTGACATCCGTGTCAGACACAGACATAAAAAAGCTGTCCTCTCACATTGGTATGATACACGGCTGGGCGCTGTCAGTGTGTAATTGTGCCTGAGAGCATCAGGGGGGAATGTAACAGGAAAACAACGTAAGTTATGAGGCAAAAAGTCCAAGTATGGTGGGTGGTAGGGGTGGTGGAAGTGTCAACAATCACCAACATGGAGTGAATGTTTGCTTCCTGAATGATTTTAAAGCCAAACCATTTTTTTTCTCAACCTAACCACTTGCTTTTGTCGCTTCAATCTAATCATGTATGTTGGCTAAACATAACCGCGTGCATTTGTTGCTGAAGAAAAAAATGTCAATTTTCAGTGTTTTACTGAGGTAGTATGTTTATTTTGAAAGAGACTGTGTACAAACTGTACATTTCCTGTGAAAACAGAAGTTTATTTTTAAAAGACAGAATGCATGCAACAGGCAGAAGTTGACACAGCGTCCCAGAACGTCAACAGTAGACGCACCCAGGGTAACTTTCACATCATATGTCGATGTGCAAAGTCCACAACCAATATGTGACAAGGTCGGAATAAGAATGTTTACTGACATCCGGATACCACCTTCCCCAATACCATTTGCATCATAACTCCATCTTTAATCAGAGTGACAATAGTCAGGGTGTTGAATGCTGACTTATCCCTGTAATTGGGCTTTGGCCTTTAGAAATGTACAGAAATGTATATCTTTCTAATGAGTTTTAGAGTATTGGATTTATTATAAAGCCACTTTGTATGTGATTTTTATGTGTATTCATTTTATAGTTTTTTTGTGTGTAAACAAAATGTACACTCCTTGTGAAACCTGATGCAGTCTGTGATGCTGTAAGAACATGACTGTGTTCGGCTTGGACCCTCCATTAATTGCAAAAGGAGTGATGACATCTATTGCTGTCTGTCAAAGTGTATTTTTTAATATTATCACGTCTACTACCACAAGTGTACTATACAAGAGACTAAATTATTCAATGAAAAAAAATTCTGTCCATCAAAAGAAAAAATTGTTTTTACTAAAATTAGAATTTCAAATTTGCTATTAAAATAATACATTTCTGCTTTCATTTTGGAGGCAGTCCCACCTCAGTAATTCTAATCAGATCTTGACTGGTCGCTTTGAGACTTTTTTTTCCCTTGGCACATCTGGCCGTCTGCTGCACTGACCGCAAAGAATCATCACACTGGAGACATGGTTTTATCCCGTCAGAAATGTATTTTATCGACCCAAAGCTTATGTCATTAAAGTATCAGGACAGCTTGCTGGTCAGACTCCATGTGTTTTAGTGCGTGCACCTCTTCTTCTAAACCCCTCTCACATGAGTATTCATATGGAGCTGAGCTATTATCCCCCTCCAGTCCTCTGAGGCCTTGCGTCTGGTCTCTGGCCCTGGGCATTTTAGCTGATCGCTTTATGCTGCGGCTCAAGTTACACGGTGCCTGTTCTTCGAAGTGCTCATCAGTATCCCTTTCACAGCCATATTGTTAAACAGTTCAGTGAGCTCAATGTGTTTGAGGGAGCTTTACACAGATTCAGTGTGAGAGCCATGGAGAAGGAGTCGCTGACACACAAACACATTGACAACTGGAGACGTCGTGAGTGTCTTCCCACAGTCCTACAGCCAAAAGGTCTACAGTTGGAGGTGTTATCACTGTACTGCTGTAGAATGGAGAAGATGCTGGAAGCCTCAGGGCACCCTGTGCTTTTTTTCTTTCTGAAATCTGACTCCCAGTGTCACTTGTCCGCACCATCTTTAGAGAAATCTCATCTCGCTCAAATGCACCCACAAGTGCACAAAGTGTCTCAGTCTTCACACACATACACTCACAAGAACATACTTGCATTGGCCTAGACACACACTTACATATGCAGACACACACGCTTATTCAGCTAATGTCTGTGGCTGTGTGAGCCTCTGGTTAATAACTGTGTTTGTTCTCCTCCGCAGATGCAGGCTCAGGATCAGGAGACGATGGTAAGATTACTCATCTCCTCCTCCTCTGTTCTAACTCCACATGCACTGCTTTTTAATGTGCCTCTCTGTGCTCATGGTCTTCCTCCAACACTTTGTCCGCAGCTCAATAACACATGAGCAGACATGTTAACTGTAAGCCCAAACAAGTGGAGTTTATTTGAAGGACATTGTCGCAATTCATGGCCCTCAACAAAGAAACAACTTTGACTTGAATGTATTTAAAATTCTAAATATCATCATTTACCACGTTGGATTATAAATATATTCAGCATACAGCACACGTTAGAATAATTTAAATGTATGTTTTCTTAACTCGCTACTTTTTATTTTTACTGCATTTATACACTTTTTTTTTTTTATTAACAACTGCAACAATTCCTGTCGGCTGGTATTGTTCTTACCTCGTAAGTCTGTGTGTGTGTGCCATCAAGGGGAAACGTGCTCCTGGTAAAATTGCTGCGGGAACTACCACGGAAGCAGTTTTGAGTATTTTGACAGGTGTATATATGTTTGTCTGTCTTTCTGTCTGTTTGTCTGTGGACAGATTTTGTCAACACAATAGCAACTGTGCAACTATAGGTGTGTAGCTGAGAGATATCAACCAAAAGCAAGAGACTGTATTGTATTAAGTTGCTGTGAGCTGTAATTTGACCAGTTTTAAGCAGAAGGTAGAGGATATCAGTATTTTGGAGCTTGACCGTGAAAAAGTCTCTATCCGTCCAGGAAGCTGCCTCTGTGTCCACAGCTGCCTGTTCCGAAGAGCAGCATGAAGAGAGGGGCGCTCACTCTGCAGCAAAATCCGGGGACTGAAACGTCCATGATTCCAGACCCCTCCTTTAATATGTCAGTTGTTTTTAAAGCTTGTGTCCACTACCCCCAGATTGCCATTTGTGATAAGTTAGGATAAGATAAAGGTTTATTGGTCCACTAAGGGGAAATCTGTGATAAATCAAGAAAAAAAAAGAGGTAAATAAAAGTCAGCAAGTCTGTGTTACTAACATTACCACAAAGAACAGACAACACCAGTCTTTATGAATGTAGCTTTCTAATCTGATGCCAGGTGGGACAACTCTCCAAGCAATAAAAGAGCTTCCTCTGCCTGCCGACATTCTTTGTTTTGCTATATCTATATCAACACACATTTCATTGCCTAATCATTTTTTTGTCAAATTCATTTTTATATTTGCAGGGTAATTCAGCAGGAGGCAGGGAGTGTTTACAAAGAAAAAAAACATCTCAAAGTAGCCTTGATTGCATCATAAAGGAGTGTTTTTATGTAAACGCTGATTCATATTTTAATGGTCTTTGCTCACAACTGCTGCAGTGAATGATAATGTAACTGTGACAGAAAATTATTCTAATAAAAACAAGGGCTTGTGATGGATTTCCTGTCTCAAGCTATTTTTAAGTCTCAGCAAGATCATTTTCAGATCATCCAGAAATTTATGGCCTGGAAGGCAGGAAGTAATTTGAAAAACTGATGGGATGGTTTGGAAAATGGTCAGCAATTACACAACTTTTGTGTACACAGTTCACTAAAGCATTATTGGCACAACCCTGTGGGAATCCTAATCTTGAACTGATTAATTTGAGGGTTTTTTGTGTTGTACATGGGAGGCTCAAAATACAAATCCACTTACACAGCACATGTGCACGGCCTCTGTTAATTGTCCCACTGTAAACATTTAGGGCTAGTTTCAAAAAGACTTGCAAAGACTACATGTGTCATGGAAACCTCATCGCTTCAGCTTCCTTATTTAGGACTGTGCACATGTTTCATTCTCTCCTCCTTACACTGCTGAATGAAAGGGAGCCACAGTGGCTATTTTCTCAGAATAGTGTGTGACCGACATTGCAAATAATAAATGCTGGAGCTAAAAGAGGATGTGAGTTAGGAGGGGATGATAAGTGTGTGAGAGTTTATTGTAATGATGGAGAAGAGCTTAGGGCTACGAGTGACTTTTTATGAATAACTTTTGTGTGAGTAACTAATCATGTATAAACCTCCAGCTGAATAATAATGCGTCATTCAAGTAAGACTCTAATTTGTTGCCTAATTGACTAACAAGACTGAGCTCTAACGTCAGCCCAGTCAGTACACAGTCTTTAGTGGAGCTCATGTGTCAGTGCTTGTTTGTACGAATGCATATATTTACTCTGGTCCGTCTCTGTCTTCCGTCCTGTGTTTGCCCATGCCGTTCCTTCATTAACTGTCATGCATGGAGCTTCAGCAAGCATATATGAGAGAGAGATTGGAAAAGAGATTAGTTCCCCCAAAAAAAGACGGCAGACAGACGGATGAACAAGCGGAAATGAAACTGGTGCTAGGTCAACAAGAGACTGAGAGAGAGAGAGAGAGAGAGGGAAGGAGAGGGTGGGGGTGGGGGGGGTGTGGATAAAGAAATGGCCCGAGGAAAGTCGCAAAATAGATAACAGAACTGAGGAAACAGAAGGCGAGTGATACAGAGATGGAGGGAGAGAAGGAGGGCAGACAGCGATAAGAAACATGAGGAAGGAGAAACGAAATGAAACGTGCATTTTCATATGTCTTCTGAACACAGTATTCACAGCATTTGCTGTGTTCTACATTGAACTCTAGTTTTTGACAAGGATCCTTGTGACGCAGCAGCGCAAGAAGCATAAGCTAAACTTGCACTGTGTATTCACATGTGGGTTGTAAAAACTGACACGAGCATTTGTCTCTTTTCTCTTTATTCCGTCAAGCGATGCCATTTAAGTCTAACTCTGTGCCGTGTTGTGTATTGGACAAAGATCACACATCCCGGGAGTGTTTTTCAGCAGCAAGGCGCCGTCATAACTTCCCTGAGACTGTAGAGGAACAAAGCATTCACAGGATCTTTCTTATATAAATACTCTGTGCCTTCCTAGGGAAAAGTCTAGAATGAAAAGTAAGACATAAAGACACAAAAAGATGAATACAATTACCATGAAATGAATAAATAATCAAATGACTGATGACTGAATTTATTCGATACATTAGGATACAGGGCACAAATGTGCTTCATTGCTAAAATTCATCAGGATATTGCAACAAAGTCACATGACTTATGTCTATTGCGGTCTGGAAGTCTAAGCAAGGAAGCAGGCAGGAGGATGTATAATCAGAATCAGAATACTTAACTGATCCCTGAGGAGAAAGCGTGCCAATATCCCAATTTTACGTGAATACAGCTAATTAAATAAACATCAATATTATACATACATATAAATATAAAGTAAAAAAACTTCACTCAAATTCAGAAACAAAAATCAGACCTGCCCTAGAAAGGATGTTTCACTATAAAATTAAATTACTGTTACTCACTATTAAATTAAATTACTCAGCATCCATTTTTTTCCAGCTGGTTTTCAAAACTATTGAGAGAGTGTGGAGATTTAATTTAATTTGTAGTTGCAGGGCTCTAATGGAAAACGCTTGGTTTCCTATTGTGGGGAGAGGGGCAGTTAGGAGGGTGCTACCTATGGAGAGCAGGCTCATAGGGTGTGAGTAAATCTATAATGTATGGAGGTGCAAGGGTAATGTAGGACTTTAAAAGTAATTAGTAAAAGTTTAAAACCAGTTCAATACCTAACAGGTGGCCAGTGTAGTGTTACAAAGGTAGGACTGATGTGGTTCTTAGAATGAGATGAAGCACAATACTTATTAGTTTGTTTTTTACACTTGTCTTTTGTTGTAGTTATACCACTGTAGCAGATTATGCAGGTGTATTAATACCCTGAGAACTGTTACAAAAAATAGCCATGTATAAACATTTACTTGGATTTAACCGTTCACGAAAGTGTAGGAAGTTGATTAAACGGTGTTAATCTGCTCTAACACAAGCTGCAAACTTTGCTCACAATAGCACATCCACCTGTACAGTATTTGCCCACTGTGTGGGAGCTGGTCCTTGATGCTTTCAGTTTTAGACTAAAATGAGCAGCTCTGTTCTGTTCTTTATTCGATTTGGGGAAGTTCACACTCCAGCAGCCCCAGCAATGTTACCAGAGATAGTGTTACATTTGCCAAACACTTCAGTTAGCCCTCATCCTGAAAGCCTTTCCTTTTGTAATATTAAAAGTGAACACAGCTTGTGAGAATACATCCAAATATGTAACCTCTGTTTAAAAGAGGTGTTGATTTAGCTTTATGGTCAGTGTTGGGTTCACAGTCTTGCATGCATTAATGCTGTCTGTGAGAGCCAACAGTGTCTACTAGGTCCACTCTGTCACAGCAAGCGACAGGTCAGCCCTACCACAAACCTTTCTTCTCATGAGGAGACCTGTGCATGAAGGTTAATATAATTTTAGCTAAAAAAAAAAAGAGCATAAACAGATTGTAAAAAAAGTAAAAGCTTCCTAGTGAATAGTCCAGAACAAAAAGAGGGAGTAAAGCTAGAACGGCAGAACATTTCCGTTTGTAGTAAAGTGCACGAATTCTGCATTAGAACATATTTTCTCACACAGAAATCTATTAGGCTACAACACTTAACTGTTAAATCATAAAAGCAGTGAAGCATCAGGCAGGGAAAGGGTGAAGAGTTTAGTGTCATTATTCACATTAAAAATTAGCCATTTTTTCGCTGAATATCCCCATGAAAGCTCATTATGAATGCTGACCTTTCAAGACCTCTGGGTGTATTAAAGTAGAAGCTGGAGAACTGTCTGTATTCTCAAACTGTCAGATAAATTTGACGAATCGATCATTCAGGAGGAAAAGAGACAATTAAGAAAAAATAGCTCGGGGGCAGAGAGGGTATTTGTGCAGTAGAGGAGGGAGAGGCGAAAGAAGAGGGCAAGGACAGGAGGAGGAGAAACACAAACACACCCTATAAAGATAGAATCATAGCAGAGGTCAAAATAGATGGAGAGATACACTAGAAGAGACAGAGGGGAAGGAGGAGGGGAGGTGGAGAAAGAGGAGAGCTGCTGGTGTTTTATGAGCAGGGGAGAAGGTTAAAGAAAGTGGTTGTAAAAGGAGGGTCGGACTCCTATAGAGGAAACCAGCAGTGGAAAGCCATCCTGGTAAAAATCAAATGTATTTTAATGGCCAATGATAAATCTACACACATAAAGCTCTGGTCAGCCTGGGTCGTTGCCAGTTTCATTGGCTGTATATGTGTGAGTGTGTGTGTGGAGGGTGCAGCCTAGCTCTGATGCATGTGTGTATAGTGCATAGCGTCCTCTCTTGTGTGTTCTTTTTGTTTTTTTTTTTTTAGATTTCTTTATCTAATAACTGAGACCACAAGTCAACTGTGCAGGGAGAAGCCCTCAGGACATGAGTCTGGTCACATGGCCCCTTTAGTCAGAATCAGACATTTGTCCAAATCAAATTGTACAGTGGAGAAATTGAATTGCACTCCCATGATCACGGAGGGACAAAGGACAACCAAAGACTTAAACCTCAGATATTTCTGTGGGCCTCAACAGGTCCTTCACAAGTGCATTTTTAAACGATGCTAGAAACCGTGTCTGCAGCTCTGTGAAGCTGTAATGCTCACCTTCAAACTGTAAGAGAGAGACAAGCTGAGGTCTAAAATTTGCTAGATTTTTGTTAAAAAAAAAATGTGTAAGACATGAGCTGAAGAGTATGTTATAAAGAAAAGTCTTTATTTTTAACCATGGCAGCAGTATGGCTTCAAAGATGGCAATGTCAGTCTGTTCGGCACTTTGATCCCGATCGAACAGCTCGACAAGTACTGGATGGATTGCCATGAAATTTTGTACAGGTGGGAGCTGTCCTCAAATGTGTCAGACAATGGACAGTTTCAGGAGGGGAGGAAAAGAGAGGCTCTTCCTGCCTTATACCAAATATAAAGAAACACAACTCCTCATTTACTGAGATTGAGAAGTCCCACCACTTTCGCTCTGTGCTCCATCAAAGGCGAGTTCACATTGCACGATTGGCCAACCAGTCTTGAGTTGCGGAGACTATCGTCATCTTTTGAGTGTTCATACCTGGCGACGTGTGTTTTGTCATTTGGATGAAGGAATGGGTTGCTGCACGCGGATTGCGTGGGTTGTCAATTCTGCAGAGAGAGTTGGAGGTGAGTTCTATGAAGGAAACTCGGTTGCCGCTGTGCTGCTAGCCTATTAGCTTGCATTGTACTGTCTATATAGTCTATGCATGTATTCTGACCCAGATTATTGTACTTGTCATAGCTGAATGACTGAACGGGTTTTCAGGAAATGCTACGGATGACAGCGGACGACTTTGATTTCCTTGCTGGGTCTGGTAGAGCCGTACATCGCATCGCCGTGTCTCGCCTCTCATTGGCTGATGCTCTTTGTCGGTCGTGTCAGACTTCTCCAATTTTCTAGCACGCCAGATATCCAGTCCCAGTCGCAGACGAGGGCGTGACTTGCTCGTAGGCTTGTTCACACATGAAGACTCGTCGTGGCAGACTATCTGCCGACTCACCTCTGACCCAAGGACTTCTTCTTCTCTCTACGACATCAACATCGGGGTGACAATCACGTAATGTGAGCTAGGCTTAACAGTCGAGTTTCCTGTTATACTTATATACTGTTATAATATGTTACATGCTAAGCTCGGAAAACAAAACCAAATTTTGATGACGGTTAAAAGATGTGGCTGGGGGATTGTCACAGTCTTGACAAACACATTATATTGTATGTAGTCCCATCTTAAGTTAGCTAATGTTAGTAAAAAGGCTAGCTAACGCACAGAATGCAAAACTTCTCCCTTTTTGGTTGAGACCAGAATGACTTTACCTCAATTGCGTTGTTTTGCCTTGTTTTTAAAACTTAACATTGTGAATACTTCATCACATTAAAGTTCTCAACATGTGAGTTGAAGCCCAAACCTGGCCCATCTAAGATCTTCACATAAAATACTGAGCCCTGGGCAGCCGGACCCCCCCAAAAGGCACTAGTCGGCTTCTGTGCACGGGAGACACCGCCTGTGTGGTGCCGCAGGCTTTTTCGTGTCTCCAGTGGAAAATGGACCGGCTCTGTGGATCACCAACTCCCTATGCTGTATTTCCCCATCAGAGAAGCTCCCTGCTCCAGCCAAGAGGAAGGACAGAAAGCCTGGCACGGAGCCTGGCTGCTCCCTCTCCTTCTCTCCCTGCCTGCTGGGTGAGACGGAGAAGGAGCTGCTTGCAGGATGCTCACTTTTTAATATTATTTATTTAAAAAATCAGCAGTCAGCACACATTTCCAGCCCAAAACTGGTCGGACCCATTAGGCTTTTTGGGACTGGTCAGAATTTAGTTGAAATGAAGAACTCTACCTTACACTGTATTCTGAAGTGCTGTCATCTTAAAGCGGTATCCAGCTGAACAGAATCTGCATCGTGATGTTTCTTTTTCAAGCTTGTCTAACCTAGCAACAGTAACTAAGGGTGGCGGGACTAAGAATCTGTCAATTGTTAGCAGAAAGTGTGTCTTCAGACCCTTTATATGGGTGAGGACTGGGTAGGAGATACATGTTCTTCTCTGATAAGTTAACACACAGAGATGTTTTCAGAAATGACACATCTCAACCACATGGTGGGAGGAGAAGTCAGGGGGATCATCAAGTGATTAGGATCCATCCTCTGGGAACCATGAATGTCTGTACAAAATTTAATAGCACTTCATTCACTGAGATATTTTAGTCTGGAGCAAACATGTGGACTGACTGTCTGTCCAACCAACAGCGCCATCACTACAGCCACGCAGCTAGCATAGCTAAAAAAAACAGCTTGGCCACTAGATAAAAATATTCTGATTCTATAGAGAATCCATCCTGTTAAAATGTTATTTTGCCAACCAGTAACTTTAATTATTCACCATCTTTTGAAAAGACTGAACAGTACTTGGGAGCTGTGCGTTGTCTGTGGCTTTTTCAATTCAATATTAAGTATGTACTTCCTGTAGTATACCCAAATTAGTCACAAAAAGAACCAAGTAGAACACTAGTTAGCAGGCCAGCAGGACACTTCTGCCTCAAGCCCCAAAGTCAAAGATTTAAACTCTGTCATGCTCTGTGGGCTTCCGGCATTAAAGTGACCTAATTCCACTGCAGTTTCGAAGGGTAACTCTTATCTAAATTAAGTGCTTTGTCAAGGTCAAAACAGTGTCCCGTAACTTATCAGAGCCATTTTTCTGTTTGAATGGTAAGAAAACGACTCCATTATGAGTCCTTAGCGGCAGCCAGAGAGCATCAGTCTATCTGCAGTCTTAATACTAATATTTATGAGGCATTCTTTTAAGTCGCTCACAGTCTTTTCAGCCACCTGAGGTCCTTTGTGTGTCTCTTTAATTATTTGCTGAGCTTTGTTCAGGCTGGGACTTTTTAAGCACCGGTCCTTCAGTACTATCAAGACTATTAAAATCACTACCCTGACATTGTTGATGACACAACAGTATCTCTAGATAGATAATAGTATTAGATTTGTGTATGTATATTCATGTGCACATGCACACACCCTGCCTCCACTTTTTATTTTACATTTACTTTTCTGAGTGTTGACTAATGGAAAGATAAACACTGTACTTGGCTTAATTGAAATACAATGGCCTGATTGGGGTAATTAATCTAATGATCAAACCCACAACACTATGGATTTGCAAGCACTTCATTAATTTGAATTAAGGGCGAGGCTCCACTATGGTGCAATTATGAATTCAATTTCAATTGATCTCCCTTGCTCGGTATGCGGCAATGCACAAAAATGATTATAGGAGGTAGCACTCCACACTATTATTTTATGGACTTTCCAAATAGTGTGGAGCAACATAATCAGTCAGAAACTGCAGTATTAGGCCTAATATTAGCTAACATTAAGAATAATGAAGAATAATCTCTGCTCTGCTCTTACTGTCTCGGTGTTTGGTGTGTGGGGAATAGATGTTGAAGTACATGAGCGTAAGATGAGCTCATTTGCCTGGTCTGACTCTGGAAATAATTGGAGGTTAGAATAGACTAGAGCACGATAGTGAGTAACTGAGGTAAAATAGCTGGCTGACCTGCAGTTCCCCTGGTGATTGTTCCACTGTCCATTCCCTGCTTCAGCAGCCCCCACAATGACCAGCTTCTGCCCCAGTCACACTGCTATTGCTATGGTAACCAAGTTAGAGGTTTAGGGAAGTGAGTAATCTAATCTTCCCACTTTGTGGCATAGCGATAAGGCTCACCACCGCCAGCCCACCCGTGTGTGTGTGTGTGTGTGTGTGTGTGTGTTTGTGCGTGTCCTATTTGGTGATTCTATGCTGCATGTCTTACTCTTTCTCTCTCTCTCTCTCTCTCTCTCTCTCTCTCTCTCTCTCTCTCTCTCTCTCGCTCTCTCTCTCTCACACACACACACACACACACACACACACACACACACACACACACACACACACAGAACCTATCTAGCCAATATGTTCCACCCTAATAGGCAGGTGAAAGCCGAAGGGCAGATAGGCTTCCAGCCCTGTTGAAAAGTCTGAACCTTACTGAAGTTGACATTCTGCACCAATAGCCTCAACATTAAAGGAAAGCTCCACTGCTTTTATTGCACAGGGTAGGTGAACCTTGAGTGTAAACTGAAAAGTTTGACTTGTTTCAACAATATCTGTCTTATCCCAAACACTATGAAACTTCCCAGCAACATGCACCGCAAGCAGACACCTAAGCTAATTATCTGTATATGTTTGAGCAGTCCACCATTTTGAATGAATAGGTGTTAGTAGTGGTTATCAGTGTCATTGATATAGATTAGAAGACTCCTCCTACACCATTTAGCATGTTCAGAATATTGTTATCATCCTATTGAGTGTTACGTTCAAACAATGTTGTGGTTGACATGCGGTTATATTTAGGCACAAAAATCACTTGGTTAAGAGAAGTTTGTGTTTTGGCTTAAAACACCCATGTTTGCTGCCACAAAAGCCGCTGGGAATGCAGCAACAGGTTGCTAAAAAACACCCACATTTGGGGGCAGAAACGCCACTGAAAACACGGCAGTGTGTGGCTAAATGTTGCATTCTAAATATGGTGGTCGGTGTAGCAGAAGCCTTATAACCACTGCTATGCAATCGACACATTCTCACTCCAACCTCATCACATATTGACGTTTGGTCATGGACTCTCCACGTCTAGATACAACATGCAAGGTACCCTGGGTGTGTTGGTTGTTGACATTCTGGGATGCCGTGTCATTTTCTGCCTGTTACAAGCACTGTCTTCTTTCAAAATACACTTCCATTTTCACAGGAAATGTAGCGTTTCCATACAGTCTCTTTCAAAATAAAAGCACGACATTGGTATAACACAGTGCACACATACACACGCACACACACCAGAGGTAGTACAACAGAGTTTTGGGTCCATATTTTTTTAAATTGTCATTTCTGCCTTCAAATCCAGCAGCTTTGTGCATGAGACACATAACCAGTAATCTACAGCATGTCGTTTCTATGCTAAAATTCTCATTGGTACATAATTCTCTTTGGATAACATCTACCAAACAACAACATTATACACTCAATTTCTATTCAGGCTTGAAGGTGATGATTGTGGAATAAAGATAAAGGGTTTAGGACCTTTCTCTGGTAAACATGCTGTATGCACAAACAGGTCCATTCCTCACAGAGTACAGCACATGAAAACAAAGGCCGTATGAGGTTCATTGTAATGTAGACCAAGATAGTCCCTACGTTAAAACAGATCTATCTCACGGTCTCAGAGAGCATACGTTCAGGCAGTGCACATGAGAGAGGCTTGGCCGATAAGCCCTTATTTTGGCACGGGGATAACGTTGTGATATAGACAGAGAGGGATGGGATCTGCAAATGAGATAGAAGCAAAGTCGTTAGATCCCTTCATCCACACACGTTCACTCTCTCTCTTACTCCATCTCTCACCTCTGCTGCTTTTGCTTTTCCTTCGTCTCTCCATGGGAACGTATCCAATCATACCACTCTGAAATTATTATTAAAATTTCCATTGCCTGTGTGTGTGTGCACAGCAGGGGCTCAGAATGAGATGAGTTGGGGTGGTGGTGGTGGTGGTGGTGAGGTTCAGACAGTATCTGGTGTGAGAAGAGAACGTAAGCAGCGAGTGGCAGCCGCCGTGTGTCAGAGCTATCAGCGGAGGTGGGTGAAAAGTGGGACGGAGGCTGATGAGAATAGCAGGGTCACCTTTGGGCCAGCCCTCGCTCTTCACCAGCATCGGGTATTTTATTGTCATATATTTTTTGTCATCCTGAAAATAATGGAACAGGGCCGAGACGGAGAGTGGTGCGGGAGGGGAGCAAGATTGCGCCAAATCAGGGGGCCATGGAAATGAAGGGATGGACAGAAAGAGAGAAAAGGACAGATATTGGGATAGAGAGCTGGGAGGATTGGGCGTTTTTCTGTAATGGCAGGATTTGACTGGGATTAAGAGAGGAAACTGGGGAATCAGGTGGGCACTTTAAGAAAGAATTTGAGCTGTGTTGTGTGTAAATTTGTGTGTGTGTGTGTAAGGGGGCATATTTAAACTGTAATGAACTGCCCCTTCCAGTTTCAGTGTAAACTGACAGTCAGCAGATGTAAATCTTCATATTTAAGTTGAGAAAAGTAGATTGTAAAAGTGCACATATAGCAGCAGTTTCTCATAATGTCAAAACATACAGTGGATAATAAAACAAATGACAGATTGTATCTTAACTTTCCGGGGAAACCTGGCACACTATATATCAGCTCAGTGATATTCAGTTATATTGTGCCGTAACCATCTGCTGTATACACAGTCTTACAGTGTTAGTGTCATGGCTGTAAAGACTGTACTCAGGGAAACAGATAGGATGTCCCAGATAAATGAAGGCTCATAATCCTTCATACTGCAGCAGTGGAGACATCGCCCGCCCTTTTGGCCCTTCCCTGGGGATTTCAGGTCATGCCTTCTTATGTAAGCCTGATAAAAACACTTGTAATGGAACATTAATGCTTATCTCAGCCCACTTTCTCTTTTTCTGGGTTTAAAAGTACATCTATTAATACCGCTATTACTAGGGCTGTAAGAAAATATCGATACACTTAAGTATCACAATATCAGCCCAGTCGGCAGAAGAAAATGTTGGCATTGCACATTTCTGCAAATCATGAGTACAACTGTATGTTAATATCAACATTTCTAAAGTGATGTAATACATGAGCTGACTTTGTCATCTGAAGGTGGAGGGGATGGTGGATAGCGAGACACCTAGGCGGGATGCCAAGGTGTCACCTAGGTGAGAAACCTAGGTGACAACTAGGCGAGACGCCTGCCAAGCTGCAGATTACTGTTCAAGAGCAACAAAGAAACCAGTTGTGATTCAGCCAGTGAGTGCTGTGTTTCCAGCAGCTTTTTAGGAACCAAATGAGGGTGTTTTGAAGCAACCTGAAAAGCAGCTGTTTTTGACTGACAGTGTGGCTTTTCCTGCTGGCAAGCGTGGCATGAAAAGCAGTTGTTTTTTCACCAGGACAACACTGCTTTGCCTGCCAGGATTGTGCCCCCCCCAAAACGGGGTATTTTAAGCCAACATTTTTCAGGATTCAAGATTCAAGAGTCTTTATTTTCAATTCAATAGTTATGTAACAGACATACAGAGAACTGAAACAATGATTCACTCTGAATTGACCCACAGGTGCAGACAATGCAAAAGGATAAGTGTAAATAAGGAGGTCAAAGAGAATAGAAGAGTGCCCAAACCTAATCACGTTACATTGTCGAAAGAGAAAGTGTCAACGTACCTGCTACATAACATATCTGTGGCTTGCAGAAAGTTACAATGCCAACATTTTTTCTGGTGATTGGATTGGCAATATTATGATTTGTCACATTGTCTCACTTTTCAAAAGCCCTGAATCGATTTTTAATGAATAGTATACATGCAAAGATTCATGGCAGTGGTTCATTTTGTGTTAAGTTTAAACCTGTGACCACAAGGCTCTCCGGTGTTGTCATCTATCTTCAGCTGTTTGACTCCTTCACTCCAACGTAACAACATGTCACTCGCGTAAGCACAAGGAACACAGGCCTATGAAACAGGCAGGGTGCACCACAGGCATTGACAGTATTTCCTAAAATCATATTATCGCTTTGATTACAGTATCACAATCTATTGAAATGTTTCCCTAACTATTACTACTGTTATTTGTAACATACCCAATTTATTCACAACATCATTGGTCTTCAGTCACCATGGTGATATTCCTATGAGATCCCCACCCCCACCATCTCCTTTTCAAAATATTTGATTCCTAAGTCAATTGATGTTCCTTTTTTTAGAGTTTCTCCTTCCCCGGATCATTTTACATTTAAGTTACACTTTGGTCAAGTCCCAGATTTCTGTAATCACGCCAGCTGTCATTTCCTTCTTCAGCATCGAGCTAGCGCAGCTCATTAGAGGCTGTGTGTGGTTGGATGATGCTAGCAAAGCAGTTTGAGTTACGGACTTAGAGAGATGTTGGCCTCAATTCCAGGTATGATGAAAGAAAAAATGTGGGAGAGAGAAAAGAAAGGGAGAGAGAGATGGAGAGAGAGGTTTCTCTTGTGGGTCATTTTACTACGGTGAACATTTTCTCATTTGCTTGAAGATAATTGCAGCAGTTATTATTCTGCTGATGCTCAGTTGAGCAGTAACCCAGAACAGGTCATTTTATATGAGACTTAAATTCACAACTGAGGTGTAATATCTGCTGGACACCCTGTAGATATTTGTTTCTTTTTTTTCTTTTAATATTGTTTACAGAAGACGTGATAGTTGAGCAGATGATTAGCTACAATACAAGTGTTTCAACAGTGGGCTCAATTAGTGCATTCATTTTACAGTTAACACTAGAAATCATGACATGGCGTAGAGATATACAGTTAATCCAGAACACTTAGTGCTACGGTCAAGACCACCTAAACTGAGACTAAGTCATGACCAAGACCAGTGTATTGAGACCAAGACAAGACCAATACTTTGAGGGGGTTAGACAAAGTCATGATCAAGACCAGACCAGTGTGAATCCCACACTACATGACACACGTTAGATAAAATGTGGAACATGCAAACTACAGGCACTCCTCACTCTGATCTCAGAGAACCATTCCCATAGAAACATCTACAAAAAACAAATTAAGATTCCTCTTCCTTCTCCTCTTTGATAGCTTTACTATAAAGTATATATGTGTAAGTGTACCATGAGTGTACCAGTGCCTTTGAGGGAGTTATCACTGTTTTTTTGTGCGGCTTTCTAGCCCTCAAACGCGGGTGTTTGTTTGGTACCTGTCAATGTTTTTCTAGCTGTGATAGTTTTTTTTTTTACTAAGACATTGTTGTTTTCCAGTGGAGATTGTGTCCCCCAAAACTGGGTAATTTAAGCGGAAGAATGATCTTTTACAAACTTTTTTCTGGCGATTGGGTTGAAAGTCTCGATTAAATAATGAAAAGGCATTGAAGAAGAAGGGATTTTTTTTTTTCTTTGTTCCCTATGAGCAAACAAATACAACACTAAGGAGCTGAAATCAACATCACCATATTTATTCCACAATCTGTTTTTTCACTGGCAATTTAGTAATTGTTATGGTCTTAGCCAGTCTTAAATTAAATTCCTGAGTCCTCTTTGTCTGAGGCCAAGAAAAAACTGAGTAAAAATGTAAAAAAAAATTCACAATGCAAAATTTGATTGGTCCAAGTTTGTTTTAGAATCATACATGTGTAAAATCACCAGTGTACAATGTGCAAAAAAAATTCATACCAGTTTTGCCTCAGTGTATATTTTCCTTTTGTGCCTGTAGTATTTCCCTCTGCTACCTATATACAGTTTGAAACACCATAAACCAAAGGCAGTCATTTCTGATTCTTCTCATCAACAGTGCAAATGAGCTTTCCTCTCACTCTCTGCGGGCTTTCGACAGCGTTGTGCTCCATATGTAAACATCTGAAGGCTGTTTATTTGTGGGCTTCAACATTCCTCTCTGGAGGAGTGGGCGAATCCCTCGTGGCGCTGAAGTGAGGGGAAACTCTGTGCGTGCTAAAGGCTTTGTGTTTTGAGAGCAGAACTTATAGGTTGAGCTTTGGGAATGCCCCGCATGGCTGGTGGTTTGTTTACATTAGTGAAGCAGATCATATCGAGGTTTGGGATGGTGCATTGGCAGTAAAGGAGCAGTCGATGTGTTTATTTACTCACTGAAATTGCATCAACAGACGCAGTGTGAAAGTGCTGCATGATGAAGTGAAGACTAGTGATGAAAAGATGTGTTTGTTCAGCAGAGGCCACACAGTGTAGTCAGTCTACCTAATCTCCTTCAACTTCAGTTAGTTTGTTAGGTTTTCTTTTTTAAAGTCATATTTCCCAAAATATGCTTCAACAGCCTCTTGAGTATGTGTATTGAACTCTCATGTACAATAGTTGGAGATAACAGTGAAAATGGTGAGCCTCAGAGTCACATTCTGTCCTCCAGGGACATCTGTTTAGGCCTCTCTGTGGTAAAACTGGTATCTCTGCCTCTTCTTTGTTGACTGTCCTCCCGTTTTGTTGTAAATGTTGATCCCAAATAACATATTCAAAAAGAAGCCCTCATTCTTTGTGTCTAAGATTGACCAAATAAAATGGTCCAAATGTTTACTGCTTTTGAAACACAAATAGTTTGGTCAACTCCCCCTCCATTTTTCCACAGTATGTTTTTAAGTCTTAAAACATATCTGAGGGGGATGTTGAACTTGATAATATAGACTGTATAAAAGAAGAAGACATAGCCACCGTGACGTCATTCATTGGTTTGTGGAATATCATTTTTAAGCCTCCAGTTTGCCATACTGGTGTTTTGAAGGCAGAAGTGACCATATTTGGACAAGAAGATGGAGCTGGGGAGGAACTGCTATGCCTCTATCAGGAATAGCTGGTCAGCATGTTAGCGACCTGTCAATGACAAGGTAGCCACACCCTAAAGAATACATTGCTTTATTGTCTTTTATTCTCTAAATGGCACCATAATGTTCTAAACAGATATCATGCTGTATTGACGAAAACTGTAAGTAGAGATTGAGACAATAAACTTGTCAGAAACATGTTTACATGGTGGGCGGGGCTTAGCTGGAGGCAAAACAATTCTCCACAGACCATAGCTAGAGATAGCTAGCAAGTTCTGTTAGCTTGTTTTCAACCATGGAGGAAGTTGATGCGAGTGGTGCATTAAGAAATACACATTAAAAATGCCGGAGCTCTGAGCGCTCTGTCTGGGGAGGCAGAGCAGCAGAGCACTGAGCGGAGTGAATGTGTGATTGACTAAACTGTTTGTTAATTCATGTAGAAATATAGCACTCTGTTTTTTAGACCAACACGGCTCTCTCTTAGTGTAGAGCATCAAACTGAATTTGCGAACTCTCCACGTCAGGTCACTCACTCTCCAGGACCGTGAATGATACTTGAATAAGTAAACACCGACCAGCGGGACCAGACTGGCCGACCCATGCTGTCACTTAGTGAGATGACCAGCTTTGTGTTTTATTACTGTGGTGATCTCACAAAGGCGACTTATGAACAGTTTCCTCCTTCCTTTGTTTTGTCATTGAAAGCTAACGTTAGCTAATGCAAAAAAGTTAGCGTTATGGAGAAATCCAATATTCCTCTTGATACCTCCCCAATTTCTGATGAGGTGGACATGATAACCTTTAATACACATAATGTTATTCATCCCTACAACAGTAAATACTCTTTACCAAACCTGATATGAAGTGTGCGCTGCAAATGCGAGCATTTTGACGATCGCCTCCGTCCATACTTTCCGTCATAGTTGTCTTTGTTGATGGGGAGTGGAGGCTATGTAATAAAATTTAAGTATCGAGCCATGAGTACGTTTTTTTCCTTGTATTCTAGCAGCCAATAACACAACAAGACAACATTTCAAGACTCCTATGTCACCTTCAGCCCTGTGGTGGTGAGTCGTGTTTTGCCTCCAGCTAATAAAAAGATGTCATTATGACGTACACAATCAATTTGTAACCATAGACTGGGTAAAAATAATGGCTGTAGCCATCGTGATATCCTCCATTGATTTGTGGATCCTCGTTTTGAAGCCTTAAGTTCAGCATTTTTGCCATCACCACCTTGATTTTTTGGAGCCAGAAGTGACCATAGTTAGAAGAGAGGGTGGGGATAACCCTAATACTCGCGACTAGCTTGGTTAGCACACTGTGTTTACAAACTATGGTTATCTGTGATAATGCTAATGCTAATGCTGACTTTTGCTACTGAAAAACAGGCTTACAATGATTAAAAATAATGTTATGTAATAATAATGTACTTACCAGAAAAACTGATCATCCAACTCATTAGAGGGTCTTTTAGTACAACCAGACCCTGAGCAGGCCCTGTTTAGGCAACAAAAACGTTACAATTAATTTTCATTAATGGAAAGCACATCGAAATAGCAACAGGGAGGCAATGCCTATACTGAATCTACAATTACACCATGGTTTTGTTACCTAACCAACATTGTTGCCATTGGTAACACACGACACCAGCCTGTCACTCAAAGCAGCCACACCCTTATTTATGCATAACTTTAAGCTTTGATAACATTTAGGCTAAATGGGTGAGTTATAAAAATTCAACCCCCTGTACAGTTGTCATGAATGGGGAAATAAGTTGTAGAGACCAAAACTGTTGTTTGTACCAGGCTGTAAACATGTTTATTTCTGCTGTACAGTTGGGCATTTTAACATGGGGGGTCTATGGCGACTTACTTACTTTTGGAGCCAGCCTCAAGTGGCCAACAGAGGAACTACAGTTTTTGGCACTTCCATGTCAGCTTCATTTTTCAGTCTCATAGGGTGCAGCTTGCTCCAACCAATGAAGTCCCCCCCCTGCTGCCCAATAAAAAGAATGCAGGTTTAAGAAACGTCTGCACTGGCTTCACTTTTCAGACTCTGGCGTTACTCTTATATAATGTCTATGGTTAACAACACTATTCCTTTTTCTTCTACTGGTGTTGGCTGCTCTGCTCTACATCTGTCAGTAAGTTGCCTTTTTAACACATCTAACAAAAAACTTGTCAGTCACACTTCACTGGTTACATCTGCTTCATACATCTATAATTGGAATAAATAGGGGTTATGTTTGAATGTAAAATTGTAAAGCTTGAAACGTGCCTTCTTGCAGTAAAAGTATGACAGTACACATTACATAGGTGTTAGCTCACCTTCGCCTAGCATGTACCATGTGACTTCAGAGTGTCACAAGTTAGGAGAAAGGAATAGCAAGCACGTGTTAAATAGCTGTTGATGACATTGTAGGTGTTGATTGTAGGGCCACCAAGACAATTAACACATTTTGCAGAGATTTTCGTCTTTTGTAGAACTGCTTCCATCAGCCTCTTAAACTGTAATTAATTTTTGTTGCAGCAAAACACATCAGCATGGCTCATATGGAGATAAAAATGGTCATAACCACAAAAAAAACACAAGAATTCTCTTTTGTGTCTGAGCTTATTTTTTCTGTTGGAATATTGCCCTGCCACATTTTTCCTTCCAAAGCTTTTCACTGCCATAAAAAAAAACTCAGCCAATCCAAGAACAGACTTGTCAAAATCCTTTGGCAGAACGTTGTTCTCATGTTTTTGCAATCAATACATTTCCATGCAGTGCAATCAATAACTGAACAAAACTTGTGTAACACTTTGAAGCAAATCAGCAAAGTGCTTCGTAGACAGCTTATGCCTAAATCGATATTTAAAATGAGTTACATAGATGAAAAATATTAACGAAAGGCAAATATTGAATAGAAGAAAAGATTAAACTGAATGGCTCAAGGTAAATAGTGTATAGCCTTTGTTGCAGAGTATCAGCTTTGTGTCATTCTCAACAATAACTTTAAATAACATGAGGATACCTGTGGAAAGGGAAAAATATCTTAAAAGTGTTTATGAAGTCTGCTGCTGCCTCATTGCTTTTAACTTCTGATAAAATAATTCAGTTTTGCTAGGTTTAAGCACAAACAAAAACTTGGTTACGTTCAGGTAAAGATCATGGTTTGGTTTAAAATGATTACTTACTTACTGTTAAAGACCCCTGCAGTGAAAATTAAGTTTTTAACCTTTAACATGTCCATATGTTGTTTATAATATGCTACAAGACATATCATGAGTCAAATGAGCAGTCAACAGCATGGCTGAGCATTTCTGTCTTGAAACTGCAGTGTACCAAGAGCCCCATCTGCAGTGCTTGGGAAGTGACTTGCGGCATCAGAAACCACGAAAAAAGGCGTCCTTTAACATCGGCATGATACACAGCCGGTTGTCGTTATAGTTTAACGGCGCCCTGCAGCATCAGGGGGAAACATGGCAGGACAAGGATACATGCATGGTATTCTTTAGGCAGAGTGTGATGCAGTGTCACAGAATGTCAACAACCAATGCACCCAGGGTACCTTGCACGTTGGACGTGGAAACCAAATGTCAATATGTGACGAGGTTGGCGTAGAATGTGTTGGTACCAATGACAGTCTCAAGATTGCAGATTCAAACTTTCAGGGCTTGTTCTGTGACAAACCTAAGAAATCAGTCCAGTAATGCTACGGTGAAATGAGGGGTGTTAGAGGAGAAGCTGTATTTTGCAAACCAAGTTTTACTTCAACTTGTCAGAGCTGGCGATTGGGAACAAGGTTGACCTAGCATTAGCAAAACATTATCAGCTGTTTCATAATGCAGTCGAGCCGAAGGCTCATGTATTTATACTGTTTACAAGCAGAGGTTTGGATGTTTGATGAGCTGAGTTTAAGGCGAGCAGGTATGCTTAAGCTAGAAGTGAGCACCTTGAGGGGCAGGACTAATTTGCACATTCATAGATCCACACATACTAAATGAGGCAAAGGTGTGGTGTTACATAAAAGCAGTTTTAAGGCACGAAGGGTTTTTTTTTCCAAGGAAAAAGACTTCTAAAGGCGTTTATATGCCCGTCTGTCTGTATGTCTCTCTGTGGACAGAGTTTGTCAATGCCATAACATCACAACCATGCAAGATGCAGTCACAAACCTTAACAGGTGTGGCTGAGATCAAAATGAAGGCAAGTTCCAGCATAGGTGTGGTCTGAGCAAGGGGCCCAGGATAAAGGGACCATTGCCCCCATATTAGTTTTACGATGTGGATTGAGTGATCCCATCGCAACATTTAAATATATAATATATTTTGATGAACAGAGATAAGTTTTTATGGGTTTAATCAATGTCTGGAGAAGACATTTAAGGTTAGAGGAGCTTTGTTGTTATGGTCATTATAATAAAAATGTGGTGAAGGTTAGAGAACAATCATGATAGGGATGGGCAAAATGAACAACATTAAATATCATGAGATTTTTTTTTTTACCAAATACATTTAGATTGATATTATTGTAGGGATGACCACTGGTGCTTTTACAAAATATTACCACAATGAGATTTGTGTTAAATAATCCTCAGTAATGTGGAGTTAGAACAGTCTGGTGAGTTCTAAAAATTGCATCACTTTACGGTAATGCAGCCTTTAAAACCTGGAAAAGACAACATTGATGATGTAACAATATCCAAAATCTGAGATGATATCTAGTCTCATTTTATGGTATCTATATACTACAGCTTTGAATGTCAGTTGCAAACAGGAAACTAAGAGCAGTCTCCCGTGTTAAAGTCCTGAAGGTTGTCGATCCCTCCTGTGCAGACTTTGTCACTCTACTATATAACAATGTCACTTTACTCCCTCCTTGCTCCCATCATAATTCCAGCAGAGCTGTAGGCCTTTGTCACTTGAACTCAAACATATGTTGTTTTCGGGCACTTGCTGAAAGACCGATGCTGTCATTCATTTTGGAAGGACGGTCTCAGAACCAGCCAGAGCTAAATGAATAATGAATGAATAAATATTGAACTCAAGTTATGAGGTGGACAGAAACAAAACTCCAAATGAATGCTAATGTTGCTTTGTATCTGCTATGTTTGTAAATATGCCACAGTTTGCTAAGGTTAATGCAGGTTTAAGCTGACTGGTTCGTTTCTAGTCATGTAACGTGGCCTGTATGTGGAACGTCGTAGGGATGCACAAACTACTGTGCAACTAAATTAACATAACAGCAGATATCTTTCCTAGCAGATATCTCAGCAAGTGACCGCCAGCTCTTGTCTCTCCTCCATCCCTCTACCCCTACCCTTCCCTTCCACACCCTGACATGGCTTTACCCTTCCTCCCTTTTCTCCAGCTCCTTTCCTCTCGCCTGGTCTGATCCCCAATCCTCTATCCCCCTGTAGCTCTCTCTTTAGCCCTGGCCAATCCTCTCTGGTGGTCTTGTGCACACAGGATTAGCCATTAGCCCGTAGTTTTCTCTTCCTCTTCCTCCCTTGAGACCAAACCCTGCCACCACTCACCCACCATACGGCTGCCCAAGGCTCCTCTCCAACACTCAGTGGTGTGAGATTGGCCCCGCAGGCTGGTGGCGAGATTAGACGTGGCATGGTGGGGCTCAGTGGGCTGCCAGCCGAACACCGGTGGAGTTGGTACAGAGTAGTTGCAGGCTGGAGGCTGACATTTCCTGAGATTTTCTGTCACCGATGCATAATGGAGCAAGCAGGTGATGGGGACAGAAGGGGCATTGCTGTGCCAAGATCACTAAAGTGTGTATTTGCCCAAGGACAGAGAGGTCAATAGATGGGGACGTCAGGGAAGTGTCTGCTCAGAGAAGGTGTGCATGCAGGTGCAAACATTATTCGATGGCAAAACATTCTGTTGTATGACCTGACATCAATACATATCACAATATCCCTCAAGTCTATATTTTTGTTTTTGTAGTTGTTTTTTTTTTTATTTTTATCCTAACACAAAACTAAAAATGCCTTTTGAGAGGTGACAGAGTTATTGGTCACTGTAATTATTTCTCCTGACCATATGGCATGAGTAATCACCACTATGAGATGGGGAACAAAATCAACAGTCATGGTTCTGTGTGAAAATACACAGTTAAAGGTTCAGTGTTACTCACCAAGCAACAGTCTCATAGAAATATGTGAAATGGATACAGCCTCTTAACAACGCATTACGTGGTTATGGGCACAGATTGTGTTCAAAGCTGGCAACACAAAAAAAACAATGCAAATGCACAGTCTATTATAAACGTTTTTTTATTGTGAAATAGTTGAAGTTTGGTTATCTTTAGGGAAAGAAAAGCACGTGGTTAAGGTTTTCAGAACAAAAATAAAGATACTTGGCTATGTTAAGGAAAAGATTGTGGTCTCAGCGAACATAACTTTGTACAGGACGTAGTGACATGAATTTACATACTTTGTGTCATTACCTAAAGAACTTTACGTAGTTACGTTACATCCGTATTTCCACCACGACAAAAGATCCTCATTGACTTTGCATTGCCATTGTTCTCATGTTGCCAGTATTTCATTTTAACACGTTGTGCCCACCGTCAGGCTGTTAAGATTTTGTGTCTATTTCCTGTATTTCTATGAGGCTAGGCTGCACCAAATGTGACACCTTGAGGAAATTTGAACTGAACTGAATGAACTGATTACACTTTCGGTTAAAGGTCAAGGTCACTGTGATCTTGTCTATCTCATTCGAGTGAATGTGATATCTCAAAAACACTGTGAGGGAAATTCTTCAAATTTGGCAGAAATGTCCAACAATGAACTGATTGCATTTTGGTGGTCAAAGGTCAAGGTCACTGTGACCTTGCATCCGTCCCATTCTTGTACATGCAGTATTTAAGAATGCCTTGAGGGAATGTCCTCAAATTTGGCATAAACATTTATTTGGACTGAAGAATAAAAGGATTAGAATTTGGTGGTCAAAGGTCAAATGTCAAAGGTCAAGGTCAGTGTGACCTTACAAAATGTTTTAGGCCATAACTCAAAAATTCTTATGCAAATTATAACCAAATTTCACACAAATGTTGAATATGATAAAACGATGAAGTGATAACATCCTATATCCAAAAGGTCAACAAAAGGACATCATAATATTGTGCTTAACACAATTTTCTGGTCATTACTCAACATCATATCTCAGGAACAGAAAGGGAGACGTGTGGTTAAATATTGAATTTATGACGGTAATCTTGGGTGTCCACCTTGAAACTGTGCTGATTGTGTGGATCTCCTGTGAAGCCGGGGGAAAGATGTGTGTGAAGCATCCATGTTTTCATAGACATGGATGTAAACTGTAAGAGAAGCGTGACTGGTGCACAGAGGCATAATACCACGGGTTGTATTTCTAGTATTTGTATAATTGATTAAAAATCAAGGGCAACTTGTTCCAGTGAGAATAAAATCGTACTGGTCTACCTTTATTATATATGTACAACACTAATGTTACCACTACCCGTGCATATTTAATCTAACTCACCTTGATTCTCTCAGCACATATAACAGATCTGTATGCAACAGCCCCTGTCATGGGAATTTGTTTTGTATGTTGTCAGCATGTTTTAGCCATTCTCTTATGTGTTTTGTGGTAGGAAAGTGTTTGTGTTCCACCACAATATTGCATGCAATGCAAAAGGGTTAACCCCCCTCTTTTGTGCAGAACGTCAGAGAATTGCCTTGCACGGTCTTTAGCAATATTTTTTGTGAGACATTCATGTCACATGTTTGTATCTTCACATCCAGAAACAAAAGAGTGAGTTTGTTACCGTTATGCAGGGGGCTGCTATGATTGGTCAGAGACACGGGAAATCAGAATGTATTAAAGAGACAGGGGCCCATAAAGGTGACCGACATTGGACAACCACCTCTCCTAAAGACACAGATCTCTTCTTCAAAAATTATGATCATAGGATAGTTAATTAACAAGGCTATCAACAATTTCACACTTTTGATTCAAAGTAAATAAATATACACAAGGCCCTTTTTTGTCTTAAAAAATCTTTAAAAAACTTGTAAAATATTTTTATGATGAAAATGCTAAAAGAAGACACAATGTAGAAGGACACATTATTGAAGAGAAGAGCAACATATTTCATTTAATTCTTTTTTTTTTTTTTATGACTTTGGGGGTTGCTTTCCCTCCCTGGTGAGGTCGAGGGTGACGTCCAGCTGAGGGGGCAGTTCTCAATAGTCTGTCCATTACCTCATTGTTGAACAGTGACCTGTGTGATGAGTATATGTTCCACACATTAGAAAAGGTTGAAACTGTAACGTCCTGATAACAGAACATAACATTGATCGGATGTTTTTAGAAGAAATTGATCCAAAGTGTGTGTTGTCAGGAGAACCTACCTCCTCCTGCCAGCACCCTGTTGACGCCTCCTCTTCTCTTTTCTCTGCCCTCTCTGTGTCCTCCTCCCAACGTGGACAGTGCTGTGCTCTGAATGTCTATGAACAATAAAACTCTTGAATTTGAATAACAAGATAGTTAACAGTAAATAAACAGTCCCAACTCTAAATATGTCCAATTTTCTGTGGAATCTATTTAAAATAAATGTATTCCAGGTGTTTGTGTGCACCCAACTTGGTTTGTCCTCTCTCAGTCCCTCCTGAGTGTCTCGGTCTTGTGGGGTAGTGATAATCCATAATTGGACCACATGAGGTTCTCTGCAGAGACACAGAGCACCTCCTTTGTTTGGTCAAGCAGGTCAAACTTTGTCCTCTTCTCGTCTGGGCTTTAGTGCAGAAGATAAAAGTGTTAAAATCTCAAAAATCTTAAACTCTCTGTGTAAATTATTTCCAGCAAAGTGATGTAATACATACCTGTAGCCATGCACTGCAGCAACATAATCCAACCATATTTTGCTTGGACACATCCTTTGGGCCTCCGATGGACTCCCGCTGACTCACCATTAACGCCTCTGGAGTGTTTTGAGGGAGGGGTGTTTTGGAGGGAGAGGTCATCCATGATGATATCCTGAGCCAGTTGAGAGGACGAGTTTGTCTTCCATTGGACCAATTGGTTATAAGAGCTGTGAGCTCCTTCACAGACTCATCCTGCTGCTCTTCCCTCTACTGGTGTTCATGAAATATTCGAACCAGTAGTTTACACATTGATAGTGTCTTTTCAAATTTGAATGCGTAAAGGACACAGGACATGTAGCAACATCATTTTGTTGTGCAGCGAATGTTAGAGAGGAGAGATACAAACACTGGCACAGCTTTACAAAAGAAGCGGGTTTTGTGAGGCAACATCAAATTATATCTATATAAACAGTATTGTACCTTACTATTTCTTATCTGAACATATTTCAATATACCTTAAAAAGTCGATATACTACCCAGCCCTATGGGTTATTCATTCCTATATGGCTGGGGAGCATTAGTTCTGGAACTGTGCTGTCAAAGTTTCTCATTTTACATCTTGGAAATTTTCAAGTAAAATGCTGTAGCTCTGCCTACTAAATTGACTCTACAGATGTCCTCCCTGCACTCTAAAAGCAAAAAATGCATATTTTGACGTGCTCCTTAATGGTTCAGAGCAATAAGTAACAAAATAAAAATAGGGCTTTTGAAACAAATGTCGAATACTAAAAGTCAGTGTGAGCACAAAAGCTTCTTAATAGTAGCTTCTTACAGGAGAGCTGCTTCCTCTCTGTTTAGTTGGTCCTGATATCTGCTTTAGTAAGAAAGCAGTGTTTTAACATATCACCCGGTCTGCTTGAAAGGCGAGCCCCAAGAGCAGGTTTAAGCCTGGAGTGATGCCAGTACAAAGTTAAAGCAAACTTTTTAAAGTCATGTACTAGCAAGTAAAAACAGGCCTTTTGAGGGTGGAAGAGTCCGTTTTAATTTGTTAATGAGGGGATGCTGGTAACGTTTGATTTTTTTACAGTCATGGAGGGTCAGTAAAGGCTTTGAAATACCCACTATCACTGCCAAAGCACCCTAAAGCATCAAAGACAACATATTTATGTGTAGGAGGCAAAATTGTGTTTTATCAATTGATTTACAAACCGGATAATTAAATCAGGAACTTTTTTTTTTTCGTTTGCTGTTTTGACTTTTCAACATGGGTCACAAGTGCACAGTGTGTGTATCCGGTTCATAAATATATGCCTTGGGCCATTGTCTCCATAAAACACACATTTACAAGCAAGAACACACATATTTGTACTGTTTTAGCCACATTCGGAAATGTTTTAACCAACCACAGCCTCATGCTAACCTCATGCTAATTTAAATAGTAAATCTCAGTCACAATCCCTGCCATATCAAACACGCAAACATAATTATAGCTGAACTCCTAATCCTTGTGAGGACATTTTGGTCCTCATAGCTGTGGAGAATCACACAAAAACATTCAAATAAAACAGCATATGTGCATGCTTTGTCTCACGCTGTTTTCTCTATCTGTCATTTTGTTGCAGCCTGAGGGATATACACAGACAGATTTAAAGGGCCATTTTGCTGCTTTTTGACATTAATCAGATCGTCCTTTTTGAAAAGTAATGATAAAAAAAAAAGACATAAACTTGGCTCTAGAAAAGTGTCTGACAGCTGTCATCTTTGCGACAAGATACAGTTCAAAGTCACTGGCTGACAGTGATACAGTGCTTCAGCATATGGACAAAAATGACTCTCATTATATAGCCTACTGTTGTGATGATGAACTACTCAACAACTGAATAGTGGCCACTCATGGTGCATTCGGAAAGCACTTGAAACATTGTTTGCATCCCCAGATTAGCTCTGAAAGCTAGCTACAAGCAGCCACGCTAGTCATGTTTAGTAGTAATTACTACAGCAAATGACACAGTGTGTAATTATACTGCTGGTCAAACGTAGCATTAGCTCACAGTCATTAGTCAGCTTCTGTCTTGTTCATTTGCCATGTGAGCCCGCCATCTGCAAGGAGAGGAATCGGGTGTGGTGTGTTACCAGCTGAACACTAGAACCCAAGGAAGCAGCCAAATATGGATGGATTTGCCATGGGTTCCATCTGGGGCTTGGTGTTTCTTTCCGTTTAACTTTAAGCCATTAACCAAGTCGGCAGCAATGGCTTGTCAAAATAATCACCATGACCAGCCACATGGAGAGCAACAACTACACTGGTTGAGGTCACAAAGAACCAACCATACCAGTTTTGAAGTTAGCTTAAAGGCCCTCTTTTACTGGTCTTTCTGAAAAGCTTAAACATGGAACAACAGTTATTAATGAGGTCAGTGACAGATTCAAGCCATTTTGGTGTCCGTGTAAGATTGTTATGGATAAGTGTCAGGTGTTAGCCGCTAGTGCTGTGTTAGCTCGTGCCAACTAGGCAGAAGTTGAACTGACTGGGCGAAGACTGGCTCCGGGCTCTAGAGACAGTACTCCTTTTTCTAAGCACTTGAGTACTTTATGATAATTCAGTGTGACTCCTGGAATATGGCAGTTACTTTAAATGCTCATCCTTATTAACTAGCTGTCTCCCCACCACAGTTTTTATGCTAAGCGACCTAACTCTTATAGTTTCTAACTCCATATAATACAAGGATATAAGAGTGCATGATATAAATCTATCCACCTAATTCTCAGCAAGAAAGCAAATCAGTTTCCCCAAATGTCAAACTCTTGCTTTAAGTTTCAAGAGCTGTGTTTTGACAAGTGGACAAACATTCTGGTGACAACATTAAAAACAGAGATCCAATTAGCCCAACTCAAAAAGGCTGTGTGTGTGTGTGTGTGTGTGTGTGTGTGTTACTAGACAGTAACTTTTTTTTCTCAGCTGCTTTTGGGTTTATCATTTGGGGGTAATTTTCAACATAGTACAAAATGTGTCTCAGTACCTATCCATTAAAGCTCTACAGTGGTCAATGTGTACTACTTCTGTCCCATACAAACCACATGGGACCGGATGTTTTTCCAGTAGGACCACTTGACAAACAAGAGAGCATCACAATTTTCCACAAGGTTGAATGGATAACGATGGAGACAGAGAACGAGAGGATGTTGCTGCTCCCTGCCAGCTCATTCCTGTATATTCTCCACATTGTGCCGGGGCTTGGAGAGTAAATATGCCAAGGTTAGAGAGGCCTAGCTGCCAGTGCGAACTGAGAGGGAATTTAATTGAATTTCCAACAAGCATGCTGATGTGAGATATGGATAGGAAATTCAAAATCTTTGTGAGCTGTGTGTATGAGGACAAATAATGGAGTAATGGAGGGAAAGAGAGATGGACCAAAAAAAAAAAAAACATTTGCCAAATAATGGTGATTTGTTGCATTTTTAAAGCCTTGCTGGTGCTCTCTTCCACCTTAATATAAAATTAAATAAACTTGAAATTAAGCGGTAACAAAGGCATGAATTATTGAGTATGGTTGATTAAAAAAGATCATAGCCACCAGTTTAATAGACAGTGAGTGCTGTGGGCCAGAGCTGTGGCTTTGTCACAATGCATTAGTACAATCCAACTTAAAATAAATGGGTGTCCTCTTTAGGTAGGGATGGCCTGCACTGCCCTCTCCCCGTGTTATTTGAGGTCAAATGTGACTTGCTTTAGGCTAGTTCATCTTATTTCCGGATTAAAACAGGAATCTTGTCTGGGACACAACACAGGGACTGTTAAAAAAAAAAAAGGGCCGTAGCAAATACAGAGGAAGAAAGGCACAAAAGCTGATTCCACACCCTGTTGTTGCCGAAGCAGTGCACTGTGATACGCTTTCTGCATAATACTGAGCTGTTCCACATTCCAGATGTCCGGTACTCGGTTCATAAATTGTAGTTTTTATGGTACAAATCAACAAAAACATGCAGTATTTACAGTGGTTTTTATTTATCTCATAAAGACACATTACTGCATGAGGGACTCTATAAAGAAACAACCCCCAATACTTCTCTGATTAGGACTGTCAGCCCAAAAAGGGTGAAGTCATGACTGATTCGTGTGACATTCGATGGACTACTATTGAATTTCACACTGGTCTTCACTTGGCTGTGTGCACACGTTCTCAAAAATAACAAAACTGACAAATTTAATTGCAATCAAACTAAATTTTTTCCACTGGAGCTTTAGATGTTTTTGAAGTTAAGTTTTTGCATGGCTATTTGTGTAATGACTAAATTAAATACTGATCATCTGACAAGTTGGAATTCTGTTACAGGAAAAAAATGTTTTGCAGTAAAAAATAAAGATTATTCCTCAATGTGAGTGAGCCAAAATTGTATAGTATCAATTTGGTACTAGAACCAAAAATGAAAGGAATGCACTAACATAATGGTAAATGTGCTTAATGTGCTTTCTTGCCACTGGTCAGATAGAGAGATTGATATTAGTCACGGCGTGCATTAACTCTTGAGGCGGTGCCAGGAGGCAATTATCTTAGTTTAGCAAGACTGGAAACAGAGGGGGGGGGGGCAGCTAGCTCATTCAAAAATACGCCTACCAGCACATCTAAAGCTCACTAATCAACATGTACCTCGTTAATTTAATCAGCATCCAAACAGTAAAAGCAAAAAGTTGTGGTTTTATGGGGAGTAATGTAATGTTTCTTGGCAACAAGTGGATGGGATGGGTTGGTATTGATCTTCTCATCTCACTCCTATAAAGAGAGTGTATAAGCATATTTCCAAAAATACCAAACTTTTCCTGTCAGAATTGGCACAAGTATCAGAAATGTACGACTACCCAGCTCTAACCAGGACACAACAAGATGCCTGAGGAACAAAACGTTTCTCTAAATATTAGGGCTGGGTACTGGTACTTGACATCTTTAAGGTACCAAATACAGCAGCAAGTAGAATCAAAAGTTTCCCAGTCTAATGGTTGGTTGTGCTCTCAGCATTCTTCTTTTTAATGCAATGTGTGACTGGCACACTACCACAGCAGTTGCACCCCATACAGTCTATGGTGTGGTGAAGTCAAGCGTGGTGTATTTGACAGAGTTGGCACTCCAGCACCAAAATATTTGAAAGTATGGCTTTACTACACAGCTGTGGCATTAGATTACACAACTGAATGCTTCTATTCACATGATGGCTATCTACTAAAGTAGGGGGATAAAAGCTATCAAATGAAGTACTCTGTTGGTATTGATATTACTTGAAGGATACTGATATTGGTACTGATACTGATTTTCAAAATTATACCCAGCCCTATATCAATATTCCCCAAAATTTGATATTAAATCACTTGCATCTATTTAATGATCAAGACCTACACACAGGCCATACCCTCTCTCAGGTTTAGTTAAGAATGAAGGAAATAGGAGGTGTAGACCGGCCTGAAGTTTTTTAGGCAACCTGAAAACACTTTCCCAAAGCTCTCATTGACTGCACATAGGTGACAGGATTGAAAGACAGTCACTGGGCCATTCAGGCGTGAGGAGAACAGAATGCAGGGTCTAATCCTCTCAAAGCTGGGAAAGATGAAGGTTTAAAGCCATAATTCCTCCTTTTAATCCATTCAGAAAGGCTCTGACCCAGTTGGGGACCTTGTTCGTGGATTCGTTAACAGCTGCACAGTCACCACCAATAGCAGTTGTACCTGGCTGCAGCTGCACCTCTGTGCTGTGGCTTGTTCAGGGGGCAGGGAGGATTTTACAACAACATTAACGGACTCAGCTGAACTTTCCCTTGATGCCTAAGTCTTGATTTGCATTCCCCAGATCCATCCTACAGAGCAAAGCAAGTATACATTACTGTCTGCTCCTGTTCATTCAGAAATAATGGTGCTGCCTGTGTTTCTTGTTAAAGCACAAATAAAAGAGGCTGCACTGACTGCTTACCTGTCTGAACAGCAGACATCTTTGAAATTAAGTGGCTACATTTTCAAAAGGATAAACTTGTCTAAAGTCAGAGCTACTCTCTGCAAAATGCATTAGTAATGTTTGTCAG
>JAGQAX010000012.1:8994423-9027290 GCA_019142605.1 Cephalopholis sonnerati | reverse complement strand
AACTGCACAAGGTAAAGTGTTTATACCATAATATGCCTGTATTGCCCCTATTAGGTTGAGATACAAACAAGAGCTTTCATTAAAGATGGCATACACAGCATTTCATCCCCACTAACTGGACACTACACTGTCCACAGGAAAGTACAAATAAAAAAAAAACTGTCACTTAAACAGCTTCAGATCATTCCATTCAAGGCTTTAGTCCCTTTTACATTGCCTCTTCAAGGTAGGAAATTCACGCCATTATGCTGCCTTGCCATTTTTATAAAAGGTACAATCGCGAAACAGGGGGGCAGAATTGTCTCGCCTTAAAGCCAGCATCAGAGGTAGCAACAGCTCCAAAACAATGTCTGTATAAAAGAGACAGCTGGCAGGACGGGATCATGGGCAACTTGGATATAACGTTTGGATGACGTGTTACGTGTGTGACCCAACGTAGGACATTTAAAGTGCAGCTGATAGCAGTTAGCAGCTAACTCAAAGAAGAAGAGCAGCAGCCAAAAATGTCCCCAACTTGGGAAAATAATAACATTCGGGAGCTCCTTACCCTCCAAGCACAGGATGAGATCAGCCACCATATAACAGGGATGGGAAATGAATGTTATTGCCGTTGTTATTGTTTAGAAAGCACTGCTGACACATACATTATATGTCACACATTGGAGCAGCATGATGCTGCCATAGTTTGTTTCTATGCAAAAATGCAAAGGCAGCATAATGAAGGGACTCCGTAGTGGCCCTTAAGCACAATCTCTATGTAAAAAGGGCTTTTGGTACATAGTAACATAGCTAGTCTTGTAAAAATGAATGCGGGTTACAGAGATCAACCAGTTACAGTACCATTTACCACCTTTGGGTATTGGATTTCAACCACCCCATTAAAAATGAGTATTTTCATATTATCCTTTTACAATGTCCATGCTTCTCTTCCAGGTTTAGTTTTCCAACAAAGCTCATGAACACACCACTTTTTAGCCAAATTTTTTCAAAGAAAAATAACAACAATGGGCCTCATGGGCCTTATTCATACAGAAAACACACTTAAGAATCATAATCGTCTGAATTAATTTTGGAGTTTAAATATAAATAAAATAAATATTAATATAACTGAAAAAAAAACAAATGCAAAATTAATACTCTGCTCACTATAACATCATCATGGCTTGTCAGTTTACTGATGAGGATGTGTTAGTTTCGGCACAGCAGCTTGTATATTTTGGGTCCTCTAATATGACCACTGATGCTGCTAAACTTGTTACCTTATTGTCTGCTCATTCTGACAGCAGGGCTTGAAGGACTTTTACTCTCTGGTAAAATTTGTATGAATTAAATGTGCTCACACATGGAGCCCAAGAAAGAGACTTATATGGCCATTTTGGGGGCAATTATTATGCTAATGATAAAATCTTATGAACACCCACCACATGAACAGGTGGCCTTCATCAGGCTGAGATAAACAATTCATGACAAAGTTGATTATGGATAATGGATTACCTATCTCAAGAAAGTAAATTTAAAAACTCTGCAAAAAGCACCAATGCCAATAATTTCATAGCAAACCTTGGTTTCTCTCCTCCCTCTTTTAATTAGTAATAAACAATACGCAAAACATTAACATCAGCTTTCTGTCATTTTCAGTGACCGGCGGCAGAATGTATCAGCTAGTTAATTAACTTTCATTCTAAAAGTAAGACCCTTAAAAAAACATTCCACAGCTGCAAACAGACTGTGTGTTTGTAGATCAATAAAACCAACACAGTGGCACCTCTTCTCAAGACAAATGAGCTAGATGATCACATCATATCAATATAAGGATAATCATATTACATCAGGCTTCTCTACTTAATAGTCTTGCATTGGAGCCTCCAGTATTTGGAGCAAGTAGGTCTTAGAACATGTAACTAACATGTAATGTTCCCATTCAAAACTTGCGTCTTTCTGCCTTTTCAGCTGAGAAAATGTTATAAAACATCTTTGATGTTTATTATGTATAACATTAATTACTTGCAAATGTTGGCAATTAAACAAATTCAGATTCAGTAACGGTTATGAAATGATTCAGTAAGTGGATTTATTACTGGATTTAGATTTCATGGACCTGATTTGACCTATGTTGGTTATCGTAGTTGGTTATCGTAGCTCCCTTGCACGAACAGCTGCTGCCGAAAAGGTAGAAAGTCAATCTAAAAAAGTCATGGTGTCCTTGGAATGGTTGGAAGAAACATTAATGTATTACGTTTAAGTAAACTTACATGTTAGTGACCTAAAACAAGCAAAGCCACCAATAAAGTCCTTTGATTCATCCTCAACATTTTGTGTGCTGGGGTTGGACTGGCCTCAAGATGAGAGTGAATCCCTGACCACCCACAGTTCAAAATGACATGTAGCAACAGCACTCACCAGCCAGAGGGACATCGCAGAGTTTTCTTTGAAGACACCTGGCGCAGTAATTCCCTTTTACAGAGCCACAGCTTCCCTGAACACTGAACTACCTTTTGTTGGATTAACAAGACTATGTTATTGTCCCTCAAAGTTGGATGCACTGACCAAAGAGAGACCAGCAGTCTGGCCCTTATCCTGACATACTTCCTGAGCTGCATTGTTAGCAAGGGGAGAGGAAACACACACACATACACACACTATGGAAAACCAGTGTCAGGAGATCATAACATGGAAAGTGAGAATATCAGGAGCTGTTGTTGGGTCTTTGAGATTTTTTGTTTCTTGTACTTTTGCCAAGGTCAGTGTTATAGTCATAGACAGAGTGGACCTGCTTTTAGAAATGTTCTCATACTAGTACTGCTCTAATGCTGTTGCGTTAAAACATTTTGTAACTTTACACATACGTTAACTTTATATATCATTTTGTAAGATTATACTAACCTATTTCTGTGTCAAGAAGCTATATAAAATGATGTTACCACTGTTAGCTGTGTCAGCACTGTTGCCGTTGTTTAGCCCTGGATATGGAGTTAGCACCATTAGCTGCTAACCGCCGGCACAGCCACCGCAATGTTGAGAACCATGTGCAGACAGCTCATTTGCCTTGATTTTCCCTCAGAGACCCTTTAAGTAAAAATTTAGCTGCAATGTCCATTAAAATTTGAAAGCTGTGAAGGATCAAAACCTTTGAGGGTTAACAACACCTGCATTAAAGATAACCAACACGTTTTATAAGGATCTGACAGGTGCTCATTTATGTCCAAATCTCTAGAGAACCATGCCTTCTGTTGCAACACTGCTACTTGCTATTGGTCACTTGCAGAAACATTTTGAGGACATATTCAATGGCTGAGTTAAAAATACTAATGAGCTTGGTTATATGAAGACAAACTGTAATTGATTTATGACCAAATGATGGTGATGACTGGTGGCACTCTCTATTAAGTCATTTCAAAATAATTTTACACACATGGTTGAACAATATTATTTTACATATCAGCATATCATACCTGCAAGTTTTGTAATGATTGGACAAACAATTTCTGATTTGTAGTCTGATTTGTGTTATGCCACGTCCATTTCTTGAATTTGTGGAGCCCCCTAGAGGTCAATTTGTTTGAAACCTTCAGGGTATGTTTCCAATACGTATGTAAAAATTTCGTGATGATTGGCTCAATGGTTATGAAGTTAGCTCTATTTATGTGCTGTGCCACGCCCCCTCTAAAGTTCACTGGTCAATATCTTCAAACAGAATGAGATATCAACAAGCTTTTAATACTATTTGGTGAGTTTCATCCGATGATGATCCACAGAAAATTTGATACAAATTGGACCTACGGCTTAGAAAGAGATGCCAACAACATGTTTTTCAAAAAAATTTAAATTGCGGAAATTTAGTCAGGTGGACCTTGTGGTTTTTATGCTTTTTTTTGTAGAGCACTCTGAACTGGACTTGTGTGTCAAATTTCAAGTCAGTTGAGCTTACAGTGTGAGCAGCTTGGCCTTTCCAACATTGATTTTTTTGGGCCTTAATTATAGCGCCCCCATCTGGCCAACTGGCATCATATTGGTTGAGGAGCATTTGCACACAACTTCCAATCACTGGTGAAAATATCATGTGTCTACCATGTACCATCTCACAGGAATTTGCGAAAACATTTTTGAAGCATAAAGAAATAAATACATTTACACAAAACAATAGGGTTTCGGGCTTGAACCCCCAATGTTTAAAGAATAAAATAAACTGGCTCTAGCTCAGTACTGTGTTTGCTTTTTACAGTTTCCCTACTACAAGAAGCAGACAACTGCTCAAGGCAAATGAATCACACTTGAGGTGCTGCAGCTGAGGTGAGAGGTCACCCATGTGCAATGGTCCCCTAACCAAGTAACTCCCAACTGAAGCGGCTTCTCCATTGTTTTTTTGTTGTTGGTTTTTTTTTTCAAACAGACCCTTAATGGTAACCACCTCAGACCTGACAGATTCACTGCCACTCATCCATGAGCGAGGAGGGGACTTAGTAAGCAGAGCATGCAGGGTAACAGGAGTAGCATCTGACATTAACATTCTTCCAGTTTACTCTTCTCCTCTCGACACCACTTTTACAAGGTTTTGAAGGAAGAGGCGATGTTTACTTTGCTGGAGACATAGAGACGGCCTGCTCGCCTCAGAGGAGGGCATATTAGCAAAACACACACACACACACACACACACATATTGAAAGCACACTGATTCAAGAGGCATAATTCAATCCTACCACACATGTTCATCATTAACGAAGCACTAGAAATCCATGAGTCATGTCTTGTCACAGTGAAACCATTTGCATTTGTGTAGTCTGCACTGAACCAATGTATCAAAGTTCTACCATTTATCTGTATGTACATATATGTCTGTATGTATGTATAACCACAAAATGTCAGTAAACAACTAGAAACAAATAAGAGAATCCTAGTGTCAGCTGTTAAAAGCAACCTCAGAACGTGTTTTTGTTCATGCGTGTGTATTGAGAGGGATCCTAACTGTGTCTGTATTGTAAACACTGTGAAACCCTGAGCCCAAACCATATAGGGTTCATTCCTTCTAAAGCCCTTCCAAACCCCCCTCAGCTGGATCAAAGTGTGCGTTGTGTGCTTAGGTTTTAACATGGGGGGTTTTACTTTCTGGCCGATTGTTATCGCTCCTCAGAGTGCTAAGCCATGAGTGAGGCCCCGGTGAACGCTGCTGCCAAAGGAGTGTCTGAAATGTCTGTGTGTTGTGTGAGCACTCCTCCCTGCCATGTGTGCTGGGGATAAAGCAAAGGCATGGGTTTAAATTGGAAGCGCATGTTGCATGACCTCACACTTGTCATTTGTGATTAAACCACATGAACATCACATTACAGCAAGTCGTTTCTTTACTACAGATAACTGTTGCAAGCTTACTGCGCCAACAAATCACAACCCTGACTGCCCCCTGCTGGTCTCTTTTCTCCACAAACACCAAATGTCAGAATCATTTAAGAAAGACCAAACTATATGGCTTCCTCTTAGTGGTGGAAATTCAACATATAGATAATCTGGCAAGTGTTAAGGAACTACTTCTTTTGAGGTTAAAGCCAGTGGCCAGGCTGCAAACATGGCGATGGTGCCTCAGATAAACTCTGTGGGACTCTTCTCCACACACGAAAGTAACCAATGAGCTCACAAAATCCCTGGAACAGTTATTTAGCTGCATACAGAGTGAGTTCAACCATCTCAGGATTTCCAAGAAAAAACAGCAGCGTTAGTAGCAGATTAGAACATCCTTTTGGAGTGTATAATGTCTATACATTCCACATGTGCAAGAAATGATGTAGTATGTGGAATGATGCTGGCAGAATATCAAGGATGATGGGCAAAATTTTAATCCCTTAAGATTTATGATTTATGTCTACACAATCCTAGGGTGATGACTAATAGAGAATTTGGTAAGACATGAAAAGCAGCTTTGAACAACTGTATGAAAGCTCAGTTCATCACATTTTAGAGTTTGTTTTATCAGGCATGCTCATTTTTGAGGGAGTAGAAATCTCCATGCAACCATTAGCTTTTTGCCACTAATCCAGGTTTGATTATAGTTGGCAGCAAATGAAACAAAGCAGCCCATATATAGTATCTCCACTGACACATCCTAAACCCCCTCATGGAGAATCTAGAGGAGCTCTTAGGCCACATGACGTTTGCTGTCCTGCATTTTCCCTGAAATCTGCTATCTACTACTTCTGTGGTAAAGATTTTTGGGCGGCATCCTGGGGCCCATTTGACAAAAACACTTTGTGAGAATTGTTTACATTTAGATGGCAATGGTAGCACTATCAAAATTCACAAGTGAATTCACAGTCACAAACTGCACAAGAATCATAGAAGGCTCTCACATGTTCTCATGTTGCAAATTACAGCTTGCATGTTGCAGATTTGGTGACACAGACCCGTGATCAGATGCATGAAACCACCTCAGCCTTCAGGTTCAGCTCCCTCTTTTCTACTTAAGTTCAGTCAGAGCCATTAAAGTCTGGTAACTTGGTAAATTGGTAACTTATTGCAGTCATGGTTATGCAGTTAGATTTGGCAGAAATTGCCCTTTGAGGAAGCTCCCAAGGAATCTGAGCAGCAATGACAAATCTGGGATTTGAATTTATGGTTAAGAATGAAATTAGATTTAAAATAATGAATGCTTGAGGCTATGGTCCACTGATTAAAGTACTGCAATATCTATATATTTGCAGTGTTATGAGCAGGTGTTGAGATTGAAACTGTGGAGAAAATGCTGTGTTAAGTTACTGATAATGCAAACCAAACAAACACTTCCTAGTGATGCAGCTTCACGTAATCACAAGACATGCAATGTGATTTTCAGTGAGCTTAGCACCATGGATGTAGCCTATAACGAGAAGCGGACACACTACTGGACACGGGACCCCACACATTCCTGTGAAATTTGCTCAGTATCGCATGAAACCAAAAAAGCTTGATTTCAACTGTATGAAATTACCTGGATCTTACTTAGTGAGTCCATCAAACATGTGTCTACAAAACGATACAATGGTCATTCTCAGTATTTGCTCTCAGCAGATCAGTTTGAAATATTGCAGGAAGGAATGGAACAGTCAGGAGCAGCCACAGTGAGCTGTTGGATGAAGAACTGCAGGCAACAGGCTGCACACCTCCAACTTAGTGAGGTTGTCGACTTATTTCACTGTGCCCTGCTGTCTGCAGACTACTGCCGTGTGCAGCATAAAATTAGATCATGGTTGCTCACAGAATGACAAAAAAAAGCCAATTATTGCCTAACTTCTTAGTTAAAACAACAAATGTTTGTTTTGCCTCCATAACTCTGGATTTAGACATTGTACAGAAGAGGGTCAAGATAAAGGTTTACAGGTGCAAGGTTGCAAGTAGGGTCTTTACAAATATAGTAATACAAAAGTGTGTGTGTGTGTGTGTGTCTGTGTGTGTCTGTGTGTTTGTGTTTGTCTGTGTGTGGTGACACCCCGCCTGTCAGCTTCAGACAAGATACACCCACTAAACACGGAGCTGAATTCCTTTACAGCACCAACTGTAACCCATGGCGATGGTGAGCCTGCCCAGTAGCCGGGCATTATGCAAATGTAAATCACGCTTGACTGGCCACAAGACTGTGTGTGTGTCCATCGCATGGCTTCACATTTCACCCAAACTTTATTGGTGCCAGTGGCCTTTTGTCTGCTTTAATTGAATTAACTTCTCAGAAACGGACCTTGTGGCAGGAGAGCGATGGGACATTACACAGCCATCACCTCGGCATGGGAGCTTTTACTAGTGTTTACATTGGAATCACTCAGTGCTTTAGAAGAAAAGAGGCTTCTTTTTTTAGTACATTTTATAACTTGGTACGATTTCCTTTTAAGGAGCTACATTTCTCTGAACATAATAGTTAGGCAAATAAACAATCACTAGTGAAAGACTCGTGTCACTTTTCTGTCATTTGATGTCACGTTTTAACCCCCTGTGAAAATGTTTACAAAAAAAAGCTCCAGCGCTTTCACTTTAACATCTTAATAATGGCTGTGCTGCCTCCTTGTGCCAGTCACGTTTAATAGCTAAAATAATTCCAGTCTATAGAAAAAGGTATTGCTCATGGGCCTGAAAACCTATTTTCTCAATCATCTTTTTACAATTAGCTATGTGGTTCTATGAACACAAAATTTTCTGCCAATGCCGGAACACTTTTGGTTATTTCTAGAGACTGAGCTCTTCTCACTGGTTTGGTTTGTGGGGTTCAGTTTGAAAAAGGTGATGCCACATATTTCTGTGCACCAATCGGAGTTCAGCAGTATTTAAATAAATATGTGATGACAGTTGCTGGGTTGTTTTGTGGTGTGCTTTGATGCCATTGGAAAGGTCTCTTGGTAACAATGGTACATAGTAGGAATGCATTGATCAACCTATCAAATAAGATGACATTCACTGATGGCTGTGGCCAATGTTTTTTTGTAGTGTTAGTGTGTTAGTAGGGCTCAAGACTAACATCAACCCGGGGATGAACAGGGATCTTCCTCGGGACACCTTCAGCACAAAAGAATGAAGCAAACTCACTATGGACGTCTCAGGGGATGCAACCTATTGTGTTGATGATATTGCTACACTGTAAACAACAAGTCCATATTGAAATCGTCAGGAGGAGAGCTAGTTAGCTGTTAGCAGTTAGCAGCTGGTGACCAGAACTAACAGCTCCCTGAGGTTGCACTGAGTTAATTATGATGCGTTCAAGCTCTATTTAGTAAAAGTGAGCATTTGGTGAAGGCGAATTATAACAGTATCATGATGTGTTCAAGTGTAATCTTGTACAATATATTTTTGTTGAGGAACTTGACCAAGCAAAAACTGCTTGAAGGAGAAGATTGGTAATGTTTTTACAGCATTATAAAAATTGACCTTGATGTTGACATTTTTGCTATCCTAAAAGTTATTATTTTAAAAAGTATTATTTTAAAAGATGTTTTTCACTTGGGGGTGGGGGGGTGGGGGTATTTGTTAGCAATTCTGTGAGTAAATAACAGATTAAAAGGCTTAAAAAGTACATGACAATGTCCCCATCTGCTGGTGAAAAAAGGTGAAAAAGCATGGCATCACTAAGATCATATTATACTGTAAGTAGTCCTGAACTCCTTTGAAGTGCCTGGTGTATGTTAGAAAAACATCTTCAGATAAAATACAGCCCTCTGCCATTGTTTTGGCTACTGGCAGCAGTTTGAAAGGAAGAATGTGTTCACTGTATTTTGGTTGTCTTCTTTTCATGTTCCTAGTCAAAATGCAGGGACCAACCCAGACACTGAGTAAACAGTGTCACATGGTTTTACCCAGCAGATAAAAGAGTTGTGGAAATGCAAATGTTTGTCCAGTGTCTGAGATAATGTGAAGCAAACAAGTTTCCGTCATCTTGATGTGTTTGATTTACAGACTTACAGACTTGAGCAGACTTTAGGAGTGATCTTTGGTGCTGAGACTATGGCAGGTGTTTTACAAATATAAGTACCAAACAGCACTTGAAAATAATAGTTGGCTCTTAGTTGAGCCTACATGAAGTATCAGAAGTGTGGGATTTACTGTTTTGGGACAGAGAGTTATCAACTTGATCTTCAACTACTTGAAACATTTCAGTGTTGTTGCCAATGCAGGAAAAACTACAGGCATAGTCCTTTGCTACATTGGGTGTAATTATCCACAGACTACAGCACCACGCTGTTATTTTAAATCTGAACTACCATCACAGACTGCATAAAAAATGGACCTAGATTACCATGATTTCACCTATTGGTTTGTGGAATCCCGTTTTGAAGCCTTGAGTTCGGCATTTTGGCCGTCGCCATCTTGGTGTTTTGGAGCCAGAAGAGACCATGGGCAAGGGGTTGGAGCAAGGGGTAGATCTGACTGAGAAGCTGAGGACACTATCAGCAGACAACTTGTCACTCAAAGCAAACCTCCTTAAAAATGCATAAATTTGGGCCTAAATAAAATGCAAACAGGTGAATTATAAAAAAAAATTCACATCCTGAACAGTTGTCATGAATGATGAAATTAGCTATAGAGACCAAAACTGTTTTTTGTAAACATGTTTATTTCTGCTGTAAAGTTAGGACTTTTAATATGGGTGTCTATGGGGATTTATTCTGTTTTGGATCCAGCCTTAAGCGGCCATTTAATATTCTGCAAATTGTTTTTCACACTTCGGCATTGGCTTAATTTTTCAGCCTCAGAGACTGCCACTTGACTATGTTTCAACACGGGAATGGCGGGACATTTGATCTGAAATCATCTGATGAAATTCAAAATATTCAGCATGTGCAACAGACAACCCGGGTCTCATTGTTGGCACTTGAGCAGTGACTTCTGGTGTCAGACACCGACACTGCTGAAATATGATCGCCGCTGCTGATGTTTTTTTTTTTTCATCTTAGCTCTTTAGAAACTACCATTATATTATTTTGCTCTACGGACGCCTCATATCCAGGTCACTTCACACACTTGTGAGTAAAGCATATAAGAGGAGAGGGCTCCGTCTTATCTCTTCATAAACGAAACAACCTTATGTTATTTATCTTATTTACACGATGGCATGTCATTTCTGTTTCTAGATGGTCGCGCGTTTACAATTCTCCTCTGCTCTCTGTATCGCACACTCGTGACAAAATGCCGCCCTGGGCAAACGACCATTCGGCCCATATCAGGATCTGCTACTGGGTCTGACTGTGATCGGGTTCCTTTCTGATTTGCACCATTGAGGACTTCTATTCTCTAACACCTGAGAGGGCTTCAACAACAAGGGTATTAAAGTTTTTAATTTAAAAAAATCTTTAAAAATGCTGTTAGACCCATCTTTGGAAAAAAAAAAAAGTTGAAGGACCAACAAAAGTCGTTCATGAATGACGACTGTAATGACGACTGTAACGTCACATAACAGCACATCATCGATGGGTGTCCAGCCCAGTTTACAGTGCTATGTCATGTAAAACAAGTCTGCCATTTTCTTTTTGAAAAGGTTGAAAATTTTATGAATTGCCATCCCTCACTTGTCACACTATGCTTTATCCTTGAGCAGTTTAATATAAAATATAACTGGGTGTTTTGACAAAAATCTTAGCACTTGTTCTACCATTGAAAAAAAAATGATGGCAATGGTGTGCTACAATGCAGTAAAAAGTTCACTGATTACATCTTTAATAAAATGTAGCAGAGCACATGGATGACTCGTGAGGAAGCAATAATGCCCGAAAAGAATTTGTTTCTACTAAAACACTATTAAACAACCTTTTTATTGCAATTAACAAATATACAAAAACAATTCAAGACTTTCTTGACAGCTAACATTCTTTCTGGGTCTTGTGAATGAGTGCCTTGACCCTCAGTTTGGCAACTATATAGTCTCCTGTAATCTCAGAGCCTAAAGTCAAAAATGCAGATGGCAGGTGTTAAAGGATTGGCTACAGTAGACCTTGGTGGTAATATAAGACACAAGACAATCACACAAGATGGCCAAGAGATCCCAGGAATGTGCCACAAAAGTGAAAGTGCAGAGAAAGGAATGTTGTCTAGTGAAGTGATAAGTAACAGTGTTGCATTGGAGAGAGCTGCTAACTGATAATGCAGCCATTAAAATGGCTTGTTAGCTTTCATCTAACCATGTTTAAAGGCACTTTATCTTAGAACAGACTGTTAAATCCACTACTGTTATCTCTAATGAGAAGAGTCCAACCTTTCAGGACAGATAACAAGTATAACAGTAAAACATTGTGAGTATGTTTTCATTCATCATCGACACTCTGATTAAATTTAAGTTACAATACACATATTCTATCTATCTATAAGAGCTGTATGAATTTAAAAATAACTCAAAAAAGTAACCATTTTCTGCATTACACTTCTTCATTACATGTAAGTAGATGTTCATTACTAAGAATCTGCAGACATTTCATGATAAAATCTTGTCCTAAATAAGTGACTGCTGCACAATACAGGTCAGGTTGGTGTCACAGCTGCCACTTTAGAACAGTGATTTGTGATTTCTGTTACTACAGTAACTTGTTATGTTACCATGAATCAATCCAGCTATCCTGTTTGGTCGAGAGGTATACAGCTTTCATATCCAAGGAAATATTAGCCTCAAACCTGAGTTGCTACACAGTTATTAACAGCCATTGACAACACAATACAATGATGTGGAGGTATTCAGGCTATTTTCAGAGTCATGCCATGAAGGCTTGCCAAGGCAGACAGGCATGCAGAAGGCAAAGAAGTAGCAGATTATGTTCTCAGAACTTCTATGACAACTGTAATGTAAAAAAAATGAAGTGGGCTTAAGGGGTAAAACCCCTCAATTTAGGTAATCCAATATGCTATTCTTGCAGTCTGGGAAAGTCCATGTAGAACCTAAGAAACTAGGTCTGTGTTAAGGCGAAAGGCTTTTATGCTGGATGCCCTATTGTGCTGTTATTTAATCCCACTTGCTGCTTATCTTTGGTGAGTGTTTATAATGAGGATGTTACATACAGCTGCCTGTGTCCAATGCACATGCACAGCTCTAGAGTTAAAACAGATATACTGATAAATATTGAAATAAAAAATGTCATCGCTTCATTTTATGAATTGATTGAATGAATGAATGAATTAATTAATTAATTAATTAATGTTATGGCCAATAATATGTTTTGTGAGGTCATGCTGACCTTTGACCTTTGACCAACAAATTCTAATCAGCTCATCGTTGAGTTCAAGTGGACGTTTGTGTCAAATTTGAGGAAATTCCCTCAAGGCGGGGGCGCTGGAGCCTATCCCAGCTGACATTGAGCGAGAGGCAGGGTACACCCTGGACAGGTTGGCAGACTATCACAGGGCTGACACATAGAGACAGACAACCATTCACACTCACATTCACACCTATGAGCAATTTAGAGTCACCAGTTAACATATCCCCAACCTGCATGTCTTTGGACTGTGGGAGGAAGCCGGAGTACCCAGAGAAAACCCACGCTGACACATGGAGAACATGCAAACTCCGCCCAGAAGGGCTACCTCCTGGGTTCGAACCAGGAACCCTCTTGCTGTGAGGCAACAGTGCTGCCATTCTTGAGATATCCCCTTTACGAAAATGGGACGGATGGACGGACAACCCGCAAAAATAATGATTCTGGCCACGGCTATGGCCAGTGCAGGAGCATTTAAAAAAAAAAAATCTAGGGGATCACTATCAAACATCTATGTTTTAGAAATGGCCAATGTTTTTATCTCACTGACCTGTCGTTCTTTGAGGGGCAAGAAGGAGGCGTCCCATTTAGCTCCAGTGTGGTGTCAAAAAAATCTGAAAAATGAGTTCTGGATCTTAATTCGTGGCTCACCTGATCTGTTTTCTTTGCTCTTTGTTATTAACATGTTGTTTAAGCACTCTGAAAAATAAGATACAACATATCCTCTTTGTAGTGTCTGTTGTTACTACATTACAACTTAAACTTAAAGTCAAAGAAAGACCATCCAAGAAGCACATGACTGCACCACTGGCCTTGGCTAGCAGAGATTCTGACCCAGTGCTGTTGCGGGACTTCATAACTGCAGTATGCTTCCCATCTTGAGAGAACTGTTCATTCCATCTCGTTCAATGAGTGTAGCTGCTAGGCTGTCTGAACTTGAGTCTGACTCAATGGCTTCTCATTCACTCACCATGGCAGACATCGTGAGCAGCACCCTACAGTAACATTTAATGCTAAAAATGTATAAACCCAAAGCCATTTATAAAGCAGCCCTGCCCATAGATTTACAGCGACGCCTAATGAACTAATACAACCAGGGATATTACAGCAACAGCTATGTAAGTATAAAAAGATACAACTAAATCTGTAGACAAAATCCTGTCATCTCGTGTGACATATTTTATCGCCTTATATACATGTGAGAATAAAATAGAATCAGTATATTTTTAGCATTGGTGTGAACACAGCTTTGGGGGTGCCATAAATAAATTCCCAGCCTGTGTATATGACATAAATGTGTGGCACGCTGGTGATGCTTGTGTAGGATTTCAGGCGCGTGCAACACATGTGCAGCATCGGGTCCAAGAGTGTGATTTAATTAAAGATTCCTTTGCCTGGAGCATAGGATGGGACACACCCACTCTCATTAACAGGGATCAGGACAGGAACGTTCAACATGTGCCATGTTTTTTCATGGGGGGCTATTGAGTTTCTACTCCTGTTCTACTATTAATAACGGCATGACAAACTTTCTCTACAGGACAATCAACTGTTTTGTCACCCTGTGTTGTCTTTAAGGCACTGGAGACAGAAAAATAGCATGCATGTAGAGATATGTTTCTCCAAAAACATTAATTAGGAAGTATATGTTTACATCACCTTGGTCACTGCACAAAAAAGTCTTATACAATCCAGTTAACCCTTTATTTTCTACACAGTTTTCCCTATGACAGTGAGTAATCTGTATGTTTAGAAACTTTATGGTTACAATTCATAATGCCCATTACGTTTCCCCTCCCAGTCCAGTGAGAAACCACATTCCAGTGCAAATACCTATGAAATTCCTCCACAGCGGAATGTGTAAGTGTGCAAACCTATCCTTTTAAAAACCAGTGAGGGCGAACTAGCAACAATGATCTGCCTCAGCTTGTTACAAGCATTGGTGCAAAATAGAGAGAGAAAAAAAAACCTAGGGTCTTTCTTCCTGTGTGTATTCAGAGTAAATGCAGCATGTCAAAGGGGGGATTTATTACGTCCCCAAAGAAAAACATTCTCCCGATGATGAAAACATGATTGGGCGACCTGGGTAGCCCAGCCTAACTTCTGCTCCACTGTCACAGTAATTACCCTCAGAGCCCTGTGGCATCCGACCTTGGTGAAAAAGACCCCGGGAAAAGAGAAGAGCCACAAAGACGCATTTTGAGGCAAAAAGGATGCGACCTGGGAGAGCCGAGCTCCCTGTCCATCACTCGGAAGTGCTGTGAATGGCTACAAAGGCCCCCAGAGTGAGACTTTGTGGGATTTCGACGTTGCCAAGAGCAAATGCCACATCGCCTTGCCAAGTATTAGGGAGAAGACAAGAAAATCCCCCCACACGTAGAGAAATATCAACAAAACTGCAGCATAAAGGCCACATTCACGGGTGCACAAAGCCATAGAGGCTGGATGGTATAGGGCTAAACGGAGTGTATTATGTTGCACTGATGCCACAGGGTCTGAGGCAGAGGTGGAAGTTAGGCCTCCGCTTTACATTCCAAGAAAAGGGGCACACAACCGTGACTCTTGGGGAAAATACAGTTGCCCTGTGCCTTAATCTATCATTCTGACTGTCATTCTATCCACTGTGCATTGCCAAGTGAATTAAAGACACTTTAAGAAGCTCAATGAACGCCTTTTGTATCCCATTATCTTCTTGTTCCACAGGCTTTGTGGGCAACGTTACGCATCACCGAATCCGTAATGTCTTGAAAAGCTGTTTGGAAAAGAAATATCCGCTCATCGGATTCACACATCCTTTCACCAGGAGGCTTTGAAAGTAAAGGCGTTGACTTCCAAAATGGATAAAAAGGCTCAAATTATCAGACGATTCCATGCTAGTTGCTGGCTCAAGCTAAAGGATTTCTACTCACATTCTGCAATTTAACACACATCTACATTCAAGGACAGCATATTGAATATGTTGTATGGAACAAACTATGCATTACACATGTCACTTTATAAATGTACACAAATAAACTAATATTTGTTCACACTGCATTTGCTATTTTTATACTTAATGGTTGGGATTTTGAAGTCACTATCTGGAGTTCATGTCAATACAGTGAACTGAAAACTGAGACTAAAATAAACAGAAAAATCTTTGTTTCTGTGAATGCATCTCTTGCATCAAATATGAATGGTAGGTGTAATTATTATCACTGTAAGCTTAACTTCAGTATTTTTCAACCTGGACCCCATTTTCCCCTGTTTTGTGTCTAAATGACTAAAAGGAACGACAATTTTTGAAACTGGTCCAGTATTAAGTGAGAGGGTCCAGTCGGCAGTGGTGACTCTGGCTGCAATGTAACCGCATTTGTACACCAATAATCTATGTCCACTAAAAGTGCTTGTTTTTCCACTGACCAGCTCAAATTAAATAAATAGTAATTCAAGCATGTATAAAGCCAGCATTTTCAAATCTAACTGTTTTTATTGTTTATTATCCTTCTGTTGACTCTGATTGAAATTTGTTTTACAATGATTAAGTTTAAATTGATTCTGGTGGGAATATGATCTGAGCCTATCAATGGCAAAAACAAGCACTGTTAGCGGATGTAACTGACAGTGCATCACTGTCCATTAAAGGGAAACTGCAGCCATTTTCAAAATTCATACATGACATCCCTATGGTGTACAACAGTCCAAAAAATATTAGTAAACATAAAAAACTCTCTCCCAAATCCAAAAACTGGAGTGCTAAAACTGAAATTCGTGATGTCATAGGAATAAAATCTGGAGCTGCTCCATAGAAAATGAATTGGAAAAGATGTTCTAGATCAGTGGTTCCCAGCTGTTGGCTCATGGTCCAAAAGTGGGTCGTGGGTCCATTCTGAATGGAAGACTCCCAAAAATGTCAAGTTTGTAAAAAACACACTTTATTTTTAAGCACAGTGAATTTCCAGCACAGAGCTTTTATTTTGAAGTGCTAGATCTTGCTGTAGAGTGAGTGACTAATGACCAACAGAGACAGCAAACTAGCTAAATGACATGGCCAAACGCAAGTATGACACTTAATATATTAAACTGTGTGGACCCTAAGGAGAAATCTGGACACCATGGCTGGACCAGTTGGAAACTGCTGTTCTAGATAACACTGAGCACCCAGGGTAATGTTTTGAGTAACTGGGTACATATTCTGTGTCAGAATTGAGAACACCATGATGCTCATTTGGGTATAAAAACATAAAAAAAACATTCTGTGGGTCCACATAATCAGACTTCATTGTCTGTGGAGCTGCTTCAGACTTTATACCTGACGACATCACAAGTTGGAGACTTACTACTCTGTTCCGATCAGCCACTTAGACAGAAAAAATGGCAAATAGGGTTCCAGGTTGAAAAATACCAGTTACCCTTTAATGGTTAAAACTGTTTCTATGGTTGCCCTTTACATCTGCTATTTTACACTGAAATATATTCATACATAACAACAACTGCATCTGAAGTAGATAAGTGGTTTCTTCATTCTCTCCAAGTTATTTTTTTTTACTTTCTTGATTGCTGTCCACACATTTCTCATCAAGTAACTGGCTCAAATTAGCCAATGAGTGGTTTGCACAGTAACCGAAAAGCATTTTAAAGTGAGCTAAATCATACTGATATTTTCTGATGAGAGCTGGTTTAACCTGCTGGGAGCAGCACGTGGGAGAGGTTTACCACATCAAGACAGACAGATGCAGTGTCTTTGATATCATCTCTTATTACCAGAATCCGTCAAGATAAATCCGGTGCAGCATATTCTGCCCAGACTGTCACGTGAAGAATAGATCTATTTACAGAAGCTTCCTACTCTGAAATAAAATGTAGAAATGTCTGCAAGAGGTTAAATTCCTGTGTGTATGGACATTAAAAGGTAAAATGACAGGGGTTAACCTTGCTGAGGCATCACAACCCTCTCCCGGGTCAGGCACACACTGGGCACCTTTCCACAGAGGAACACACAGAGAGGGTCTTGTTCTGCGGTCCATGTGCGGGTCAGTGCCGGCAGGTAGGAGTGAAATGATAGGCCTCCCCAGAGACACAGCACAGAGGACACACTGTTTCCCCACAGCTAAAGCATCCACTGGAATGCAATATGGGGCGGCAGGTAACTTTCAGTTTACCGCATACCTTTATCGAAAATCTTCAAATCCCAGGAAAGCCCCCGCCTGCCGTCTGACACTTTGGTGGGAATTCAGAAACAGGGCAGATGGAAAGCTTGACTTGACAGGCATCAAACTGAAATGTGGATTAGTTTCTTAAGGAGGGATAGTCTGCGGTGTTACTTGTGTTGAGAGTTGGATCTGCTCGTTACTTAAAACCCATTAAGGGCTGGCAAACAGATACCTGTCTTAGAATGGATTTAATATCGTTTTAAAATCGTTGTTTAAGTTACCATAATGTGCAACATCAAATTTAACTCTTCTTCTTGCGTACAGCTTTTATATAGACAAAAAAATCATTAAATAACACTGTTTATCTCTCAATTAAAAAAAAACATTTAAATTATTCCACTTTGTATTGTAATTTTCATAAAGGCAGAGTAATGACTGAGCCTATTATGATGTTAATATGAGCTATGCGCAAATGAGAAAAGCCTGCAATTCCAAATGTACTTACAATCTAATTACATAATATTTACTCTAAGAAAAACTGGTTTAAAATATCTGATAGTGAGATATGGGGTCCACCCAGTCATCATAGCCACACTAACTGTAATGTAATCGCAGTGTGTGCAGTGTGTTTTTTGTGTCTTTCCACGTGTGCCCTGAGCTCTCGCCTATCTGCCAGCAAAAGTCCGCCTGGTGACATGAAATGCATCTCTGCCAGCCATTGAACGGGGAGTTCAAGGCGCTCACTACATGGGGGAAGAGCCAAACATCATTCATCTGCACACACTGCGATGACACAGAGGTGGCCAAAAATCGGCAAAGCTTCCCTTTACAGGTATCAAGTACCAATACCCAGCCTTACACCAAAGTAGATACTGTAGTTCTTAACTGAAACATGAGTTAACTAACTGCTCTCTGTCTGCCCTCTAAAGGTCAGAATTAGCTGTATACTTCTTTACAGTATATTCAGCCCAAGCACAGCCTCATGGAGCCACTAACATAGGTGAAGACTGTTCTTTACATTAAACTAATGGTAGGCTACATGGACTTCAAATCATTTATACAGCAACTTTATCTTGAGGCCAGTAAAATGCACTTAAAATGCCTCACACCCTCCCTCTGACAGTGCAACAGAAACCAAGGGTCAGTATTCTGTCAGCTTATCAGCTTCATAATGTGTTAGAAAACTACACAGAGCGGCAGACATTGCAACACGGGCACTGCATTTAGTCACATCTCTCTCCACATGATTGAGTCCATACTTAATTTATTTCTGCTGTGTTGGTCTGCCAAGTGTCTGAACTCTAGGGTGTTTTGATTGACTTTTAAGCAGCGCGATTACATACAAAGTCAAAGGAAGGACACAAGTGGATTTCCTCCACTGTGTAACTCCATTTCGTGTATAGAGACAAAGGAAAGAGAGAAACTATTAAAAAAACAGCTGATGTATACATTACTAGATAGAAGTTCATTGTCATATGCACAGCCAAAACTCAGCGGTTTACACCATACAATGAATTTCTTAATTGCCAGTCTCCCTTCCCACAAGACAATAATAAAATTGGAATTAAAATCAGATTTTTAGTTATGGCACCCATCATGGCTGATGTATTTGCGTCGCTTCCCCGACACCGCCGCTACTTAGTATTTACATTAGCATTAATATGTGTCTTACATGTACAGTTCATGTATGCGACAGTGAGATACAGCAGGGAGGAACTTCTGAACACTGGCAAAGTTCATCATGAGCTTAAAAACAGCCTGTTGGACTTTGACTTTCTTCTATGCCTGGACCCAGCCAATTCTAGCCAGCAACATACAGCAGCACTGGCCTCGAGTGAGTGGCTCAGTTGCCGACCAGTGCGCCCAAGGCGGAGACGGAGCAAGAGGTGAGCCACATGCTAGGCTAAAGGCTAGAGTTACACAGCTACTGCTACCTAGCCTGCTGCTAGCTAACTTTCGCTCAATTAAAAATAAGATGGACGAGCTGAGGACTAGGATTACAACTCAGCGTGAGATAAGGGAATGTTGTGTGTATCTTTATTGTCATCAGACATGTATAAGCACGAAAGACAAATGTCCGTATAAACCATGTCAGAAGAAATTTTCGACAGAGGCAAAGAAGCAAAATAAAACATGAATGAAGTCAGGTAAGGATAATAATCCTTGCCACCCATTAGCGTTACGGTCCGTGGTATCTATCTGTCTGATGTTAGTGCCTACACGTGTAACTAATTCCAAGACTTTAAATCTATGGAGGCCCATGTCCAATTTACAAACAGGTGGGTGCAGGACCTTCAGATCTATGAGCCAAATGACAACGACACAATCATCCAGACAAAGATAAGCTAATACTATTCTAACTGAATGCTAGCAAAACATCAGCTAATCATGTATAATGATCTACCGCTATCTCGCAAAATGACACACATGAAGTTAGCCTACCATTGCGTCTAACTGTATACTGTATATGCAACATTTGGTGTTTAAATCTGATCGATTGTATTAGTTCAGCAGTTCTTTTTGACACTCACAGTAAACAGTCAGCAGATGGCATGCTTACCCGTATCCTTCCAAAATGGCCGAATCACTGTTGATGACAACACATTCCCAACCCCTATTTTTTTGCTCTTCCCCCCTTAGTCATTATTATCCACATTACAGTTATTAATCAAAAAATCTCATTGTCTGATTAGTTTGTGACAGCACCAAGTCAACCCTACAATATCGCTGCAATATCTGATTTTCTTCTATATCCTCCAGCCTTACAACTGAACTAAAACAGATTCACTGGTTCTCTTTTATTTTCTTTTTTTGTTTGTAATTTAAAAAAAAAACATAAATGGAGGTTTCAATTAGATTAAGAAGAACCTAATCAGAAAACTTTAAACAACAATGATAACTTTGATCAAAAATGAGAGCTCAGAATCCATTGGTTGTTTTCCAAGTAGTCTGCAAGCTAATATAATGCATCATCATATTCATTTAATGCCATTCTTTTAAATGTATCTTTGCAGTCATATTGTGTTCTGTCTGTCAGCCCATTTACTGCCATTGTAAAACAACCCCTAGATGCAAAACACGGAGCGCACATTCTTCCTGAAGCCTATTGACGACCCCCTCATCTGGTTCAAAGTCTTGGTTGTGTACTTTGGTTTTACATGAGGGTTTTGCTTTCTGGTCGATTGTTATCGCTCTTCAAAGTTGTGCGACATGGGCCTCCCTGAGTGCTGCTGACAGGAGCAGCCAAACCCTCCTCTTCATCTGGGACACAAACCACAAGCATCACACATACACAAGGAGCAATTACCACAGGAAGCAATTTCTCTGCACCTGAGCACACCTTTGACACAAACATCAGCATGAAAAAAGGAGCAAATGGTATGCAAGGGTAGGGTAGGCACAGCATTTGGTAGGGTAAATAAGCAGAGACATTCAGCACAAGAAGCAATGCCTTCAAGATAAATCAGTGAACAATTACGTGAACTGTGTCTCACCCTCAGTCTTACTTTCTACAGCATACAGAACAGCAGTGAACAGCTCCACATTTTCAAGCTGCTTCTAGAATGTTCCTTTGAAATCAAAAGTGATTGTTTATACAGCATGACTGACACTTGGCAACTTCACTTGAGTGACTATTTTCAACACTTTAGCACCACTTCATTACGTCAACCACAGCTCTGCTGGCTGGAGTCAGGGCATTCATTTCCCACAGCTCTCCATGCGCCCACAGCCCTACACGCCTCAGTGCCAGCTGTTTGTCTATGCCACCAGACAACTCAGCATATCCGGGGATAGTCGTCCAAGATCTCCAGAAGTGTCTCTTTAGTGTTACTTCCCAGCAGCACAGGAATTATACTGGTTAATAAACACTATATGACTGTGTGGTGGAGGGCATCTAGACCAGTGAGCCTCAACTGGTGGTACTTGTACCTTAGATATAAAATTAAAATTATGGAACAGCTCAAATAAGAAAAATGGGAATTAGAAAAATAAGGTTGGATAAATGGACATACTGACATATTTGTAATGAGGATCCAAAAAAGGAAAATCAGGCATTTTATTCACAGCATTTTATTGTCACAATAGCCTAAAACTACCAGCTAGATTAGGCAGACTGCACAGAATACGCCTCGCACGACCTCAGTCAGTTGTAAAAGCTTATCAACGGCAAGTGCATAAAAACTGGTGTGTACGTGAGCAGAGGATTTGAACTAAATGGCTCAATGAAACTGAGCAACAGTCCAAACATCCAGCCGCTGCCACCCCAAGTGGTGGTAGTACAAATTTAAACTTGACCAAACTTTCTGAGAAAAAGACAATAAGACCCATTACCCCATGTTTGTTTGTGTCTAACTGACTAATGGAGACAACAATTTTTGAAAGTGGTCCAGTATTGAGAGAAACCACTGCAGCCAGCAATAGGAAACAGGCAGTGATGTGATCCCTATGGGCAATTGTGCACCGTCAATTTAGGTATATTAAAAGTGCTTGTTTTTGCTATTGACAGGCTCAGATTATTATTTTAAGTGTTTGACAGCATTACGAAAAGGACACTACAGAGAAATGACCCATTTTTCTTTGCCTTTCACTGGGGATGGGAATCACAATAGGCTCTACAATATATTATCATGATACTTTAGTCACGATACAATATTATTGTGATGTTAGACGTGTTGCAATATGCTGAGTTTTGCGATAAAATATAATGCAATATATTGCAATTTATTACCTGTTTTCCACTGCAAATAATGTCCCCAACATGGAAAATCTAACAGGACAAAGTTTTCAGTCTGTTCATCTCACTTCACGTCATTTTTTTAGTATCAAAATGTATGTAGTGGACTGAAAAACAACTGATTATTCAAGTTTAGTTTGTATTTGTAGTATTAATAATTTATTAAATTAAAAATCAATACTTGTGTGATGATACGATATTGCCACATGGAAATAATGCTTTACTATGCTGCATTGATTGTTTTTTTCCCCCACCCCTACAATTCACTGATCCAGTCTGTTTGTTAGTGGGTGTAACCAAGTCTCGCTCAAGTATAAGTTTGTTCCAAACTCTTGCAGACTTTTCCATGTTGTCAAATCAGCTAAATATTTAGTCTCTGACACTGTACTCCAACATGAAGAAACTCTTCTCAGCACTTCTCTTTCCAACCCTCACTCTCCACTGTTGTTTTTCCTGCAGCAAATCCCCACTAAACTTTCACCAAATTTCATGATGAGACTTTGCCTTGCGTGAGACATGGTTACAATAACAAACAGACCAGTGAGGTCAAGGAAAAATGTTTGATTTCTCTGTAGGCTCTTTTCAATAATGTTGTCAGACACTCATAATAACAACCTGAGCCTGTCAGTGGCAAAAACAAGTACTTTTAATGGATGTAAACTGACGGTGCACAATACTAGACCAATTTTGAAAATCATTATCTGTCTGCATTGGTCACTTAAAGACGGAAAATGGACACAGAAAAATAGGATCCACATCAAAAAATACCCAAGTTACTCTTAAAATAACTTCTGGTTTAAAATTAGCCCAAATGAGCACATTTGGAACAAGATGGGTGGTGCTGACGACAGGGTACTCAAACTGATCTGACAGGGCTGCAGGGGTACGCCACACAGAAAACACTGGTCAACCCCAACCACAACAAAAAGTTCATTATAGGCATATGAAAAGAGAATAACATAGGGTCAAGGTTTTAGTGAGCAGCTTTCTGGATAAAATGAAAAGGGACCTTAAGTAACCGTAGTGCATCATAAAAAGTTTTTATATTATGTTTATTCTGCCACATGTCTGACTAAATCAACTTCAGCAGGGTGTCAACACTACCACACAGCCTTATGGGTTAATCTCATACTGTCTGTTCATTTAATACAGCCAACATAATGTCATATTAGTTCTGAAAGTGGGAAAAGTCCTGAATCCCTCATTATTAACTCCTAATAAGGAGGCTCGTTACAGCCACAATCTCACATCATGATTTGGCACCTTCAAGATCAGACTGACAACCATTACATTACAAATGTTCTTGTGCTGATTTTCCTGCAACAACAAGGAGTTGATGTGCTGATGGGAGTGTTGTTTACCTACATACCCAGCTTAGAAGACTTTTTCAAACTTTTCTAAAAGTGTGACATTAACTCTTATTGGTTTGGATTCATAGAAACATAAGGCAAGAGCTGATTATCACAATTCAAGGAACACATCAACACTGACCGGTCTGCTGTGTGATGTGAGGTTTTGGGTCAGGTGGGGAAATCAGTGCAGGTCACTGACCACATTCCACAGGGCAGAAATTAGAGCCTCTGCCTGCAAAGCACTATCATATTTAACTTGTATAAATCTGACTAACCAACACGGACAGACTAACAGAGAGTAAGAGGAAGAAACAGTCAATTATTTCCATTGCATCAGTACAGGTAGGATGTGCTTTTTGTCTTGGAGTGCAAGCATGACAGGACCTGGGCTTTCTTAGCAGTCATTATGGCTGATGGTTTATACCTCATTCACTCACAGAAGCAGTGTGGATGCCTACTGTCAATGCTTGTGCACAAGCTGTCTCTTACTTATGCAACAATCACTAGCTATACTGTGAGCTGACTGAACATGCTTATTATTGCTGTTGATGGTGTGTGTGTGTGTGTGTGCTTTCAGAGGACTCAGTGCAGTCTTTATGTGAAGTTTGTCAAGTCGAACCAAAGGTCTAAAGTTCTTATCCGAATTCAAGTCCGACAGATAATCAACTGGGTTATCAAACACATATTAACATGCAAATAAACATGTCCAGCCTGCAGCGAAAACAACCTGAACAAACACGCAGCCCACTATTGTCAGCTCGTGTTTTGACGCCCACTCGTGTCTGCACGCACTTGCCACCCGCGCGTTTCTACCGCCAGCAGTCCTTACCTTTTTCGGGCTCTCTTTCTTCTTCTCCTCTTCATGCTGGTAAGCAGGCATTTGCAGAAAGTCCTCTTCACAGCAGATGAAGCTTACTGTGCATCCCATCCGAGCAAAGCCAGAGCGCACACGTCCAAACCCATTCAAACTAAACTTGACCGCTCGGTTCCCTGCTTTCACGCCTCAGCTGTGGGAACTTATTGTGACTTTATACAGCTCCAACAGGCGGTGTGGCATCACTGCGTTGTCAGTCCAGCATTGTAAAGGAGTTTGAACGAGGTTTCGGTGACTTTTCCCGCACTTGTTTTCAGGCACCATGCGCTGACTAATTGCCACACTGAGGTGGAGTGACTTCCCACTGCAGACACACTGTGGAGACAGACAGGTAGCCTGCAGCTCTCTCTCTCCCTCCTCTCTCCCTCCCTCTTCTCTCTCTCCCTCTTTTACATTTGTGTTTCCATATGGTTTTTGATTGGTTGTTAGTTTGCCACTCAAAACCAAAGGGCTTGATTGTTTAATATTCAACCCTCCACCCCCACAAGTACACAAATTATGTTCCAGTCAATTTGGTGTGAAATAAAGTAACTATATTTTTTATGTGTTTTCATATCAGTTGGTGGGTCCACTGGGCCTAAACGTCCACATGTGGCCTGTGCTCATAGATGACCTCCAGTCCCAGACGGTTCACCAAACCACTGAGCTGAGATCAGTCGCTGTGGTGCAAAAATCCCTGCGGTAACACTAAAGTTCAAGGGCTTTGTTATTTTCATGCAGTTATGCTGCCCTCTGCTGGCTGATTAGGGAAGTAGTAGTGAGACGCGATGGGGAAACTTGTTTTATCAATATTTAAAGTTGCATATTAAAATATACTTGTAACATATGCTACCAAAATACTGTTTTTATTATTAAATTATTAATTAAATTAATGTTATTGTAGCTATTGCCATTACTGTTTGCCCTGCATCCATAATCCTTAATTTTTCTTATTTCCATTCTGTATCTTAGGGTACTATATATTTTGTAAATAATGTTGTTATATTTTCTTATATTTTCACTTCTAATAGCAATATACGAAACATCTTTATAGACTTGTAAGGAGCACCTGTAACAGCAACAATTTCCCTCTGGGGATCAATAAAGTATTTCTGATTCTGATCTCTCCCTGGCTCACTTTCTCTCTGTCCCTCTTTCTGTCTCACTTTCTTCCTCTGTCTCTTCCCCTTTTTGTGTATCATCATATCATATGGATTACTGTAAATTTGTTATGTTGGTCTGCTCTGTACACATGATATTTATAGCACGTCTGTCCATCCTGGAAGAGGGATCCCTCCCCAGTTGCTCTTCCTGAGGTTTCTACCATTTGTTTTCCCGTTAAAGGGGGATTTTTCCTTATCCGCTGTGAGGGTGCAAAGGGCAGAGGGATGTTGTATGCTGTAAAGCCCTCTGAGGCAAATTGTGATTTGTAATATGGGGCTTTATAAATAAAATTGAACTGAACTGAATTTTTGACTCTAATTCACTGGCTGTCATAATTAAGGGCTGCTTTGAGTGACAGGATGTCTGCCGATAGCATCCAAGCAGCAACCTCCATGCCTGAAAAATGAAGCCAAAGCAGAAGTGCCAACACCTGCAGTTCATCAAATGAATCCCCACAGACCCCATACCTGCCAACACTCCCGATTTACGCGGGAGTCTCCCTATTTTTAACCCTTTCTCCTGCCCTGCTCCCAATTGGTAATTCCTTCCGCTATTCTCCTGATTTCATAGTGATATGAGTCAAATTGGTGTTTCATGTGTTGTGGTACCTGGCAACCCAACCCAAACGGCCCCGCCCGACATGCTGTGCATGCTGTGCGTGACTACGCACGTTCAAGCTCACGTTCATGCCCAAGCTCGAGGCGGAACATTACAAACTGAAAATGAATGAAACGGCTCCCAAAAAGAGGAAGTATATTTTGAAATTTCAGCCTGCTTGGTGCCAGACTTTCCCTTTTCTAGTCACTAGCCATGTCAGCAAGTACCAGACGTTTTGCAAGCTATATCGGGCGACTTTAGTGTGGAACACGGCGGGAAAAACGGCGTTAGCAAACACGCTAACTGCAGCAAACAAACACAGGCAGTGGAGGCTAACATTGGCTCGTTCTTGCTGAGAGGAATGTCGGGGGCTGATGAAGTTACGGAGGCAGAGGTACAAATGGCAATGCAGGGAGATATTTTGTTATGGAGGCACATCTGAGAGGCAGCACGATAAATCCCCCCATGGAGTCCAGACACAGTAGTGGCTGATGACTCTGAGGCTGCTGACTGCTGAGGCATATTAGATTGATGAATCCATAAAGACTGGGTGGTGATGGGGAGGTGGTGGGTGCGCATGCCGGCAGCAAGAAAGAACTACTGCAGAGAAAGAGCCATAGGGTGGATTCGCCTAATGTGGGACACTGCCTAATGTGGGACACTTAAGCTTAAGTGGGTATAAGTATTCCTACAGCAAAAAAAAGTTAATGTAACTGTGGGCTCACACAAGCTGTGGTATCATATTACCAAAATCACATGATATCTCAGATGTCCAATCATAGATCAGGGTGGAGCAAATGTCAAACAGAAAGCACCGCATGTCAGGATCACTGAAAGGTTAGTGATATAGCAATTAGACAAACTTGATGTTAAGGGTATTAACTTCTTTAAAAAATGAATCTATCCTGCTATTTTTCATCAGTTTGAAAAAATATCATTTGGTATAAATATTCTCTATATTTGTTTTTTCAATCAGATTTTCCATCGTCCCACTTTTGGAAGTGTGGTTTCCATAAATGAGACAGTGGGATTTGCCTAATGTGGGACAGTTCTTAAAGCGATACTGTCTAACCCATATGTTAAAGCAGCCTGTGCCCACTGGTTTCATGAGAGCTGTGCACCCGAATATTTGGTCATGTATACGCCTATCGGGATATCCCCATCAAAAGGAACATTAATTTGTGTTCTGCGCATGTTCTATTCGCAAGGAATCTTGGTCTTTTGAGTGCAGGAACTACTTGTTAAAAACACGGCAAAACAGAGGACACCACACTTTTGGAGGGAGGAGGAGACAAATCACCTAGCAAGTGTGGTTAAAGACATGAATATCATGTCTTTTGTAGACAGTAGAAAGTACCGGGATAGCGAGGTTTATATAGCATGATAGCAACACGCATCCCTAGAGGCACCGGTGTGCGAACGGTGATTTCACAGGGCTCCATCACTCTCTCTATCATCTGGCAAAGTTTAGTAAAGGATCGACGCGACATACGGAAATTGTCAGGCCAGTTGGCGTCGGTGAACTCCATCATTACTACCCGATCCCACCAGTCCTGACTGCGCACCTTCATCCAAAGTGTCCGGGGGGCTCTGGTGGAAACGGGTAGCATGGATATGGATGCCACAGCTCCCGCTCCATTTCCTATTTCTTCACGTTCTCGCCTTCCATTAATGAAGAAAGTGAGACAGAATAGTGTCAAGTACTGGTGGTGGGTCAGTACCAGCACCAAAGTGCTGTTTTGATCGGGATATCCCAACTGATTACAACATGTATACAGGAATAACCCCATTTGCTCACGCATGTAAACAGGTTATTCCGAATGTTTCAGAAACCGGAATATTGACCTTAACCCAAATATTGACTGCATGTAAACGTACTGATAGAGACAGTGTGTGAGCATGTGTGCAAGGGTTGAATGGCAAGGGGAGAAAGAACGTAAAGCCTGAGTATGAAAAGTATAGTCTTCCCCACTGAACTTTTGCTAGAGCTTCATTAGTAGTAGTAGTAAATAAATGTCAATGTTTAGAATATGCAGAGTGATCATTCAGTATCCTTGTGGCCTGAGGGTAGAAGTGGCTGGGATCTTTAATAATTCTCCCGGTCTTATTTTGCAGCATCTAATGTAAACATATTTTATGCAGGGTAGAGTAGCACCTACAGTGTGTTCAGCTGAACGAACAATTCTTTGCAGGGCCTTGCAGTCCTGTGCAGTGCTCTCTGCACCATGCAGAGATCTTCCCTGTCAGGACACTCTCGATGGTGCAGGAGTTGAAATTCCTCAGTATTTGAGAGTATACCTGGAATTTCATCAGGTGTCTCAGGTAAAACAGTCTGTGCCTTGCCTTTCTCACCACTGAGCCAGTATACAGTGCCCAGGTCAACAATCAACAATCTTTCTCCAGAGTTACATACAGTACCTTTAAAATTAAATACTAATGCCCCATTTCCCAGTGAATCTTTATTGTAATTTCTAACAGTCACTCTAATACTGATAGAAACCATGAGGGAGAGACCGTCAGATGCCATACTAGTAGACCTTTTTCCAGTGATGCATCCAAAATATTGCTTAATTAAAAGTTCAGAAGTGTTATCAACAAAAGGTGCTTCAGTATCAAACTGAAAGTACTTGTTGTGCAGAAAAAATGGCTTCTTTAACTTATATAGGCTAATGGATTATGTATGACAATATCATATTGCTAATACTGATGCATCATTGTTTAATTAGCATTTTAGCGTCATAGTTGGTTGAGCTGGAGCTAGTTTTAATTATTTACCATATGCTAATATCATCCAGTGGTTCCCAAGGTCAGGCCCTTGCAAAAGCTCACAGGATAAATCTCAGGGGTCATGAGGTGATTATTGGGAGAGGAAATACTTAATACTTAACCACATTCGAGGGCAAGAATACACAAAGTCCAACCAAATGGCTAAAACTCAAATAATACTGCTAATTTATAATCTTCACATGTGGCCTCAGCCTATTATTTAGATGATAGCTTACTTAGCTCAGTTTTAACAAGACTACAGTAGCAAGAAAAGTTCACATTAAAACCATTTGAAAGTTCTTCAGTATTTTATGTGTTGTCATTAGTTGTATTGTCTGTGCCTGTCTCTGTTTTCCAACAGTCTTTTCCTAAAAATAATGGATTTTGGGTTTTAGACCTTGGATTATCTGGCTCTTGGACATTTGTTGGATTTGACCAACACCTTGTTTTAGACAGCGATTTAAGATCACAGACTTAAATGAGCAATGGTCAATCGCCTCATCACCTGTTGAGATGATATTCTTGCTGAATGTGGGCAGTGCTGGGTGTGACGCACACAGAAAGCTTGATTGCTAGCTAATGTTAGTTAGCTCGCTAATAAATATGACAAAATATGATGTTATGTTTGTTATGACCCTGTGGGTCATTTATTGTTTTGTTTGTGTTGTGCTGCAGTGTCCCCTCTCTCCTTGGTGTGTGTGTTTCTCATGAATGAGTGAATTAGGAGCAGGTGGTGCCCGTTCATTGGCTGCCTCGCCTGATTGCTGCCATGCGATTGGTCAGGGGGCGGGTCCCCTGACCTATTTGAACAGCCCGCCGCCTGCACTCTGTCTCCTCTCTAGCCTTTCCACCACCAGGAAATGTCAGCACGTTGTATCGTTGTGTGTGGCCTTATAGTAAACTGCTCTCGAGTAGCGATCAGATAGTTTTATGCTCCGTGTAGATTTTTGTGGAGCCTCTTGAAAATTCTACACAGTACGTTAGAACATAACCCTTGTAAATACAAGCAGAGCAGTAGTAGGAGGGAGAAGCCCTTTTGTTAGGGTCCGGGCTGCCAAGCAGCCAAGGACCCTAGTGTAATCGGAAGAATTCTTTCCCTCTTTCTTTCTTTCTTCTTCCAAGGAAATCACACTTCCCATGGGCAAAAACTCACCAAACTTTACAGAAATGTCCGACCCCATGCCAGATTTACTCAACTCCAAGGACTTGTGCCCCCCTCACACACCAGGTCTCACTTCCAGACAATTAGCTCAGTGAGTTAGGAGCTGGATCACAGTGCTACGGACTCTGTGTTCAAGACCCAACAAGGGGGATGAGTGTGACACATCAAAACTACAAAGAGTCTTTGAGAAACAAATGTATAAAATTTTAGAGTCATGGTAGATGATGTTTGACGAATACATATCAGAATCAATGCAAGAATGGTATTTTAAACAAGTTATTTACTTATGAAGCAAATCAATCATTCTTAAAAATAAAACATGGAGGCGATGTTTAGCTCAGTTGGTAGAGCAGCCGCTCCATGAAAGAAAATACAGCCCTCAATGCAGGCAGCTGCGGATTGAATCCTGCGTTGGAAGGCCCTTCTCTGTGTGTCATCCCCCTCTCTGTCTCTCCATTTCCTGACTCTCACTTTCCATTAAAGGCAAAAAAGCCCCAAAAATATATTTAAAAATTTTTTACCAACATCTCAATGCTGTCTAGATGCAATATGTATATTTTCAGAACATCTGCAGTCACTTTAAGAGTGGTATTTTTAAATCAGATTTTCTCTTGTGAAGCAAAGCACTTATCGTTAAACACAAATCACCAACATTTATTTATTTTTTTATTTATTATTGTGTAGTGATTTCCACTGATACAAAAGTGTACTTTGCAATTTTATTCCAATATTCAACCACTTTTACTTTTCAATTGTTGCAGTACAATTTCCAGATGATGCAACATGCAAAATGACTCAGCTAATGCTAAATGCAGATTGTAATATCAACTTCCTTGATGTCTTCCTATTCTTCTCCTTGTTGCTCAGAATTGCCTAAAAATGCCCGGACCCGACCCATCCCTGCGCAACAGCTATAATTTATTTTTTTTTTTTAATAAGGAAATCAAAGTGAGACGTTAAAAGGAAAAGTTTGGAGTGTGTGACAGTGTGAGTGTGTTTGGAAAACTTAGGTTAAAACTTATATATGAACCGAAAGGAAACTTAACTTTGAACTTAAAGGAATGAAAGAGTTAAAACTTATCTATAAACCTAAAGGAAACGTAACTTTTAACTAAAAAGAAATTAAGTTTTTTTTTTTCTTTCTTTCTTTTTAAAGACAGAAATCAAAGTGAGACGTTAAAAGGAAAACTGTGGAGTGTGTGACAGTGTGAGTGTGTTTGGAAAACTTACCTAGATGCTACGTAGGAATAAAAGGTTTAAAACTTATCTATGAACCGAAAGGAAAAATTAACTTTGAACTATAAAGAAAAGGAAGTTTTTTTTTTTTAAGAAGGAAATAAAAATGAGACGTTGAAAGGAAAAGTTTGGAGTGTGTGACAGTGTGTGTGTGTTTCAGTGTGTGTGTGTGTGTGGCTGGGTGTGAGCGGCTGTGAGTATGTGTGAGTGGTGTTAGTGCGTTACTGTCACATCTCCGGGTTGTAGGGAGAGTCGGTCATCCACGCCATGATCATCTCCGCCACTGTGTTAAATGGAAAACTTACCTATATGCTACGTAGGAATAAAAAAGTTAAAACTTATCTATGAACCAAAAGGAAACTTAACTTTGAACTAAAAAGAAAAGGAAGTTTTTGTGTGTCTGTTTCTTTTTTTTTTTTTTTTTTCTTTTAAAGAAGGAAATCAAACTGAGAAATTAAGAGGAAAAGTTTGGAGTGTGTGACAGTGTGTGTGTGTTTCAGTGTGTGGGTGGGTGTGAGCGGCTGTGAGTATGTGTGAGTGGTGTTAGTGCGTTACTGTCACATCTGCGGGTTGTAGGGAGAGTCGGTCATCCACGCCATGATCATCTCCGCCACTGTGTTAAATGGAAAACTTACCTATATGCTACGTAGGAATAAAAAAGTTAAAACTTATCTATGAACCAAAAGGAAGCTTAACTTTGAACTAAAAAGAAAAGGAAGTTTTTGTGTGTCTGTTTCTTTTTTTTTTTTTTTTTCTTTTCTTTTAAAGAAGGAAATCAAACTGAGACATTAAGAGGAAAAGTTTGGAGTGTGTGACAGTGTGTGTGTGTTTCAGTGTGTATGTATGTGTGGGTGGGTGTGAGCGGCTGTGAGTATGTGTGAGTGGTGTTAGTGCGTTACTGTCACATCTCCGGGTTGTAGGGAGAGTCGGTCATCCACGCCATGATCATCTCCGCCACTGTGTTAAATGGAAAACTTACCTATATGCTACGTAGGAATAAAAAAGTTAAAACTTATCTATGAACCAAAAGGAAACTTAACTTTGAACTAAAAAGAAAAGGAAGTTTTTGTGTGTCTGTTTCTTTTTTTTTTTTTTTTTTCTTTTAAAGAAGGAAATCAAACTGAGAAATTAAGAGGAAAAGTTTGGAGTGTGTGACAGTGTGTGTGTGTTTCAGTGTGTGGGTGGGTGTG
>JAGQAX010000012.1:8974423-8989423 GCA_019142605.1 Cephalopholis sonnerati | reverse complement strand
AAGAGGGAAAGTTTGGAGTGTGTGACAGTGTGTGTGTGTTTCAGTGTGTATGTATGTGTGGGTGGGTGTGAGCGGCTGTGAGTATGTGTGAGTGGTGTTAGTGCGTTACTGTCACATCTCCGGGTTGTAGGGAGAGTCGGTCATCCACGCCATGATCATCTCCGCCACTGTGTTACATGGAAAACTTACCTATATGCTACGTAGGAATAAAAAAGTTAAAACTTATCTATGAACCAAAAGGAAACTTAACTTTGAACTAAAAAGAAAAGGAAGTTTTTGTGTGTCTGTTTCTTTTTTTTTTCTTTTAAAGAAGGAAATCAAACTGAGACATTAAGAGGAAACGTTTGGAGTGTGTGACAGTGTGTGTGTGTGTTTCAGTGTGTGGGTGGGTGTGAGCGGCTGTGAGTATGTGTGAGTGGTGTTAGTGCGTTACTGTCACATCTCCGGGTTGTAGGGAGAGTCGGTCATCCACGCCATGATCATCTCCGCCACTGTGTTAAATGGAAAACTTACCTATATGCTACGTAGGAATAAAAAAGTTAAAACTTATCTATGAACCAAAAGGAAACTTAACTTTGAACTAAAAAGAAAAGGAAGTTTTTGTGTGTCTGTTTTTTTTTTTTTTTTTTTTTTTTTTTTTTCTTTTAAAGAAGGAAATCAAACTGAGACATTAAGAGGAAAAGTTTGGAGTGTGTGACAGTGTGTGTGTGTTTCAGTGTGTGGGTGGGTGTGAGCGGCTGTGAGTATGTGTGAGTGGTGTTAGTGCGTTACTGTCACATCTCCGGGTTGTAGGGAGAGTCGGTCATCCACGCCATGATCATCTCCGCCACTGTGTTACATGGAAAACTTACCTATATGCTACGTAGGAATAAAAAAGTTAAAACTTATCTATGAACCAAAAGGAAACTTAACTTTGAACTAAAAAGAAAAGGAAGTTTTTGTGTGTCTGTTTCTTTTTTTTTTTTTTTTTTTTTCTTTTAAAGAAGGAAATCAAACTGAGACATTAAGAGGAAAAGTTTGGAGTGTGTGACAGTGTGTGTGTGTTTCAGTGTGTATGTATGTGTGGGTGGGTGTGAGCGGCTGTGAGTATGTGTGAGTGGTGTTAGTGCGTTACTGTCACATCTCCGGGTTGTAGGGAGAGTCGGTCATCCACGCCATGATCATCTCCGCCACTGTGTTAAATGGAAAACTTACCTATATGCTACGTAGGAATAAAAAAGTTAAAACTTATCTATGAACCAAAAGGAAACTTAACTTTGAACTAAAAAGAAAAGGAAGTTTTTGTGTGTCTGTTTCTTTTTTTTTTTTTTTTTTTTCTTTTAAAGAAGGAAATCAAACTGAGACATTAAGAGGAAAAGTTTGGAGTGTGTGACAGTGTGTGTGTGTTTCAGTGTGTGGGTGGGTGTGAGCGGCTGTGAGTATGTGTGAGTGGTGTTAGTGCGTTACTGTCACATCTCCGGGTTGTAGGGAGAGTCGGTCATCCACGCCATGATCATCTCCGCCACTGTGTTAAATGGAAAACTTACCTATATGCTACGTAGGAATAAAAAAGTTAAAACTTATCTATGAACCAAAAGGAAACTTAACTTTGAACTAAAAAGAAAAGGAAGTTTTTGTGTGTCTGTTTTTTTTTTTTTTTTTTTTTCTTTTAAAGAAGGAAATCAAACTGAGACATTAAGAGGAAAAGTTTGGAGTGTGTGACAGTGTGTGTGTGTTTCAGTGTGTGGGTGGGTGTGAGCGGCTGTGAGTATGTGTGAGTGGTGTTAGTGCGTTACTGTCACATCTCCGGGTTGTAGGGAGAGTCGGTCATCCACGCCATGATCATCTCCGCCACTGTGTTAAATAGAAAACTTACCTATATGCTATGTAGGAATAAAAAAGTTAAAACTTATCTATGAACCACAAGGAAACTTAACTTTGAACTAAAAAGAAAAGGAAGTTTTTGTGTGTCTGTTTCTTTTTTTTTTTTTTTTTTTTCTTTTAAAGAAGGAAATCAAACTGAGACATTAAGAGGAAAAGTTTGGAGTGTGTAACAGTGTGTAACAGTGTGTGTGTGTTTCAGTGTGTGGGTGGGTGTGAGCGGCTGTGAGTATGTGTGAGTGGTGTTAGTGCGTTACTGTCACATCTCCGGGTTGTAGGGAGAGTCGGTCATCCACGCCATGATCATCTCCGCCACTGTGTTAAATGGAAAACTTACCTATATGCTATGTAGGAATAAAAAAGTTAAAACTTATCTATGAACCAAAAGGAAACTTAACTTTGAACTAAAAAGAAAAGGAAGTTTTTGTGTGTCTGTTTCTTTTTTTTTTTTTTTTTTTTTCTTTTAAAGAAGGAAATCAAACTGAGACATTAAGAGGAAAAGTTTGGAGTGTGTGACAGTGTGTGTGTGTTTCAGTGTGTGGGTGGGTGTGAGCGGCTGTGAGTATGTGTGAGTGGTGTTAGTGCGTTACTGTCACATCTCCGGGTTGTAGGGAGAGTCGGTCATCCACGCCATGATCATCTCCGCCACTGTGTTAAATGGAAAACTTACCTATATGCTACGTAGGAATAAAAAAGTTAAAACTTATCTATGAACCAAAAGGAAACTTAACTTTGAACTAAAAAGAAAAGGAAGTTTTTGTGTGTCTGTTTTTTTTTTTTTTTTTTTTTCTTTTAAAGAAGGAAATCAAACTGAGACATTAAGAGGAAAAGTTTGGAGTGTGTAACAGTGTGTGTGTGTTTCAGTGTGTGGGTGGGTGTGAGCGGCTGTGAGTATGTGTGAGTGGTGTTAGTGCGTTACTGTCACATCTCCGGGTTGTAGGGAGAGTCGGTCATCCACGCCATGATCATCTCCGCCACTGTGTTAAATAGAAAACTTACCTATATGCTACGTAGGAATAAAAAAGTTAAAACTTATCTATGAACCAAAAGGAAACTTAACTTTGAACTAAAAAGAAAAGGAAGTTTTTGTGTCTGTTTCTTTTTTTTTTTTTTTTTTTTTTCTTTTAAAGAAGGAAATCAAACTGAGACATTAAGAGGAAAAGTTTGGAGTGTGTGACAGTGTGTGTGTGTTTCAGTGTGTATGTATGTGTGGGTGGGTGTGAGCGGCTGTGAGTATGTGTGAGTGGTGTTAGTGCGTTACTGTCACATCTCCGGGTTGTAGGGAGAGTCGGTCATCCACGCCATGATCATCTCCGCCACTGTGTTAAATGGAAAACTTACCTATATGCTACGTAGGAATAAAAAAGTTAAAACTTATCTATGAACCAAAAGTAAACTTAACTTTGAACTAAAAAGAAAAGGAAGTTTTTGTGTGTCTGTTTCTTTTTTTTTTTTTTTTTTCTTTTAAAGAAGGAAATCAAACTGAGACATTAAGAGGAAAAGTTTGGAGTGTGTGACAGTGTGTGTGTGTTTCAGTGTGTATGTATGTGTGGGTGGGTGTGAGCGGCTGTGAGTATGTGTGAGTGGTGTTAGTGCGTTACTGTCACATCTCCGGGTTGTAGGGAGAGTCTGTCATCCACGCCATGATCATCTCCGCCACTGTGTTAAATGGAAAACTTACCTATATGCTACGTAGGAATAAAAAAGTTAAAACTTATCTATGAACCAAAAGGAAACTTAACTTTCAACTAAAAAGAAAAGGAAGTTTTTGTGTGTCTGTTTCTTTTTTTCTTTTTTTTTTCTTTTAAAGAAGGAAATCAAACTGAGACATTAAGAGGAAAAGTTTGGAGTGTGTGACAGTGTGTGTGTGTTTCAGTGTGTGGGTGGGTGTGAGCGGCTGTGAGTATGTGTGAGTGGTGTTAGTGCGTTACTGTCACATCTCCGGGTTGTAGGGAGAGTCGGTCATCCACGCCATGATCATCTCCGCCACTGTGTTAAATGGAAAACTTACCTATATGCTACGTAGGAATAAAAAAGTTAAAACTTATCTATGAACCAAAAGGAAACTTAACTTTGAACCAAAAAGAAAAGGAAGTTTTTGTGTGTCTGTTTTTTTTTTTTTTTTTTTTTCTTTCTTTTAAAGAAGGAAATCAAACTGAGACATTAAGAGGAAAAGTTTGGAGTGTGTGACAGTGTGTGTGTGTTTCAGTGTGTATGTATGTGTGGGTGGGTGTGAGCGGCTGTGAGTATGTGTGAGTGGTGTTAGTGCGTTACTGTCACATCTCCGGGTTGTAGGGAGAGTCGGTCATCCACGCCATGATCATCTCCGCCACTGTGTTACTTGGAAAACTTACCTATATGCTACGTAGGAATAAAAAAGTTAAAACTTATCTATGAACCAAAAGGAAACTTAACTTTGAACTAAAAAGAAAAGGAAGTTTTTGTGTGTCTGTTTCTTTTTTTTTCTTTTAAAGAAGGAAATCAAACTGAGACATTAAGAGGAAAAGTTTGGAGTGTGTGACAGTGTGTGTGTGTTTCAGTGTGTGGGTGGGTGTGAGCGGCTGTGAGTATGTGTGAGTGGTGTTAGTGCGTTACTGTCACATCTCCGGGTTGTAGGGAGAGTCGGTCATCCACGCCATGATCATCTCCGCCACTGTGTTAAATGGAAAACTTACCTATATGCTACGTAGGAATAAAAAAGTTAAAACTTATCTATGAACCAAAAGGAAACTTAACTTTGAACTAAAAAGAAAATGAAGTTTTTGCGTGTCTGTTTTTTTTTTTTTTTTTTTTTTTTTTTTTCTTTTAAAGAAGGAAATCAAACTGAGACATTAAGAGGAAAAGTTTGGAGTGTGTGACAGTGTGTGTGTGTTTCAGTGTGTATGTATGTGTGGGTGGGTGTGAGCGGCTGTGAGTATGTGTGAGTGGTGTTAGTGCGTTACTGTCACATCTCCGGGTTGTAGGGAGAGTCGGTCATCCACGCCATGATCATCTCCGCCACTGTGTTAAATGGAAAACTTACCTATATGCTACGTAGGAATAAAAAAGTTAAAACTTATCTATGAACCAAAAGGAAACTTAACTTTGAACTAAAAAGAAAAGGAAGTTTTTGTGTGTCTGTTTCTTTTTTTTTTTTTTTTCTTTTAAAGAAGGAAATCAAACTGAGACATTAAGAGGAAAAGTTTGGAGTGTGTGACAGTGTGTGTGTGTTTCAGTGTGTGGGTGGGTGTGAGCGGCTGTGAGTATGTGTGAGTGGTGTTAGTGCGTTACTGTCACATCTCCGGGTTGTAGGGAGAGTCGGTCATCCACGCCATGATCATCTCCGCCACTGTGTTAAATGGAAAACTTACCTATATGCTACGTAGGAATAAAAAAGTTAAAACTTATCTATGAACCAAAAGGAAACTTAACTTTGAACTAAAAAGAAAAGGAAGTTTTTGTGTGTCTGTTTCTTTTTTTTTTTTTTTTTTTTTCTTTTAAAGAAGGAAATCAAACTGAGACATTAAGAGGAAAAGTTTGGAGTGTGTGACAGTGTGTGTGTGTTTCAGTGTGTGGGTGGGTGTGAGCGGCTGTGAGTATGTGTGAGTGGTGTTAGTGCGTTACTGTCACATCTCCGGGTTGTAGGGAGAGTCGGTCATCCACGCCATGATCATCTCCGCCACTGTGTTAAATGGAAAACTTACCTATATGCTACGTAGGAATAAAAAAGTTAAAACTTATCTATGAACCAAAAGGAAACTTAACTTTGAACTAAAAAGAAAAGGAAGTTTTTGTGTGTCTGTTTTTTTTTTTTTTTTTTTTTTCTTTCTTTTAAAGAAGGAAATCAAACTGAGACATTAAGAGGAAAAGTTTGGAGTGTGTGACAGTGTGTGTGTGTTTCAGTGTGTGGGTGGGTGTGAGCGGCTGTGAGTATGTGTGAGTGGTGTTAGTGCGTTACTGTCACATCTCCGGGTTGTAGGGAGAGTCGGTCATCCACGCCATGATCATCTCCGCCACTGTGTTAAATGGAAAACTTACCTATATGCTACGTAGGAATAAAAAAGTTAAAACTTATCTATGAACCAAAAGGAAACTTAACTTTGAACTAAAAAGAAAAGGAAGTTTTTGTGTGTCTGTTTCTTTTTTTTTTTTTTTTTTTTTCTTTTAAAGAAGGAAATCAAACTGAGACATTAAGAGGAAAAGTTTGGAGTGTGTGACAGTGTGTGTGTGTTTCAGTGTGTGGGTGGGTGTGAGCGGCTGTGAGTATGTGTGAGTGGTGTTAGTGCGTTACTGTCACATCTCCGGGTTGTAGGGAGAGTCGGTCATCCACGCCATGATCATCTCCGCCACTGTGTTAAATGGAAAACTTACCTATATGCTACGTAGGAATAAAAAAGTTAAAACTTATCTATGAACCAAAAGGAAACTTAACTTTGAACTAAAAAGAAAAGGAAGTTTTTGTGTGTCTGTTTCTTTTTTTTTTTTTTTTTTTTTCTTTTAAAGAAGGAAATCAAACTGAGACATTAAGAGGAAAAGTTTGGAGTGTGTGACAGTGTGTGTGTGTTTCAGTGTGTATGTATGTGTGGGTGGGTGTGAGCGGCTGTGAGTATGTGTGAGTGGTGTTAGTGCGTTACTGTCACATCTCCGGGTTGTAGGGAGAGTCGGTCATCCACGCCATGATCATCTCCGCCACTGTGTTAAATGGAAAACTTACCTATATGCTACGTAGGAATAAAAAAGTTAAAACTTATCTATGAACCAAAAGGAAACTTAACTTTGAACTAAAAAGAAAAGGAAGTTTTTGTGTGTCTGTTTCTTTTTTTTTTTTTTTTTTTTTTCTTTTAAAGAAGGAAATCAAACTGAGACATTAAGAGGAAAAGTTTGGAGTGTGTGACAGTGTGTGTGTGTTTCAGTGTGTGGGTGGGTGTGAGCGGCTGTGAGTATGTGTGAGTGGTGTTAGTGCGTTACTGTCACATCTCCGGGTTGTAGGGAGAGTCGGTCATCCACGCCATGATCATCTCCGCCACTGTGTTAAATGGAAAACTTACCTATATGCTACGTAGGAATAAAAAAGTTAAAACTTATCTATGAACCAAAAGGAAACTTAACTTTGAACTAAAAAGAAAAGGAAGTTTTTGTGTGTCTGTTTTTTTTTTTTTTTTTTTTTTCTTTTAAAGAAGGAAATCAAACTGAGACATTAAGAGGAAAAGTTTGGAGTGTGTAACAGTGTGTGTGTGTTTCAGTGTGTGGGTGGGTGTGAGCGGCTGTGAGTATGTGTGAGTGGTGTTAGTGCGTTACTGTCACATCTCCGGGTTGTAGGGAGAGTCGGTCATCCACGCCATGATCATCTCCGCCACTGTGTTAAATGGAAAACTTACCTATATGCTACGTAGGAATAAAAAAGTTAAAACTTATCTATGAACCAAAAGGAAACTTAACTTTGAACTAAAAAGAAAAGGAAGTTTTTGTGTGTCTGTTTCTTTTTTTTTTTTTTTTTTTTTCTTTTAAAGAAGGAAATCAAACTGAGACATTAAGAGGAAAAGTTTGGAGTGTGTGACAGTGTGTGTGTGTTTCAGTGTGTATGTATGTGTGGGTGGGTGTGAGCGGCTGTGAGTATGTGTGAGTGGTGTTAGTGCGTTACTGTCACATCTCCGGGTTGTAGGGAGAGTCGGTCATCCACGCCATGATCATCTCCGCCACTGTGTTAAATGGAAAACTTACCTATATGCTACGTAGGAATAAAAAAGTTAAAACTTATCTATGAACCAAAAGGAAACTTAACTTTGAACTAAAAAGAAAAGGAAGTTTTTGTGTGTCTGTTTCTTTTTTTTTTTTTTTTTTTTCTTTCTTTTAAAGAAGGAAATCAAACTGAGACATTAAGAGGAAAAGTTTGGAGTGTGTAACAGTGTGTGTGTGTTTCAGTGTGTGGGTGGGTGTGAGCGGCTGTGAGTATGTGTGAGTGGTGTTAGTGCGTTACTGTCACATCTCCGGGTTGTAGGGAGAGTCGGTCATCCACGCCATGATCATCTCCGCCACTGTGTTAAATGGAAAACTTACCTATATGCTACGTAGGAATAAAAAAGTTAAAACTTATCTATGAACCAAAAGGAAACTTAACTTTGAACTAAAAAGAAAAGGAAGTTTTTGTGTGTCTGTTTCTTTTTTTTTTTTTTTTTTTTTCTTTTAAAGAAGGAAATCAAACTGAGACATTAAGAGGAAAAGTTTGGAGTGTGTGACAGTGTGTGTGTGTTTCAGTGTGTGGGTGGGTGTGAGCGGCTGTGAGTATGTGTGAGTGGTGTTAGTGCGTTACTGTCACATCTCCGGGTTGTAGGGAGAGTCGGTCATCCACGCCATGATCATCTCCGCCACTGTGTTAAATGGAAAACTTACCTATATGCTACGTAGGAATAAAAAAGTTAAAACTTATCTATGAACCAAAAGGAAACTTAACTTTGAACTAAAAAGAAAAGGAAGTTTTTGTGTGTCTGTTTCTTTTTTTTTTTTTTTTTTTCTTTTAAAGAAGGAAATCAAACTGAGACATTAAGAGGAAAAGTTTGGAGTGTGTGACAGTGTGTGTGTGTTTCAGTGTGTATGTATGTGTGGGTGGGTGTGAGCGGCTGTGAGTATGTGTGAGTGGTGTTAGTGCGTTACTGTCACATCTCCGGGTTGTAGGGAGAGTCGGTCATCCACGCCATGATCATCTCCGCCACTGTGTTAAATGGAAAACTTACCTATATGCTACGTAGGAATAAAAAAGTTAAAACTTATCTATGAACCAAAAGGAAACTTAACTTTGAACTAAAAAGAAAAGGAAGTTTTTGTGTGTCTGTTTCTTTTTTTTTTTTTTTTTCTTTTAAAGAAGGAAATCAAACTGAGACATTAAGAGGAAAAGTTTGGAGTGTGTGACAGTGTGTGTGTGTTTCAGTGTGTGGGTGGGTGTGAGCGGCTGTGAGTATGTGTGAGTGGTGTTAGTGCGTTACTGTCACATCTCCGGGTTGTAGGGAGAGTCGGTCATCCACGCCATGATCATCTCCGCCACTGTGTTAAATGGAAAACTTACCTATATGCTACGTAGGAATAAAAAAGTTAAAACTTATCTATGAACCAAAAGGAAACTTAACTTTGAACTAAAAAGAAAAGGAAGTTTTTGTGTGTCTGTTTCTTTTTTTTTTTTTTTTTTTTCTTTTAAAGAAGGAAATCAAACTGAGACATTAAGAGGAAAAGTTTGGAGTGTGTGACAGTGTGTGTGTGTTTCAGTGTGTATGTATGTGTGGGTGGGTGTGAGCGGCTGTGAGTATGTGTGAGTGGTGTTAGTGCGTTACTGTCACATCTCCGGGTTGTAGGGAGAGTCGGTCATCCACGCCATGATCATCTCCGCCACTGTGTTAAATGGAAAACTTACCTATATGCTACGTAGGAATAAAAAAGTTAAAACTTATCTATGAACCAAAAGGAAACTTAACTTTGAACTAAAAAGAAAAGGAAGTTTTTGTGTGTCTGTTTCTTTTTTTTTTTTTTTTTTTCTTTTAAAGAAGGAAATCAAACTGAGACATTAAGAGGAAAAGTTTGGAGTGTGTGACAGTGTGTGTGTGTTTCAGTGTGTGGGTGGGTGTGAGCGGCTGTGAGTATGTGTGAGTGGTGTTAGTGCGTTACTGTCACATCTCCGGGTTGTAGGGAGAGTCGGTCATCCACGCCATGATCATCTCCGCCACTGTGTTAAATGGAAAACTTACCTATATGCTACGTAGGAATAAAAAAGTTAAAACTTATCTATGAACCAAAAGGAAACTTAACTTTGAACTAAAAAGAAAAGGAAGTTTTTGTGTGTCTGTTTCTTTTTTTTTTTTTTTTTTTCTTTTAAAGAAGGAAATCAAACTGAGACATTAAGAGGAAAAGTTTGGAGTGTGTGACAGTGTGTGTGTGTTTCAGTGTGTGGGTGGGTGTGAGCGGCTGTGAGTATGTGTGAGTGGTGTTAGTGCGTTACTGTCACATCTCCGGGTTGTAGGGAGAGTCGGTCATCCACGCCATGATCATCTCCGCCACTGTGTTAAATGGAAAACTTACCTATATGCTACGTAGGAATAAAAAAGTTAAAACTTATCTATGAACCAAAAGGAAACTTAACTTTGAACTAAAAAGAAAAGGAAGTTTTTGTGTGTCTGTTTTTTTTTTTTTTTTTTTTCTTTTAAAGAAGGAAATCAAACTGAGACATTAAGAGGAAAAGTTTGGAGTGTGTGACAGTGTGTGTGTGTTTCAGTGTGTGGGTGGGTGTGAGCGGCTGTGAGTATGTGTGAGTGGTGTTAGTGCGTTACTGTCACATCTCCGGGTTGTAGGGAGAGTCGGTCATCCACGCCATGATCATCTCCGCCACTGTGTTAAATGGAAAACTTACCTATATGCTACGTAGGAATAAAAAAGTTAAAACTTATCTATGAACCAAAAGGAAACTTAACTTTGAACTAAAAAGAAAAGGAAGTTTTTGTGTGTCTGTTTCTTTTTTTTTTTTTTTTTTCTTTTAAAGAAGGAAATCAAACTGAGACATTAAGAGGAAAAGTTTGGAGTGTGTGACAGTGTGTGTGTGTTTCAGTGTGTATGTATGTGTGGGTGGGTGTGAGCGGCTGTGAGTATGTGTGAGTGGTGTTAGTGCGTTACTGTCACATCTCCAGGTTGTAGGGAGAGTCGGTCATCCACGCCATGATCATCTCCGCCACTGTGTTAAATGGAAAACTTACCTATATGCTACGTAGGAATAAAAAAGTTAAAACTTATCTATGAACCAAAAGGAAACTTAACTTTGAACTAAAAAGAAAAGGAAGTTTTTGTGTGTCTGTTTCTTTCTTTTTTTTTTTCTTTTAAAGAAGGAAATCAAACTGAGACATTAAGAGGAAAAGTTTGGAGTGTGTGACAGTGTGTGTGTGTTTCAGTGTGTATGTATGTGTGGGTGGGTGTGAGCGGCTGTGAGTATGTGTGAGTGGTGTTAGTGCGTTACTGTCACATCTCCGGGTTGTAGGGAGAGTCGGTCATCCACGCCATGATCATCTCCGCCACTGTGTTAAATGGAAAACTTACCTATATGCTACGTAGGAATAAAAAAGTTAAAACTTATCTATGAACCAAAAGGAAACTTAACTTTGAACTAAAAAGAAAAGGAAGTTTTTGTGTGTCTGTTTCTTTTTTTTTTTTTTTTTTTTCTTTTAAAGAAGGAAATCAAACTGAGACATTAAGAGGAAAAGTTTGGAGTGTGTGACAGTGTGTGTGTGTTTCAGTGTGTGGGTGGGTGTGAGCGGCTGTGAGTATGTGTGAGTGGTGTTAGTGCGTTACTGTCACATCTCCGGGTTGTAGGGAGAGTCGGTCATCCACGCCATGATCATCTCCGCCACTGTGTTAAATGGAAAACTTACCTATATGCTACGTAGGAATAAAAAAGTTAAAACTTATCTATGAACCAAAAGGAAACTTAACTTTGAACTAAAAAGAAAAGGAAGTTTTTGTGTGTCTGTTTCTTTTTTTTTTTTTTTTTTTTCTTTTAAAGAAGGAAATCAAACTGAGACATTAAGAGGAAAAGTTTGGAGTGTGTGACAGTGTGTGTGTGTTTCAGTGTGTGGGTGGGTGTGAGCGGCTGTGAGTATGTGTGAGTGGTGTTAGTGCGTTACTGTCACATCTCCGGGTTGTAGGGAGAGTCGGTCATCCACGCCATGATCATCTCCGCCACTGTGTTAAATGGAAAACTTACCTATATGCTACGTAGGAATAAAAAAGTTAAAACTTATCTATGAACCAAAAGGAAACTTAACTTTGAACTAAAAAGAAAAGGAAGTTTTTGTGTGTCTGTTTCTTTTTTTTTTTTTTTTTTTTTTTTTCTTTTAAAGAAGGAAATCAAACTGAGACATTAAGAGGAAAAGTTTGGAGTGTGTGACAGTGTGTGTGTGTTTCAGTGTGTGGGTGGGTGTGAGCGGCTGTGAGTATGTGTGAGTGGTGTTAGTGCGTTACTGTCACATCTCCGGGTTGTAGGGAGAGTCGGTCATCCACGCCATGATCATCTCCGCCACTGTGTTAAATGGAAAACTTACCTATATGCTACGTAGGAATAAAAAAGTTAAAACTTATCTATGAACCAAAAGGAAACTTAACTTTGAACTAAAAAGAAAAGGAAGTTTTTGTGTGTCTGTTTCTTTTTTTTTTTTTTTTTTCTTTCTTTTAAAGAAGGAAATCAAACTGAGACATTAAGAGGAAAAGTTTGGAGTGTGTGACAGTGTGTGTGTGTTTCAGTGTGTGGGTGGGTGTGAGCGGCTGTGAGTATGTGTGAGTGGTGTTAGTGCGTTACTGTCACATCTCCGGGTTGTAGGGAGAGTCGGTCATCCACGCCATGATCATCTCCGCCACTGTGTTAAATGGAAAACTTACCTATATGCTACGTAGGAATAAAAAAGTTAAAACTTATCTATGAACCAAAAGGAAACTTAACTTTGAACTAAAAAGAAAAGGAAGTTTTTGTGTGTCTGTTTCTTTTTTTTTTTTTTTTTTTCTTTTAAAGAAGGAAATCAAACTGAGACATTAAGAGGAAAAGTTTGGAGTGTGTGACAGTGTGTGTGTGTTTCAGTGTGTATGTATGTGTGGGTGGGTGTGAGCGGCTGTGAGTATGTGTGAGTGGTGTTAGTGCGTTACTGTCACATCTCCGGGTTGTAGGGAGAGTCGGTCATCCACGCCATGATCATCTCCGCCACTGTGTTAAATGGAAAACTTACCTATATGCTACGTAGGAATAAAAAAGTTAAAACTTATCTATGAACCAAAAGGAAACTTAACTTTGAACTAAAAAGAAAAGGAAGTTTTTGTGTGTCTGTTTCTTTTTTTTTTTTTTTTTCTTTTAAAGAAGGAAATCAAACTGAGACATTAAGAGGAAAAGTTTGGAGTGTGTGACAGTGTGTGTGTGTTTCAGTGTGTATGTATGTGTGGGTGGGTGTGAGCGGCTGTGAGTATGTGTGAGTGGTGTTAGTGCGTTACTGTCACATCTCCGGGTTGTAGGGAGAGTCGGTCATCCACGCCATGATCATCTCCGCCACTGTGTTAAATGGAAAACTTACCTATATGCTACGTAGGAATAAAAAAGTTAAAACTTATCTATGAACCAAAAGGAAACTTAACTTTGAACTAAAAAGAAAAGGAAGTTTTTGTGTGTCTGTTTCTTTTTTTTTTTTTTTTTTTCTTTTAAAGAAGGAAATCAAACTGAGACATTAAGAGGAAAAGTTTGGAGTGTGTGACAGTGTGTGTGTGTTTCAGTGTGTGGGTGGGTGTGAGCGGCTGTGAGTATGTGTGAGTGGTGTTAGTGCGTTACTGTCACATCTCCGGGTTGTAGGGAGAGTCGGTCATCCACGCCATGATCATCTCCGCCACTGTGTTAAATGGAAAACTTACCTATATGCTACGTAGGAATAAAAAAGTTAAAACTTATCTATGAACCAAAAGGAAACTTAACTTTGAACTAAAAAGAAAAGGAAGTTTTTGTGTGTCTGTTTCTTTTTTTTTTTTTTTTTTTTTCTTTTAAAGAAGGAAATCAAACTGAGACATTAAGAGGAAAGTTTGGAGTGTGTGACAGTGTGTGTGTGTTTCAGTGTGTATGTATGTGTGGGTGGGTGTGAGCGGCTGTGAGTATGTGTGAGTGGTGTTAGTGCGTTACTGTCACATCTCCGGGTTGTAGGGAGAGTCGGTCATCCACGCCATGATCATCTCCGCCACTGTGTTAAATGGAAAACTTACCTATATGCTACGTAGGAATAAAAAAGTTAAAACTTATCTATGAACCAAAAGGAAACTTAACTTTGAACTAAAAAGAAAAGGAAGTTTTTGTGTGTCTGTTTCTTTTTTTTTTTTTTTTTCTTTTAAAGAAGGAAATCAAACTGAGACATTAAGAGGAAAAGTTTGGAGTGTGTGACAGTGTGTGTGTGTTTCAGTGTGTGGGTGGGTGTGAGCGGCTGTGAGTATGTGTGAGTGGTGTTAGTGCGTTACTGTCACATCTCCGGGTTGTAGGGAGAGTCGGTCATCCACGCCATGATCATCTCCGCCACTGTGTTAAATGGAAAACTTACCTATATGCTACGTAGGAATAAAAAAGTTAAAACTTATCTATGAACCAAAAGGAAACTTAACTTTGAACTAAAAAGAAAAGGAAGTTTTTGTGTGTCTGTTTCTTTTTTTTTTTTTTTTTTCTTTTAAAGAAGGAAATCAAACTGAGACATTAAGAGGAAAAGTTTGGAGTGTGTGACAGTGTGTGTGTGTTTCAGTGTGTATGTATGTGTGGGTGGGTGTGAGCGGCTGTGAGTATGTGTGAGTGGTGTTAGTGCGTTACTGTCACATCTCCGGGTTGTAGGGAGAGTCGGTCATCCACGCCATGATCATCTCCGCCACTGTGTTAAATGGAAAACTTACCTATATGCTATGTAGGAATAAAAAAGTTAAAACTTATCTATGAACCAAAAGGAAACTTAACTTTGAACTAAAAAGAAAAGGAAGTTTTTGTGTGTCTGTTTCTTTTTTTTTTTTTTTTTTTTCTTTTAAAGAAGGAAATCAAACTGAGACATTAAGAGGAAAAGTTTGGAGTGTGTAACAGTGTGTGTGTGTTTCACTGTGTGGGTGGGTGTGAGCGGCTGTGAGTATGTGTGAGTGGTGTTAGTGCGTTACTGTCACATCTCCGGGTTGTAGGGAGAGTCGGTCATCCACGCCATGATCATCTCCGCCACTGTGTTAAATGGAAAACTTACCTATATGCTACGTAGGAATAAAAAAGTTAAAACTTATCTATGAACCAAAAGGAAACTTAACTTTGAACTAAAAAGAAAAGGAAGTTTTTGTGTGTCTGTTTCTTTTTTTTTTTTTTTTTTTCTTTTAAAGAAGGAAATCAAACTGAGACATTAAGAGGAAAAGTTTGGAGTGTGTGACAGTGTGTGTGTGTTTCAGTGTGTGGGTGGGTGTGAGCGGCTGTGAGTATGTGTGAGTGGTGTTAGTGCGTTACTGTCACATCTCGGGTTGTAGGGAGAGTCGGTCATCCACGCCATGATCATCTCCGCCACTGTGTTAAATGGAAAACTTACCTATATGCTACGTAGGAATAAAAAAGTTAAAACTTATCTATGAACCAAAAGGAAACTTAACTTTGAACTAAAA
>JAGQAX010000012.1:8940775-8974323 GCA_019142605.1 Cephalopholis sonnerati | reverse complement strand
AAACTGAGAACAAATTAAGAGGAAAACGTTTGGAGTGTGAGACAGTGCCTGTGTGTGTTTCGGAGTGTGTAGGAGTTGGGGGTCTTGAGGTAGAGCGGCCTGTGAGTAAATGTGTGAGTGGTGTTAGTGCGTTACTGAGTCACATCTCCGGGTTGTAGGGAGAGTCGTCACCTCCTCACGCCATGATCGCTTCTCCGCCACTGTGTTAAATGGAAAACTTACCCTATATGCCAACGTAGGAATAAAAAAGTTAAAAACTTATCTATGAACCAAAAGGAAACTTAACTTTGAACTAAAAAGAAAGGAAGTTTTTGTGTGTCTGTTTCTTTTTTTTTTTTTTTTTTTTCTTTTAAAGAAGGAAATCAAACTGAGACATTAAGAGGAAAAGTTTGGAGTGTGTACAGTGTGTGTGTGTTTCAGTGTGTGGGTGGGTGTGAGCGGCTGTGAGTATGTGTGAGTGGTGTTAGTGCGTTACTGTCACATCTCCGGGTTGTAGGGAGAGTCGGTCATCCACGCCATGATCATCTCCGCCACTGTGTTAAATGGAAAACTTACCTATATGCTACGTAGTAATAAAAAAGTTAAAACCTTATCTATGAACCAAAAGGAAACTTAACTTTGAACTAAAAAGAAAAGGAAGTTTTTGTGTGTCTGTTTCTTTTTTTTTTTTTTTTTTTTCTTTTAAAGAAGAAATCAAACTGAGACATTAAGAGGAAAAGTTTGAAGTGTGTGACAGTGTGTGTGTGTTTCAGTGTGTGGGTGGGTGTGAGCGGCTGTGAGTATGTGTGAGGGTGGTGTTAGTGCGTTACTGTCACATCTCCGGGTTGTAGGGAGAGTCGGTCATCCACGCCATGATCATCCCCGCCACTGTGTTAAATGGAAAACTTACCTATATGCTACGTAGGAATAAAAAAGTTAAACTTATCTATGAACCAAAAGGGAAACTTAACTTTGAACTAAAAAAAGGAACAGAAGTTTTTGTGTGTCAGTTTCTTTTTTTTTTTTTTTTTTTTTCTTTTAAAGAAGGAAATCAAACTGAGACATTAAGAGGAAAAGTTTGGAGTGTGTGACAGTGTGTGTGTTTCAGTGTGTGTGTGGGTGTGTGAGCGGCTGTGAGTAGTGTGTGAGTTGGTGTTAGTGCGTTACTGTCACATCTCCGGGTTGTAGGGAGAGTCGGTCATCCACGCCATGATCATCTCCCGCCACTCTGTGTTAAATGGAAAACTTACCTATATGCTACGTAGGAATAAAAAAAGTTAAAACTTATCTATGAACCAAAAGGAAACTTAACTTTGAACTAAAAAGAAAAGGAAGTTTTTGTGTGTCTGTTCTTTTTTTTTTTTTTTTTTTTTTTCTTTTAAAGAAGGAAATCAAACTGAGACATTAAGAGGAAAAGTTTGGAGTGTGTGACAGTGTGTGTGTTGTTTCAGTGTGTAGGATGTGTGGGTGGTGTGAGCGGCTGTGAGTATGTGTGAGTGGTGTTAGTGCGTTACTGTCACATCTCCGGGTTGTAGTGAGGAGTCGGTTTCCCCCATCCACGCAATGATTCATCCCCGCCACTGTGTTAAATGGAAAAACTTACCTATATGCTACGTAGGAATACAAAAGTTAAAACTTATCTATGAACCAAAAGGAAACTTAACTTTGAACTAAAAAAGAAAAGGAAGTTTTGTGTGTCTGTTTCTTTTTTTTTTTTTTTTTTTTCTTTTAAAGAAGGAAATCAAACTGAGACATTAAGAGGAAAAGTTTGGAGTGTGTGACAGTGTGTGTGTGTTTCAGTGTGTGGGTGGGTGTGAGCGGCTGTGAGTATGTGTGAGTGGTGTTAGTGCGTTACTGTCACATCTCCGGGTTGTAGGGAGAGTCGGTCATCCACGCCATGATCATCTCCGCCACTGTGTTAAATGGAAAACTTACCTATATGCTACGTAGGAATAAAAAAGTTAAAACTTATCTATGAACCAAAAGGAAACTTAACTTTGAACTAAAAAGAAAAAGGAAGTTTTTGTGTGTCCTGTTTCTTTTTTTTTTTTTTTTTTTCTTTAAAGAAGGAAATCAAACTGAGACATTAGAGGAAAAGTTTTGGAGTGTGTGACAGTGTGTGTGTGTTTCAGTGTGTGGGTGGGTGTGAGCGGCTGTGAGTATGTGTGAGTGGTGTTAGTGCGTTACTGTCACATCTCCGGGTTGTAGGGAGAGTCGGTCATCCACGCCATGATCATCTCCGCCACTGTGTTAAATGGAAAACTTACCTATATGCTACGTAGGAATAAAAAAGTTAAAACTTATCTATGAACCAAAAGGAAACTTAACTTTGAACTAAAAAGAAAAGGAAGTTTTTGTGTGTCTGTTTCTTTTTTTTTTTTTTTTTTTTCTTTTAAAGAAGGAAATCAAACTGAGACATTAAGAGGAAAAGTTTGGAGTGTGTGACAGTGTGTGTGTGTTTCAGTGTGTATGTAGTGTGGGTGGGTGTGAGCGGCTGTGAGTATGTGTGAGTGGTGTTAGTGCGTTACTGTCACATCTCCGGGTTGTAGGGAGAGTCGGTCCATCCACGCCATGATCATCTCCGCCACTGTGTTAAATGGAAAACTTACCTATATGCTACGTAGGAATAAAAAAGTTAAAAACTTATCTATGAACCAAAAGGAAACTTAACTTTGAACTAAAAGAAAAGGAAGTTTTTGTGTGTCTGTTTCTTTTTTTTTTTTTTTTTTTCTTTTAAAGAAGGAAATCAAACTGAGACATTAAGAGGAAAAGTTTGGAGTGTGTGACAGTGTGTGTGTGTTTCAGTGTGTGGGTGGGTGTGAGCGGCTGTGAGTATGTGTGAGTGGTGTTAGTGCGTTACTGTCACATCTCCGGGTTGTAGGGAGAGTCGGTCATCCACGCCATGATCATCTCCGCCACTGTGTTAAATGGAAAACTTACCTATATGCTACGTAGGAATAAAAAAGTTAAAACTTATCTATGAACCAAAAGGAAACTTAACTTTGAACTAAAAAGAAAAGGAAGTTTTTTGTGTGTCTGTTTCTTTTTTTTTTTTTTTTTTTCTTTTAAAGAAGGAAATCAAACTGAGACATTAAGAGGAAAAGTTTGGAGTGTGTGACAGTGTGTGTGTGTTCAGTGTGTATGTATGTGTGGGTGGGTGTGAGCGGCTGTGAGTATGTGTGAGTGGTGTTAGGTGCGTTACTGTCACATCTCCGGGTTGTAGGGAGAGTCGGTCATCCACGCCATGATCATCTCCGCCACTGTGTTAAATGGAAAACTTACCTATATGCTACGTAGGAATAAAAAAGTAAAAACTTATCTATGAACCAAAAGGAAACTTAACTTTGAACTAAAAAGAAAAGGAAGTTTTTGTGTGTCTGTTTCTTTTTTTTTTTTTTTTTTTCTTTTAAAGAAGGAAATCAAACTGAGACATTAAGAGGAAAAGTTTGGAGTGTGTGACAGTGTGTGTGTGTTTCAGTGTGTGGGTGGGTGTGAGCGGCTGTGAGTATGTGTGAGTGGTGTTAGTGCGTTACTGTCACATCTCCGGGTTGTAGGGAGAGTCGGTCATCCACGCCATGATCATCTCCGCCACTGTGTTAAATGGAAAACTTACCTATATGCTACGTAGGAATAAAAAAGTTAAAACTTATCTATGAACCAAAAGGAAACTTAACTTTGAACTAAAAAGAAAAGGAAGTTTTTGTGTGTCTGTTTCTTTTTTTTTTTTTTTTTTCTTTTAAAGAAGGAAATCAAACTGAGACATTAAGAGGAAAAGTTTGGAGTGTGTGACAGTGTGTGTGTGTTTCAGTGTGTATGTAGGTGTGGGTGGGTGTGAGCGGGCTGTGAGTATGTGTGAGTGTGTTAGTGCGTTACTGTCCACATCTCCGGGTTGTAGGGAGAGTCGGTCATCCACGCCATGATCATCTCCGCCACTGTGTTAAATGGAAAACTTACCTATATGCTACGTAGGAATAAAAAAGTTAAAACTTATCTATGAACCAAAAGGAAACTTAACTTTGAACTAAAAAGAAAAGAAGTTTTTGTGTGTCTGTTTCTTTTTTTTTTTTTTTTTTTTTTTTTCTTTTAAAGAAGGAAATCAAACTGAGACATTAAGAGGAAAAGTTTGGAGTGTGTGACAGTGTGTGTGTGTTTCAGTGTGTGGGTGGGTGTGAGCGGCTGTGAGTATGTGTGAGTGGTGTTAGTGCGTTACTGTCACATCTCCGGGTTGTAGGGAGAGTCGGTCATCCACGCCATGATCATCTCCCGCCACTGTGTTAAATGGAAAACTTACCTATATGCTACGTAGGAATAAAAAAGTTAAAACTTATCTATGAACCAAAAGGAAACTTAACTTTGAACTAAAAAGAAAAGGAAGTTTTTGTGTGTCTGTTTCTTTTTTTTTTTTTTTTTCTTTTAAAGAAGGAAATCAAACTGAGACATTAAGAGGAAAAGTTTGGAGTGGTGTGACAGTGTGTGTGTGTTTCAGTGTGTTGGGTGGGTGTGAGCGGCTGTGAGTATGTGTGAGATGGTGTTAGTGCGTTACTGTCACATCTCCGGGTTGTAGGGAGAGTCGGTCATCCACGCCATGATCATCTCCGCCACTGTGTTAAATGGAAAACTTACCTATATGCTACGTAGGAATAAAAAAGTTAAAACTTATCTATGAACCAAAAGGAAACTTAACTTTGAACTAAAAAGAAAAGGAAGTTTTTTGTGTGTCTGTTTCTTTTTTTTTTTTTTTTTTCTTTTAAAGAAGGAAATCAAACTGAGACATTAAGAGGAAAAGTTTGGAGTGTGTGACAGTGTGTGTGTGTTTCAGTGTGTGGGTGGGTGTGAGCGGCTGTGAGTATGTGTGAGTGGTGTTAGTGCGTTACTGTCACATCTCCGGGTTGTAGGGAGAGTCGGTCATCCACGCCATGATCATCTCCCGCCACTGTGTTTAAATGGAAAAACTTACCTATATGCTACGTAGGAATAAAAAAGTTAAAACTTATCTATGAACCAAAAGGAAACTTAACTTTGAACTAAAAAGAAAAGGAAGTTTTTGTGTGTCTGTTTCTTTTTTTTTTTTTTTTTTTTCTTTTAAAGAAAGGAAATCAAACTGAGACATTAGAGGAAAAGTTTGGAGTGTGTGACAGTGTGTGTGTGTTTCAGTGTGTATGTATGTGTGGGTTGGTGGTGAGCGGCTGTGAGTATGTGTGAGTGGCGTTAGTGCGTTACTGTCACATCTCCGGGTTGTAGGGAGAGTCGGTCATCCACGCCATGATCATCTCCGCCACTGTGTTAAATGGAAACTTACCTATATGCTACGTAGGAATAAAAAAGTTAAAACTTATCTATGAACCAAAAGGAAACTTAACTTTGAACTAAAAAGAAAAGGATGTTTTTGTGTGTCTGTTTCTTTTTTCTTTTTTTTTTTTCTTTTAAAGAAGGAAATCAAACTGAGACATTAAGAGGAAAAGTTTGGAGTGTGTGACAGTGTGTGTGTGTTTCAGTGTTGTTGGGTGGGGGTGTGAGCGGCTGTGAGTATGTGTGAGTGGTGTTAGTGCGTTACTGTCACATCTCCGGGTTGTAGGGAGAGTCGGGTCATCCACGCCATGATCATCTCCCGCCACTGTGTTAAATGGAAAACTTACCTATATGCTACGTAGGAATAAAAAAAGTTAAAACTTATCTATGAACCAAAAGGAGAACTTAACTTTGAACTAAAAAGAAAAGGAGTTTTTGTGTGTCTGTTCTTCTTTTTTTTTTTTTTTTTTTCTTTTAAAGAAGGGAAATCAAACTGAGACATTAAGAGGAAAAGTTTGGAGTGTGTGACAGTGTGTGGTGTTTTCAGTGTGTGGGTGGGTGTGAGCGGCTGTGAGTATGTGTGAGTGGTGGTTAGTGCGTTATCTGTCACATCTCCGGGTTGTAGGGAGAGTCGGTCATCCACGCCATGATCATCTCCGCCACTGTGTTAAATGGAAAACTTACCTATATGCTACGTAGGAATAAAAAAGTTAAAACTTATCTATGAACCAAAAGGGAAACTTAACTTTGAACTAAAAAGAAAAGGAAGTTTTTTGTGTGTCTGTTTCGTTTTTTTTTTTTTTTTTTCTTTTAAAGAAGGAAATTCAAACTGAGACATTAGAGGGAAAAGTTTGGAGTGTGTGAACAGTGTGGTGTGGTGTTTCAGTGTGTATGTTATGTGTGGGTGGGTGTGAGCGGCTGTGAGTATGTGTGAGTGGTGTTAGTGCGTTACTGTCACATCTCCGGGTTGTAGGGAGAGTCGGTCATCCACGCCATGATCATCTCCGTCCACTGAGTGTTAAATGGAAAACTATACCTATAATGCTTACGTAGGTATTAAAAAAGTTAAACTTATCTATGAACCAAAAAGGAAACTTAGACTTTGAACTAAAAAGAAAAGGAAGTTTTTGTGTGTCTTGTTTCGTTTTTTTTTTTTTTTTCTTTAAAGAAGGAAATCAAACTGAGACATTAAGAGGAAAAGTTTGGAGTGGTGTGACAAGTGTGTGTGGTGTTCAGTGTGTGGTGTGGGTGGGTGTGAGCGGCTGTGAGTATGTGTGAGTGGTGTTAGTTGCGTTACTGTCACATCTCCGGGTTGTAGGGAGAGTCGGTCATCCACGCCATGATCATCTCTGCCACTGTGTTAAATGGAAACTTACCTATATGCTACGTAGGAATAAAAAAGTTAAAACTTATCTATGAACCAAAAGGAAACATAACTTTGAACTAAAAGAAAAGGAAGTTTTTGTGTGTCTGTTTTTTTTTTTTTTTTTTTTCTTTTAAAGAAGGAAATCCAAACTGAGACATTAAGAGGAAAAGTTTGGGAGTGTGTGACAGTGTGTGGTGTGTTTCAGTGTGTATGTATGTTGTGGGTGGGTGTGAGCGGCTTGTGAGTATGTGTGAGTGGTGTTTGTGCGTTACTGTCACATCTCCGGGTTGTAGGGAGAGTCGGTCATCCACGCCATGATCATCTCCGCCACTGTGTTAAATGGAAAACTTACCTATATGCTACGTAGGAATAAAAAAGTTTAAAACTTATCTATGAACCAAAAGGAAACTTAACTTTGAACTAAAAAGAAAAGGAAGTTTTTGTGTGTCTGTTTCTTTTTTTTTTTTTTTTTTTTTCTTTTAAAGAAGGAAATCAAACTGAAGACATTAGAGGAAAAGTTTGGAGTGTGTGACAGTGTGTGTGTGTTTTCAGTGTGTGGGTGGGGTGGTGAGCGGCTGTGAGTATGTGTGAGTGGCTGTTAGTGCGTTACTGTCACATCTCCGGGTTGTAGGGAGAGTCGGTCATCACGCCATGATCATCTCCGCCACTGTGTTAAATGGAAAACTTACCTATATGCTACGTAGGAATAAAAAAGTTAAAACTTATCTATGAACCAAAAGGAAACTTAACTTTGAACTAAAAAGAAAAGGAAGTTTTTGTGTGTCTGTTTCTTTTTTTTTTTTTTTTTTCTTTTAAAGAAGGAAATCAAACTGAGACATTAAGAGGAAAAGTTTGGGAGTGTGTGACAGTGTGTGTGTGTTTCAGTGTGTATGTATGTGGGGTGGGTGTGAGCGGCTGTGAGTATGTGTGAGTGGTGTTAGTGCGTTACTGTCACATCTCCGGGTTGTAGGAGAGTCGGTCATCCACGCCATGATCATCTCCGCCACTGTGTTAAATGGAAAACTTACCTATATGCTACGTAGGAATAAAAAAGTTAAAACTTATCTATGAACCAAAAGGAAACTTAAACTTTGAACTAAAAAGAAAAGGAAGTTTTTTGTGTGTCTGTTTCTTTTTTTTTTTTTTTTTTCTTTTTTTCTTTTAAAGAAGGAAATCAAACTGAGACATTAGAGGAAAAGTTTGGAGTGTGTGACAGTGTGTGTGTGTTTCAGTGTGTGGGTGGGTGTGAGCGGCTGTGAGTATGTGTGAGTGGTGTTAGTGCGTTACTGTCACATCTCCGGGTTGTAGGGAGAGTCGGTCATCCACGCCATGATCATCTCCGCCACTGTGTTAAATGGAAAACTTACCTATATGCTACGTAGGAATAAAAAAGTTAAAACTTATCTATGAACCAAAAGGAAACTTAACTTTGAACTAAAAAGAAAAGGAAGTTTTTGTGTGTCTGTTTCTTTTTTTTTTTTTTTTTTTCTTTTAAGAAGGAAATCAAACTGAGACATTAAGAGGAAAAGTTTGGAGTGTGTGACAGTGTGTGTGTGTTTCAGTGTGTGGTGGGTGGGTGGTGAGCGGCTGTGAGTATGTGTGAGTGGTGTTAGTGCGTTACTGTCACATCTCCGGGTTGTAGGGAGAGTCGGTCATCCACGCCATGATCATCTCCGCCACTGTGTTAAATGGAAAACTTACCTATATGCTACGTAGGAATAAAAAAGTTAAAACTTATCTATGAACCAAAAGGAAACTTAACTTTGAACTAAAAAGAAAAGGAAGTTTTTGTGTGTCTGTTTCTTTTTCTTTTTTTTTTTTTTCTTTTAAAGAAGGAAATCAAACTGAGACATTAAGAGGAAAAGTTTGGAGTGTGTGACAGTGTGTGTGTGTTTCAGTGTGTGGGTGGGTGGTGAGCGGCTGTGAGTATGTGTGAGTGGTGTTAGTGCGTTACTGTCACATCTCCGGGTTGTAGGGAGAGTCGGTCATCCACGCCATGATCATCTCCGCCACTGTGTTAAATGGAAAACTTACCTATATGCTACGTAGGAATAAAAAAGTTAAAACTTATCTATGAACCAAAAGGAAACTTAACTTTGAACTAAAAAGAAAAGGAAGTTTTTGTGTGGTCTGTTTCTTTTTTTTTTTTTTTTTTTTTCTTTTAAAGAAGGAAATCAAACTGAGACATTAAGAGGAAAAGTTTGGAGTGTGTGACAGTGTGTGTGTGTTTCAGTGTGTGTGGGTGGGTGTGTGAGCGGCTGTGAGTATGTGTGAGTGGTGTTAGTGCGTTACTGTCACATCTCCGGGTTGTAGGGAGAGTCGGTCATCCACGCCATGATCATCTCCGCCACTGTGTTAAATGGAAAACTTACCTATATGCTACGTAGGAATAAAAAAGTTAAAACTTATCTATGAACCAAAAGGAAACTTAACTTTGAACTAAAAAGAAAAGGAAGTTTTTGTGTGTCTGTTTCTTTTTTTTTTTTTTTTTTTCTTTTAAAGAAGGAAATCAAACTGAGACATTAAGAGGAAAAGTTTGGAGTGTGTGACAGTGTGTGTGTGTTTCAGTGTGTGGTGGGTGGGTGTGAGCGGCTGTGAGTATGTGTGAGTGGTGTTAGTGCGTTACTGTCACATCTCCGGGTTGTAGGGAGAGTCGGTCATCCACGCCATGATCATCTCCGCCACTGTGTTAAATGGAAAACTTACCTATATGCTACGTAGGAATAAAAAAGTTAAAACTTATCTATGAACCAAAAGGAAACTTAACTTTGAACTAAAAAGAAAAGGAAGTTTTTGTGTGTCTGTTTCTTTTTTTTTTTTTTTTTTTCTTTTAAAGAAGGAAATCAAACTGAGACATTAGAGGAAAAGTTTGGAGTGTGTGACAGTGTGTGTGTGTTTCAGTGTGTATGTATGTGTGGGTGGGTGTGAGCGGCTGTGAGTATGTGTGAGTGGTGTTAGTGCGTTACTGTCACATCTCCGGGTTGTAGGGAGAGTCGGTCATCCACGCCATGATCATCCCCGCCACTGTGTTAAATGGAAAACTTACCTATATGCTACGTAGGAATAAAAAAGTTAAAACTTATCTATGAACCAAAAGGAAACTTAACTTTGAACTAAAAAGAAAAGGAAGTTTTTGTGTGTCTGTTTCTTTTTTTTTTTTTTTTTTTTTCTTTTAAAGAAGGAAATCAAACTGAGACATTAAGAGGAAAAGTTTGGAGTGTGTGACAGTGTGTGTGTGTTTCAGTGTGTGGGTGGGTGTGAGCGGCTGTGAGTATGTGTGAGTGGTGTTAGTGCGTTACTGTCACATCTCCGGGTTGTAGGGAGAGTCGGTCATCCACGCCATGATCATCTCCGCCACTGTGTTAAATGGAAAACTTACCTATATGCTACGTAGGAATAAAAAAGTTAAAACTTATCTATGAACCAAAAGGAAACTTAACTTTGAACTAAAAAGAAAAGGAAGTTTTTGTGTGTCTGTTTCTTTTTTTTTTTTTTTTTTTCTTTTAAAGAAGGAAATCAAACTGAGACATTAAGAGGAAAAGTTTGGAGTGTGTGACAGTGTGTGTGTGTTTCAGTGTGTGGGTGGGTGGTGTGAGCGGCTGTGAGTATGTGTGAGTGGTGTTAGTGCGTTACTGTCACATCTCCGGGTTGTAGGGAGAGTTGGTCATCCACGCCATGATCACCTCCGCCACTGTGTTAAATGGAAAACTTACCTATATGCTACGTAGGAATAAAAAAGTTAAAACTTATCTATGAACCAAAAGGAAACTTAACTTTGAACTAAAAAGAAAAGGAAGTTTTTGTGTGTCTGTTTCTTTTTTTTTTTTTTTTTTCTTTAAAGAAGGAAATCAAACTGAGACATTAAGAGGAAAAGTTTGGAGTGTGTGACAGTGTGTGTGTGTTTCAGTGTGTATGTATGTGTGGGTGGGTGTGAGCGGCTGTGAGTATGTGTGAGTGGTGTTAGTGCGTTACTGTCACATCTCCGGGTTGTAGGGAGAGTCGGTCATCCACGCCATGATCATCTCCGCCACTGTGTTAAATGGAAAACTTACCTATATGCTACGTAGGAATAAAAAAGTTAAAACTTATCTATGAACCAAAAGGAAACTTAACTTTGAACTAAAAAGAAAAGGAAGTTTTTGTGTGTCTGTTTCTTTTTTTTTTTTTTTTTTCTTTTAAAGAAGGAAATCAAACTGAGACATTAAGAGGAAAAGTTTGGAGTGTGTGACAGTGTGTGTGTGTTTCAGTGTGTGGGGTGGGTGTGAGCGGCTGTGAGTATGTGTGAGTGGTGTTAGTGCGTTACTGTCACATCTCCGGGTTGTAGGGAGAGTCGGTCATCCACGCCATGATCATCTCCGCCACTGTGTTAAATGGAAAACTTACCTATATGCTACGTAGGAATAAAAAAGTTAAAACTTATCTATGAACCAAAAGGAAACTTAACTTTGAACTAAAAAGAAAAGGAAGTTTTTGTGTGTCTGTTTCTTTTTTTTTTTTTTTTTTTTCTTTTAAAGAAGGAAATCAAACTGAGACATTAAGAGGAAAAGTTTGGAGTGTGTGACAGTGTGTGTGTGTTTCAGTGTGTATGTGTGGGTGGGTGTGAGCGGCTGTGAGTATGTGTGAGTGGTGTTAGTGCGTTACTGTCACATCTCCGGGTTGTAGGGAGAGTCGGTCATCCACGCCATGATCATCTCCGCCACTGTGTTAAATGGAAAACTTACCTATATGCTACGTAGGAATAAAAAAGTTAAAACTTATCTATGAACCAAAAGGAAACTTAACTTTGAACTAAAAAGAAAAGGAAGTTTTTGTGTGTCTGTTTCTTTTTTTTTTTTTTTTTTTCTTTTAAAGAAGGAAATCAAACTGAGACATTAAGAGGAAAAGTTTGGAGTGTGTGACAGTGTGTGTGTGTTTCAGTGTGTGGGTGGGTGGTGAGCGGCTGTGAGTATGTGTGAGTGGTGTTAGTGCGTTACTGTCACATCTCCGGGTTGTAGGGAGAGTCGGTCATCCACGCCATGATCATCTCCGCCACTGTGTTAAATGGAAAACTTACCTATATGCTACGTAGGAATAAAAAAGTTAAAACTTATCTATGAACCAAAAGGAAACTTAACTTTGAACTAAAAAGAAAAGGAAGTTTTTGTGTGTCTGTTTCTTTTTTTTTTTTTTTTTTTCTTTTAAAGAAGGAAATCAAACTGAGACATTAAGAGGAAAAGTTTGGAGTGTGTGACAGTGTGTGTGTGTTTCAGTGTGTGGGTGGGTGTGAGCGGCTGTGAGTATGTGTGAGTGGTGTTAGTGCGTTACTGTCACATCTCCGGGTTGTAGGGAGAGTCGGTCATCCACGCCATGATCATCTCCGCCACTGTGTTAAATGGAAAACTTACCTATATGCTACGTAGGAATAAAAAAGTTAAAACTTATCTATGAACCAAAAGGAAACTTAACTTTGAACTAAAAAGAAAAGGAAGTTTTTGTGTGTCTGTTTCTTTTTTTTTTTTTTTTTTTTCTTTTAAAGAAGGAAATCAAACTGAGACATTAGAGGAAAAGTTTGGAGTGTGTGACAGTGTGTGTGTGTTTCAGTGTGTGGGTGGGTGGGTGTGAGCGGCTGTGAGTATGTGTGAGTGGTGTTAGTGCGTTACTGTCACATCTCCGGGTTGTAGGGAGAGTCGGTCATCCACGCCATGATCATCTCCGCCACTGTGTTAAATGGAAAACTTACCTATATGCTACGTAGGAATAAAAAAGTTAAAACTTATCTATGAACCAAAAGGAAACTTAACTTTGAACTAAAAAGAAAAGGAAGTTTTTGTGTGTCTGTTTCTTTTTTTTTTTTTTTTTTTCTTTTAAAGAAGGAAATCAAACTGAGACATTAAGAGGAAAAGTTTGGAGTGTGTGACAGTGTGTGTGTGTTTCAGTGTGTATGTATGTGTGGGTGGGTGTGAGCGGCTGTGAGTATGTGTGAGTGGTGTTAGTGCGTTACTGTCACATCTCCGGGTTGTAGGGAGAGTCGGTCATCCACGCCATGATCATCTCCGCCACTGTGTTAAATGGAAAACTTACCTATATGCTACGTAGGAATAAAAAAGTTAAAACTTATCTATGAACCAAAAGGAAACTTAACTTTGAACTAAAAAGAAAAGGAAGTTTTTGTGTGTCTGTTTCTTTTTTTTTTTTTTTTTTTCTTTTAAAGAAGGAAATCAAACTGAGACATTAAGAGGAAAAGTTTGGAGTGTGTGACAGTGTGTGTGTGTTTCAGTGTGTGGGTGGGTGTGAGCGGCTGTGAGTATGTGTGAGTGGTGTTAGTGCGTTACTGTCACATCTCCGGGTTGTAGGGAGAGTCGGTCATCCACGCCATGATCATCTCCGCCACTGTGTTAAATGGAAAACTTACCTATATGCTACGTAGGAATAAAAAAGTTAAAACTTATCTATGAACCAAAAGGAAACTTAACTTTGAACTAAAAAGAAAAGGAAGTTTTTGTGTGTCTGTTTCTTTTTTTTTTTTTTTTTTCTTTTAAAGAAGGAAATCAAACTGAGACATTAAGAGGAAAAGTTTGGAGTGTGTGACAGTGTGTGTGTGTTTCAGTGTGTGGGTGGGTGTGAGCGGCTGTGAGTATGTGTGAGTGGTGTTAGTGCGTTACTGTCACATCTCCGGGTTGTAGGGAGAGTCGGTCATCCACGCCATGATCATCTCCGCCACTGTGTTAAATGGAAAACTTACCTATATGCTACGTAGGAATAAAAAAGTTAAAACTTATCTATGAACCAAAAGGAAACTTAACTTTGAACTAAAAAGAAAAGGAAGTTTTTTGTGTGTCTGTTTCTTTTTTTTTTTTTTTTTTTTCTTTTAAAGAAGGAAATCAAACTGAGACATTAAGAGGAAAAGTTTGGAGTGTGTGACAGTGTGTGTGTGTTTCAGTGTGTGTGTGGGTGGGTGTGAGCGGCTGTGAGTATGTGTGAGTGGTGTTAGTGCGTTACTGTCACATCTCCGGGTTGTAGGGAGAGTCGGTCATCCACGCCATGATCATCTCCGCCACTGTGTTAAATGGAAAACTTACCTATATGCTACGTAGGAATAAAAAAGTTAAAACTTATCTATGAACCAAAAGGAAACTTAACTTTGAACTAAAAAGAAAAGGAAGTTTTTGTGTGTCTGTTTCTTTTTTTTTTTTTTTTTTTCTTTTAAAGAAGGAAATCAAACTGAGACATTAAGAGGAAAAGTTTGGAGTGTGTGACAGTGTGTGTGTGTTTCAGTGTGTATGTATGTGTGGGTGGGTGTGAGCGGCTGTGAGTATGTGTGAGTGGTGTTAGTGCGTTACTGTCACATCTCCGGGTTGTAGGGAGAGTCGGTCATCCACGCCATGATCATCTCCGCCACTGTGTTAAATGGAAAACTTACCTATATGCTACGTAGGAATAAAAAAGTTAAAACTTATCTATGAACCAAAAGGAAACTTAACTTTGAACTAAAAAGAAAAGGAAGTTTTTGTGTGTCTGTTTCTTTTTTTTTTTTTTTTTTTCTTTTAAAGAAGGAAATCAAACTGAGACATTAAGAGGAAAAGTTTGGAGTGTGTGACAGTGTGTGTGTGTTTCAGTGTGTGGGTGGGTGGTGTGAGCGGCTGTGAGTATGTGTGAGTGGTGTTAGTGCGTTACTGTCACATCTCCGGGTTGTAGGGAGAGTCGGTCATCCACGCCATGATCATCTCCGCCACTGTGTTAAATGGAAAACTTACCTATATGCTACGTAGGAATAAAAAAGTTAAAACTTATCTATGAACCAAAAGGAAACTTAACTTTGAACTAAAAAGAAAAGGAAGTTTTTGTGTGTCTGTTTCTTTTTTTTTTTTTTTTTTTCTTTTAAAGAAGGAAATCAAACTGAGACATTAAGAGGAAAAGTTTGGAGTGTGTGACAGTGTGTGTGTGTTTCAGTGTGTATGTATGTGTGGGTGGGTGTGAGCGGCTGTGAGTATGTGTGAGTGGTGTTAGTGCGTTACTGTCACATCTCCGGGTTGTAGGGAGAGTCGGGTCATCCACGCCATGATCATCTCCGCCACTGTGTTAAATGGAAAACTTACCTATATGCTACGTAGGAATAAAAAAGTTAAAACTTATCTATGAACCAAAAGGAAACTTAACTTTGAACTAAAAAGAAAAGGAAGTTTTTGTGTGTCTGTTTCTTTTTTTTTTTTTTTTTTTCTTTTAAAGAAGGAAATCAAACTGAGACATTAAGAGGAAAAGTTTGGAGTGTGTGACAGTGTGTGTGTGTTTCAGTGTGTATGTATGTGTGGGTGGGTGTGAGCGGCTGTGAGTATGTGTGAGTGGTGTTAGTGCGTTACTGTCACATCTCCGGGTTGTAGGGAGAGTCGGTCATCCACGCCATGATCATCTCCGCCACTGTGTTAAATGGAAAACTTACCTATATGCTACGTAGGAATAAAAAAGTTAAAACTTATCTATGAACCAAAAGGAAACTTAACTTTGAACTAAAAAGAAAAGGAAGTTTTTTGTGTGTCTGTTTCTTTTTTTTTTTTTTTTTTTTCTTTTAAAGAAGGAAATCAAACTGAGACATTAAGAGGAAAAGTTTGGAGTGTGTGACAGTGTGTGTGTGTTTCAGTGTGTATGTATGTGTGGGTGGGTGTGAGCGGCTGTGAGTATGTGTGAGTGGTGTTAGTGCGTTACTGTCACATCTCCGGGTTGTAGGGAGAGTCGGTCATCCACGCCATGATCATCTCCGCCACTGTGTTAAATGGAAAACTTACCTATATGCTACGTAGGAATAAAAAAGTTAAAACTTATCTATGAACCAAAAGGAAACTTAACTTTGAACTAAAAAGAAAAGGAAGTTTTTTGTGTGTCTGTTTCTTTTTTTTTTTTTTTTTTTTCTTTTAAAGAAGGAAATCAAACTGAGACATTAAGAGGAAAAGTTTGGAGTGTGTGACAGTGTGTGTGTGTTTCAGTGTGTGGGTGGGTGTGAGCGGCTGTGAGTATGTGTGAGTGGTGTTAGTGCGTTACTGTCACATCTCCGGGTTGTAGGGAGAGTCGGTCATCCACGCCATGATCATCTCCGCCACTGTGTTAAATGGAAAACTTACCTATATGCTACGTAGGAATAAAAAAGTTAAAACTTATCTATGAACCAAAAGGAAACTTAACTTTGAACTAAAAAGAAAAGGAAGTTTTTGTGTGTCTGTTTCTTTTTTTTTTTTTTTTTTTTTTCTTTTAAAGAAGGAAATCAAACTGAGACATTAAGAGGAAAAGTTTGGAGTGTGTGACAGTGTGTGTGTGTTTCAGTGTGTATGTATGTGTGGGTGGTGTGAGCGGCTGTGAGTATGTGTGAGTGGTGTTAGTGCGTTACTGTCACATCTCCGGGTTGTAGGGAGAGTCGGTCATCCACGCCATGATCATCTCCGCCACTGTGTTAAATGGAAAACTTACCTATATGCTACGTAGGAATAAAAAAGTTAAAACTTATCTATGAACCAAAAGGAAACTTAACTTTGAACTAAAAAGAAAAGGAAGTTTTTGTGTGTCTGTTTCTTTTTTTTTTTTTTTTTTTTTTCTTTTAAAGAAGGAAATCAAACTGAGACATTAAGAGGAAAAGTTTGGAGTGTGTGACAGTGTGTGTGTGTTTCAGTGTGTGTATGTGTGGGTGGGTGTGAGCGGCTGTGAGTATGTGTGAGTGGTGTTAGTGCGTTACTGTCACATCTCCGGGTTGTAGGGAGAGTCGGTCATCCACGCCATGATCATCTCCGCCACTGTGTTAAATGGAAAACTTACCTATATGCTACGTAGGAATAAAAAAGTTAAAACTTATCTATGAACCAAAAGGAAACTTAACTTTGAACTAAAAAGAAAAGGAAGTTTTTGTGTGTCTGTTTCTTTTTTTTTTTTTTTTTTTCTTTTAAAGAAGGAAATCAAACTGAGACATTAAGAGGAAAAGTTTGGAGTGTGTGACAGTGTGTGTGTGTTTCAGTGTGTGGGTGGGTGGTGTGAGCGGCTGTGAGTATGTGTGAGTGGTGTTAGTGCGTTACTGTCACATCTCCGGGTTGTAGGGAGAGTCGGTCATCCACGCCATGATCATCTCCGCCACTGTGTTAAATGGAAAACTTACCTATATGCTACGTAGGAATAAAAAAGTTAAAACTTATCTATGAACCAAAAGGAAACTTAACTTTGAACTAAAAAGAAAAGGAAGTTTTTGTGTGTCTGTTTCTTTTTTTTTTTTTTTTTTCTTTTAAAGAAGGAAATCAAACTGAGACATTAAGAGGAAAAGTTTGGAGTGTGTGACAGTGTGTGTGTGTTTCAGTGTGTGGGGAGGGTGGGTGTGAGCGGCTGTGAGTATGTGTGAGTGGTGTTAGTGCGTTACTGTCACATCTCCGGGTTGTAGGGAGAGTCGGTCATCCACGCCATGATCATCTCCGCCACTGTGTTAAATGGAAAACTTACCTATATGCTACGTAGGAATAAAAAAGTTAAAACTTATCTATGAACCAAAAGGAAACTTAACTTTGAACTAAAAAGAAAAGGAAGTTTTTGTGTGTCTGTTTCTTTTTTTTTTTTTTTTTTTTCTTTTAAAGAAGGAAATCAAACTGAGACATTAAGAGGAAAAGTTTGGAGTGTGTGACAGTGTGTGTGTGTTTCAGTGTGTATGTATGTGTGGGTGGGTGTGAGCGGCTGTGAGTATGTGTGAGTGGTGTTAGTGCGTTACTGTCACATCTCCGGGTTGTAGGGAGAGTCGGTCATCCACGCCATGATCATCCCTGCCACTGTGTTAAATGGAAAACTTACCTATATGCTACGTAGGAATAAAAAAGTTAAAACTTATCTATGAACCAAAAGGAAACTTAACTTTGAACTAAAAAGAAAAGGAAGTTTTTGTGTGTCTTTCTTTTTTTTTTTTTTTTTTTCTTTTAAAGAAGGAAATCACACTGAGACATTAAGAGGAAAAGTTTGGAGTGTGTGACAGTGAGGTGTGTGTTTCAGTGTGTGGGTGGGTGTGAGCGGCTGTGAGTATGTGTGAGTGGTGTTAGTGCGTTACTGTCACATCTCCGGGTTGTAGGGAGAGTCGGTCATCCACGCCATGATCATCTCCGCCACTGTGTTAAATGGAAAACTTACCTATATGCTACGTAGGAATAAAAAAGTTAAAACTTATCTATGAACCAAAAGGAAACTTAACTTTGAACTAAAAAGAAAAGGAAGTTTTTGTGTGTCTGTTTCTTTTTTTTTTTTTTTTTTTCTTTTAAAGAAGGAAATCAAACTGAGACATTAGAGGAAAAGTTTGGCAGTGTGTGACAGTGTGTGTGTGTTTCAGTGTGTATGTATGTGTGGTGGTGTGAGCGGCTGTGAGTATGTGTGAGTGGTGTTAGTGCGTTACTGTCACATCTCCGGGTTGTAGGGAGAGTCGGTCATCCACGCCATGATCATCCTCCGCCACTGTGTTAAATGGAAAACCTTACCTATATGCTACGTAGGAATAAAAAAGTTAAAACTTATCTATGAACCAAAAGGAAACTTAACTTTGAACTAAAAAGAAAAGGAAGTTTTTGTGTGTCTGTTTTCTTTTTTTTTTTTTTTTTCTTTTAAAGAAGGAAATCAAACTGAGACATTAGAGGAAAAGTTTGGAGTGTGTGACAGTGTGTGTGTGTTTCAGTGTGTATGTATGTGTGGGTGGGTGGTGAGCGGCTGTGAGTATGTGTGAGTGGTGTTAGTGCGTTACTGTCACATCTCCGGGTTGTAGGGAGAGTCGGTCATCCACGCCATGATCATCTCCGCCACTGTGTTAAATGGAAAACTTACCTATATGCTACGTAGGAATAAAAAAGTTAAAACTTATCTATGAACCAAAAGGAAACTTAACTTTGAACTAAAAAGAAAAGGAAGTTTTTTGTGTGTCTGTTTCTTTTTTTTTTTTTTTTTTTCTTTTAAAGAAGGAAATCAAACTGAGACATTAGAGGAAAAGTTTGGAGTGTGTGACAGTGTGTGTGTGTTTCAGTGTGTGGGTGGGTGTGAGCGGCTGTGAGTATGTGTGAGTGGTGTTAGTGCTGTACTGTCACATCTCCGGGTTGTAGGGAGAGTCGGTCATCCACGCCATGATCATCTCCGCCACTGTGTTAAATGGAAAACTTACCTATATGCTACGTAGGAATAAAAAAGTTAAAACTTATCTATGAACCAAAAGGAAACTTAACTTTGAACTAAAAAGAAAAGGAAGTTTTTGTGTGTCTGTTTCTTTTTTTTTTTTTTTTTTTTTTTTTTAAAGAAGGAAATCAAACTGAGACATTAAGAGGAAAAGTTTGGAGTGTGTGACAGTGTGTGTGTGTTTCAGTGTGTGGGTGGGTGTGAGCGGCTGTGAGTATGTGTGAGTGGTGTTAGTGCGTTACTGTCACATCTCCGGGTTGTAGGGAGAGTCGGTCATCCACGCCATGATCATCTCCGCCACTGTGTGTTAAATGGAAAACTTACCTATATGCTACGTAGGAATAAAAAAGTTAAAACTTATCTATGAACCAAAAGGAAACTTAACTTTGAACTAAAAAGAAAAGGAAGTTTTTGTGTGTCTGTTCTTTTTTTTTTTTTTTTTTTCTTTTAAAGAAGGAAATCAAACTGAGACATTGAGAGGAAAAGTTTGGAGTGTGTGACAGTGTGTGTGTGTTTCAGTGTGTTGTTGTGGTGGGTGGTGTGAGCGGCTGTGAGTATGTGTGAGTGGTGTTAGTGCGTTACTGTCACATCTCCGGGTTGTAGGGAGAGTCGGTCATCCCACGCCATGATCATCTCCGCCACTGTGTTAAATGGAAAACTTACCTATATGCTACGTAGGAATAAAAAAGTTAAAACTTATCTATGAACCAAAAGGAAACTTAACTTTGAACTAAAAAGAAAAGGAAGTTTTTGTGTGTCTGTTTCTTTTTTTTTTTTTTTTTTCTTTTAAAGAAGGAAATCAAACTGAGACATTGAGAGGAAAAGTTTGGAGTGTGTGACAGTGTGTGTGTGTTTCAGTGTGTGATGTGGGTGGGTGGTGAGCGGCTGTGAGTATGTGTGAGTGGTGTTAGTGCGTTACTGTCACATCTCCGGGTTGTAGGGAGAGTCGGTCATCCACGCCATGATCATCTCCCGCCACTGTGTTAAATGGAAAACTTACCTATATGCTAAGTAGGAATAAAAAGTTAAAACTTATCTATGAACCAAAAGGAAACTTAACTTTGAACTAAAAAGAAAAGGAAGTTTTTGTGTGTCTGTTTCTTTTTTTTTTTTTTTTTTTCTTTTAAAAGAAGGAAATCAAACTGAGACATTAAGAGGAAAGTTTGGAGTGTGTGACAGTGTGTGTGTGTTTCAGTGTAGTGGGTGGGTGTGAGCGGCTGTGAGTATGTGTGAGTGGTGTTAGTGCGTTACTGTCACATCTCCGGGTTGTAGGGAGAGTCGGTCATCCACGCCATGATCATCTCCGCCACTGTGTTAAATGGAAAAACTTACCTATATGCTACGTAGGAATAAAAAAGTTAAAACTTATCTATGAACCAAAAGGAAACTTAACTTTGAACTAAAAAGAAAAGGAAGTTTTTGTGTGTCTGTTTCTTTTTTTTTTTTTTTTTTTTCTTTTAAAGAAGGAAATCAAACTGAGACATTAAGAGGAAAAGTTTGGAGTGTGTGACAGTGTGTGTGTGTTTCAGTGTGTGGGTGGGTGTGAGCGGCTGTGAGTATGTGTGAGTGGTGTTAGTGCGTTACTGTCACATCTCCGGGTTGTAGGGAGAGTCGGTCATCCACGCCATGATCACCTCCGCCACTGTGTTAAATGGAAACTTACCTATATGCTACGTAGGAATAAAAAAGTTAAAACTTATCTATGAACCAAAAGGAAACTTAACTTTGAACTAAAAAGAAAAGGAAGTTTTTGTGTGTCTGTTTCTTTTTTTTTTTTTTTTTTTCTTTTAAAGAAGGAAATCAAACTGAGACATTAAGAGGAAAAGTTTGGAGTGTGTGACAGTGTGTGTGTGTTTCAGTGTGTGGGTGGGTGTGAGCGGCTGTGAGTATGTGTGAGTGGTGTTAGTGCGTTACTGTCACATCTCCGGGTTGTAGGGAGAGTCGGTCATCCACGCCATGATCATCTCCGCCACTGTGTTAAATGGAAAACTTACCTATATGCTACGTAGGAATAAAAAAGTTAAAACTTATCTATGAACCAAAAGGAAACTTAACTTTGAACTAAAAGAAAAGGAAGTTTTTGTGTGTCTGTTTCTTTTTTTTTTTTTTTTTTTCTTTTAAAGAAGGAAATCAAACTGAGACATTAGAGGAAAAGTTTGGAGTGTGTGACAGTGTGTGTGTGTTTCAGTGTGTGGGTGGGGTCGGTGAGCGGCTGTGAGTATGTGTGAGTGGTGTTAGTGCGTTACTGTCACATCTCCGGGTTGTAGGGAGAGTCGGTCATCCACGCCATGATCATCTCCGCCACTGTGTTAAATGGAAAACTTACCTATATGCTACGTAGGAATAAAAAAGTTAAAACTTATCTATGAACCAAAAGGAAACTTAACTTTGAACTAAAAAGAAAAGGAAGTTTTTGTGTGTCTGTTTCTTTTTTTTTTTTTTTTTTTCTTTTAAAGAAGGAAATCAAACTGAGACATTAGAGGAAAAGTTTGGAGTGTGTGACAGTGTGTGTGTGTTTCAGTGTATGTATGTGTGGGTGGGTGTGAGCGGCTGTGAGTATGTGTGAGTGGTGTTAGTGCGTTACTGTCACATCTCCGGGTTGTAGGGAGAGTCGGTCATCCACGCCATGATCATCTCCGCCACTGTGTTAAATGGAAAACTTACCTATATGCTACGTAGGAATAAAAAAGTTAAAACTTATCTATGAACCAAAAGGAAACTTAACTTTGAACTAAAAAGAAAAGGAAGTTTTTGTGTGTCTGTTTCTTTTTTTTTTTTTTTTTTTCTTTTAAAGAAGGAAATCAAACTGAGACATTAAGAGGAAAAGTTTGGAGTGTGTGACAGTGTGTGTGTGTTTCAGTGTGTGGGTGGGTGTGAGCGGCTGTGAGTATGTGTGAGTGGTGTTAGTGCGTTACTGTCACATCTCCGGGTTGTAGGGAGAGTCGGTCATCCACGCCATGATCATCTCCGCCACTGTGTTAAATGGAAAACTTACCTATATGCTACGTAGGAATAAAAAAGTTAAAACTTATCTATGAACCAAAAGGAAACTTAACTTTGAACTAAAAAGAAAAGGAAGTTTTTGTGTGTCTGTTTCTTTTTTTTTTTTTTTTTTTTCTTTTAAAGAAGGAAATCAAACTGAGACATTAGAGGAAAAGTTTGGAGTGTGTGACAGTGTGTGTGTGTTTCAGTGTGTATGTATGTGTGGTGGGTGTGAGCGGCTGTGAGTATGTGTGAGTGGTGTTAGTGCGTTACTGTCACATCTCCGGGTTGTAGGGAGAGTCGGTCATCCACGCCATGATCATCTCCGCCACTGTGTTAAATGGAAAACTTACCTATATGCTACGTAGGAATAAAAAAGTTAAAACTTATCTATGAACCAAAAGGAAAACTTAACTTTGAACTAAAAAGAAAGGAAGTTTTTGTGTGTCTGTTTCTTTTTTTTTTTTTTTTTTTTTTCTTTTAAAGAAGGAAATCAAACTGAGACATTAAGAGGAAAAGTTTGGAGTGTGTGACAGTGTGTGTGTGTTTCAGTGTGTGGGTGGGTGTGAGCGGCTGTGAGTATGTGTGAGTGGTGTTAGTGCGTTACTGTCACATCTCCGGGTTGTAGGGAGAGTCGGTCATCCACGCCATGATCATTCTCCGCCACTGTGTTAAATGGAAAACTTACCTATATGCTACGTAGGAATAAAAAAGTTAAAACTTATCTATGAACCAAAAGGAAACTTAACTTTGAACTAAAAAGAAAAGGAAGTTTTTGTGTGTCTGTTTCTTTTTTTTTTTTTTTTTTCTTTTAAGAAGGAAATCAAACTGAGACATTAAGAGGAAAAGTTTGGAGTGTGTGACAGTGTGTGTGTGTTTCAGTGTGTGGGTGGGTGTGAGCGGCTGTGAGTATGTGTGAGTGGTGTTAGTGCGTTACTGTCACATCTCCGGGTTGTAGGGAGAGTCGGTCATCCACGCCATGATCATCTCCGCCACTGTGTTAAATGGAAAACTTACCTATATGCTACGTAGGAATAAAAAGTTAAAACTTATCTATGAACCAAAAGGAAACTTAACTTTGAACTAAAAAGAAAAGGAAGTTTTTGTGTGTCTGTTTCTTTTTTTTTTTTTTTTTTTCTTTTAAAGAAGGAAATCAAACTGAGACATTAAGAGGAAAAGTTTGGAGTGTGTGACAGAGTGTGTGTGTTTCAGTGTGTGGGTGGGTGTGAGCGGCTGTGAGTATGTGTGAGTGGTGTTAGTGCGTTACTGTCACATCTCCGGGTTGTAGGGAGAGTCGGTCATCCACGCCATGATCATCTCCGCCACTGTGTTAAATGGAAAACTTACCTATATGCTACGTAGGAATAAAAAAGTTAAAACTTATCTATGAACCAAAAGGAAACTTAACTTTGAACTAAAAAGAAAAGGAAGTTTTTGTGTGTCTGTTTCTTTTTTTTTTTTTTTTTTCTTTTAAAGAAGGAAATCAAACTGAGACATTAGAGGAAAAGTTTGGAGTGTGTGACAGTGTGTGTGTGTTTCAGTGTGTATGTATGTGTGGTGGGTGTGAGCGGCTGTGAGTATGTGTGAGTGGTGTTAGTGCGTTACTGTCACATCTCCGGGTTGTAGGGAGAGTCGGTCATCCACGCCATGATCATCTCCGCCACTGTGTTAAATGGAAAACTTACCTATATGCTACGTAGGAATAAAAAAGTTAAAACTTATCTATGAACCAAAAGGAAACTTAACTTTGAACTAAAAAGAAAAGGAAGTTTTTGTGTGTCTGTTTCTTTTTTTTTTTTTTTTTTTCTTTTAAAGAAGGAAATCAAACTGAGACATTAAGAGGAAAAGTTTGGAGTGTGTGACAGTGTGTGTGTGTTTCAGTGTGTGGGTGGGTGTGAGCGGCTGTGAGTATGTGTGAGTGGTGTTAGTGCGTTACTGTCACATCTCCGGGTTGTAGGGAGAGTCGGTCATCCACGCCATGATCATCCTCCGCCACTGTGTTAAATGGAAAACTTACCTATATGCTACGTAGGAATAAAAAAGTTAAAACTTATCTATGAACCAAAAGGAAACTTAACTTTGAACTAAAAAGAAAAGGAAGTTTTTGTGTGTCTGTTTCTTTTTTTTTTTTTTTTTCTTTTAAGAAGGAAATCAAACTGAGACATTAAGAGGAAAAGTTTGGAGTGTGTGACAGTGTGTGTGTGTTTCAGTGTGTATGTATGTGGGTGGGTGTGAGCGGCTGTGAGTATGTGTGAGTGGTGTTAGTGCGTTACTGTCACATCTCCGGGTTGTAGGGAGAGTCGGTCATCCACGCCATGATCATCTCCGCCACTGTGTTAAATGGAAAACTTACCTATATGCTACGTAGGAATAAAAAAGTTAAAACTTATCTATGAACCAAAAGGAAACTTAACTTTGAACTAAAAAGAAAAGGAAGTTTTTGTGTGTCTGTTTCTTTTTTTTTTTTTTTTTTTCTTTTAAAGAAGGAAATCAAACTGAGACATTAAGAGGAAAAGTTTGGAGTGTGTGACAGTGTGTGTGTGTTTCAGTGTGTATGTATGTGTGGGTGGTGTGAGCGGCTGTGAGTATGTGTGAGTGGTGTTAGTGCGTTACTGTCACATCTCCGGGTTGTAGGGAGAGTCGGTCATCACGCCATGATCATCTCCGCCACTGTGTTAAATGGAAAACTTACCTATATGCTACGTAGAATAAAAAAGTTAAAACTTATCTATGAACCAAAAGGAAACTTAACTTTGAACTAAAAAGAAAAGGAAGTTTTTGTGTGTCTGTTTCTTTTTTTTTTTTTTTTTTCTTTAAAAGAAGGAAATCAAACTGAGACATTAAAGAGGAAAAGTTTGGAGTGTGTGACAGTGTGTGTGTGTTTCAGTGTGTGGGTGGGTGTGAGCGGCTGTGAGTATGTGTGAGTGGTGTTAGTGCGTTACTGTCACATCTCCGGGTTGTAGGGAGAGTCGGTCATCCACGCCATGATCATCTCCGCCACTGTGTTAAATGGAAAACTTACCTATATGCTACGTAGGAATAAAAAAGTTAAAACTTATCTATGAACCAAAAGGAAACTTAACTTTGAACTAAAAAGAAAAGGAAGTTTTTGTGTGTCTGTTTCTTTTTTTTTTTTTTTTTTTCTTTTAAAGAAGGAAATCAAACTGAGACATTAAGAGGAAAAGTTTGGAGTGTGTGACAGTGTGTGTGTGTTTCAGTGTGTGGTGGGTGGTGTGAGCGGCTGTGAGTATGTGTGAGTGGTGTTAGTGCGTTACTGTCACATCTCCGGGTTGTAGGGAGAGTCGGTCATCCACGCCATGATCATCTCCGCCACTGTGTTAAATGGAAAACTTACCTAATATGCTACGTAGGAATAAAAAAGTTAAAACTTATCTATGAACCAAAGGAAACTTAACTTTGAACTAAAAAGAAAAGGAAGTTTTTGTGTGTCTGTTTCTTTTTTTTTTTTTTTTTTTTCTTTTAAAGAAGGAAATCAAACTGAGACATTAAGAGGAAAAGTTTGGAGTGTGTGACAGTGTGTGTGTGTTTCAGTGTGTGTGGTGGGGTAGTGTGAGCGGCTGTGAGTATGTGTGAGTGGTGTTAGTGCGTTACTGTCACATCTCCGGGTTGTAGGGAGAGTCGGTCATCCACGCCATGATCATCTCCGCCACTGTGTTAAATGGAAAACTTACCTATATGCTACGTAGGAATAAAAAAGTTAAAACTTATCTATGAACCAAAAGGAAACTTAACTTTGAACTAAAAAGAAAAGGAAGTTTTTGTGTGTCTGTTTCTTTTTTTTTTTTTTTTTTTTCTTTTAAAGAAGGAAATCAAACTGAGACATTAAGAGGAAAAGTTTGGAGTGTGTGACAGTGTGTGTGTGTTTCAGTGTGTGGGTGGGTGGTGAGCGGCTGTGAGTATGTGTGAGTGGTGTTAGTGCGTTTACTGTCACATCTCCGGGTTGTAGGGAGAGTCGGTCATCCACGCCATGATCATCTCCGCCACTGTGTTAAATGGAAAACTTACCTATATGCTACGTAGGAATAAAAAAGTTAAAACTTATCTATGAACCAAAAGGAAACTTAACTTTGAACTAAAAAGAAAAGGAAGTTTTTGTGTGTCTGTTTCTTTTTTTTTTTTTTTTTCTTTAAAGAAGGAAATCAAACTGAGACATTAAGAGGAAAGTTTGGAGTGTGTGACAGTGTGTGTGTGTTTCAGTGTGTGGGTGGGTTGTGAGCGGCTGTGAGTATGTGTGAGTGGTGTTAGTGCGTTACTGTCACATCTCCGGGTTGTAGGGAGAGTCGGTCATCCACGCCATGATCATCTCCGCCACTGTGTGTTAAATGGAAAACTTACCTATATGCTACGTAGGAATAAAAAAGTTAAAACTTATCTATGAACCAAAAGGAAACTTAACTTTGAACTAAAAAGAAAAGGAAGTTTTTGTGTGTCTGTTTCTTTTTTTTTTTTTTTTTTCTTTAAAGAAGGAAATCAAACTGAGACATTAAGAGGAAAAGTTTGGAGTGTGTGACAGTGTGTGTGTGTTTCAGTGTTGTGGGTGGGTTGTGAGCGGCTGTGAGTATGTGTGAGTGGTGTTAGTGCGTTACTGTCACATCTCCGGGTTGTAGGGAGAGTCGGTCATCCACGCCATGATCATCTCCGCCACTGTGTTAAATGGAAAACTTACCTATATGCTACGTAGGAATAAAAAGTTAAAACTTATCTATGAACCAAAAGGAAACTTAACTTTGAACTAAAAAGAAAAGGAAGTTTTTGTGTGTCTGTTTCTTTTTTTTTTTTTTTTTTTTTCTTTTAAAGAAGGAAATCAAACTGAGACATTAAGAGGAAAAGTTTGGAGTGTGTGACAGTGTGTGTGTGTTTCAGTGTGTGGGTGGGTGGGTGTGAGCGGCTGTGAGTATGTGTGAGTGGTGTTAGTGCGTTACTGTCACATCTCCGGGTTGTAGGGAGAGTCGGTCATCCACGCCATGATCATCTCCGCCACTGTGTTAAATGGAAACTTACCTATATGCTACGTAGGAATAAAAAGTTAAAACTTATCTATGAACCAAAAGGAAACTTAACTTTGAACTAAAAAGAAAAGGAAGTTTTTGTGTGTCTGTTTCTTTTTTTTTTTTTTTTTTTTCTTTTAAAGAAGGAAATCAAACTGAGACATTAAGAGGAAAAGTTTGGAGTGTGTGACAGTGTGTGTGTGTTTCAGTGTGTGGTGTGGGTTGTGGAGCGGCTGTGAGTATGTGTGAGTGGTGTTAGTGCGTTACTGTCACATCTCCGGGTTGTAGGGAGAGTCGGTCATCCACGCCATGATCATCTCCGCCACTGTGTTAAATGGAAAACTTACCTATATGCTACGTAGGAATAAAAAAGTTAAAACTTATCTATGAACCAAAAGGAAACTTAACTTTGAACTAAAAAGAAAAGGAAGTTTTTGTGTGTCTGTTTCTTTTTTTTTTTTTTTTTTCTTTTAAAGAAGGAAATCAAACTGAGACATTAAGAGGAAAAGTTTGGAGTGTGTGACAGTGTGTGTGTGTTTCAGTGTGTATGTGTGTGGGTGGGTGTGAGCGGCTGTGAGTATGTGTGAGTGGTGTTAGTGCGTTACTGTCACATCTCCGGGTTGTAGGAGAGTCGGTCATCCACGCCATGATCATCTCCCGCCACTGTGTTAATGGAAAACTTACCTATATGCTACGTAGAATAAAAAAGTTAAAACTTATCTATGAACCAAAAGGAAACTTAACTTTGAACTAAAAAGAAAAGGAAGTTTTTGTGTGTCTGTTCTTTTTTTTTTTTTTTTTTTTTTTTCTTTTAAAGAAGGAAATCAAACTGAGACATTAAGAGGAAAAGTTTGGAGTGTGTGACAGTGTGTGTGTGTTTCAGTGTGTATGTAGTGTGTGGTGGGTGTGAGCGGCTGTGAGTATGTGTGAGTGGTGTTAGTTGCGTTACTGTCCACATCTCGGGTTGTAGGGAGAGTCGGTCATCCACGCCATGATCATCTCCGCCACTGTGTTAAATGGAAAAACTGTACCTATATGCTACGTAGGAATAAAAAAGTTAAACTTATCTATGAACCAAAAGGAAACTTAACTCTTGAACTAAAAAGAAAAGGAAGTTTTTGTGTGTCTGTTTCTTTTTTTTTTTTTTTTTTTTTTTCTTTTAAAGAAGGAAATCAAACTGAGACATTAAGAGGAAAAGTTTGGAGTGTGTGACAGTGTGTGTGTGTTTCAGTGTGTGGGTGGGTGTGAGCGGCTGTGAGTATGTGTGAGTGTGTTAGTGCGTTACTGTCACATCTCCGGTTGTACGGGAGAGTCGGTCATCCACGCCATGATCATCTCCGCCACTGTGTTAAATGGAAAACTTACCTATATGCTACGTAGGAATAAAAAAGTTAAAACTTATCTATGAACCAAAAGGAAACTTAACTTTGAACTAAAAGAAAAGGCAAGTTTTGTGTGTCTGTTTCTTTTTTTTTTTTTTTTTCTTTTAAAGAAGGAAATCAAACTGAGACATTAAGAGGAAAAGTTTGGAGTGTGTGACAGTGTGTGTGTGTTTCCGTGTGTATGATGTGTGGTGGGTGTGAGCGGCTGTGAGTATGTGTGGAGTGGTGTTAGTGCGTTACTGTCACATCTCCGGGTTGTAGGGAGAGTCGGTCATCCACGCCATGATCATCTCCGCCACCTGTGTAAATGGAAAACTTACCTATATGCTACGTAGGAATAAAAAGTTAAAACTTATCTATGAACCAAAAGGAAACTTACTTTGAACCTAAAAAGAAAAGGAAGTTTTTGTGTGTCTGTTTCTTTTTTTTTTTTTTTTTTTTTTCTTTTAAAGAAGGAAATCAAACTGAGACTATAAGAGGAAAAGTTTGGAGTGTGTGACAGTGTGTGTGTGTTTCAGTGTTGTGGGTGGGGTGAGCGCTGTGAGTATGTGTGAGTGGTGCTTAGTGCGTTACTGTCACATCTCCGGGTTGTAGGAGAGTCGGTCATCCACGCCATGATCATATCCGCCACTGTGTTAAATGGAAAACTTACCTATATGCTACGTAGGAATAAAAAAGTTAAAACTTATCTATGAACCAAAAGGAAACTTAACTTTGAACTAAAAAGAAAAGGAAGTTTTGTGTGTCTGGTTTCTTTTTTTTTTTTTTTTTTTTCTTTTAAGAAGAGAAATCAAACTGAGACATTAAGAGGAAAAAGTTTGAGTGTGTGACAGTGTGTGTGTGTTTCAGTGTGTATGTATGTGTGGGTGGGTGTGAGCGGCTGTGAGTATGTGTGAGTGGTGTTAGTGCGTTACTGTCACATCTCCGGGTTGTAGGGAGAGTCGGTCATCCACGCCATGATCATCTCCGCCACTGTGTTAAATGGAAAACTTACCTATATGCTACGTAGGAATAAAAAGTTAAAACTTATCTATGAACCAAAAGGAAACTTAACTTTGAACTAAAAAGAAAAGGAAGTTTTTGTGTGTCTGTTTCTTTTTTTTTTTTTTTTTTTCTTTTAAAGAAGGAAATCAAACTGAGACATTAAGAGGAAAAGTTTGGAGTGTGTGACAGTGTGTGTGTGTTTCAGTGTGTGTGGGTGGGTGTGAGCGGCTGTGAGTATGTGTGAGTGGTGTTAGTGCGTTACTGTCACATCTCCGGGTTGTAGGGAGAGTCGGTCATCCACGCCATGATCATCTCCGCCACTGTGTTAAATGGAAAACTTACCTATATGCTACGTAGGAATAAAAAAGTTAAAACTTATCTATGAACCAAAAGGAAACTTAACTTTGAACTAAAAAGAAAAGGAAGTTTTTGTGTGTCTGTTTCTTTTTTTTTTTTTTTTTTTTTTCTTTTAAAGAAGGAAATCAAACCTGAGACATTAAGAGGAAAAGTTTGGAGTGTGTGACAGTGTGTGTGTTTTCAGTGTCAGTGTGTGGGTGGGTGTGAGCGGCTGTGAGTATGTGTGAGTGGTGTTAGTGCGTTACTGTCACATCTCCGGGTTGTAGGGAGAGTCGGTCATCCACGCCATGATCATCTCCGCCACTGTGTTAAATGGAAAACTTACCTATATGCTACGTAGGAATAAAAAAGTTAAAACTTATCTATGAACCAAAAGGAAACTTAACTTTGAACTAAAAAGAAAAGGAAGTTTTTGTGTGTCTGTTTCTTTTTTTTTTTTTTTTTTTTTTCTTTTAAAGAAGGAAATCAAACTGAGACATTAAGAGGAAAGTTTGGAGTGTGTGACAGTGTGTGTGTGTTTCAGTGTGGTGGGTGGGGTGTCGAGCGGCCTGTGAGTATGTGTGAGTGGTGTTAGTTGCGTTACTGTCACATCTCCGGGTTGTAGGGAGAGTCGGTCATCCACAGCCATGATCATCTCCGCCACTGTGTGTTAAATGGAAAACTTACCTATATGCTACGTAGGAATAAAAAAGTTAAAACTTATCTATGAACCAAAAGAAACTTAACTTTGAACTAAAAGAAAAGGAAGTTTTTTGTGTGTCTGTTTCTTTTTTTTTTTTTTTTTTTTCTTTTAAAGAAGGAAATCAAACTGAGACATTAGAGGAAAAGTTTGGTGTGTGTGACAGTGTGTGTGTGTTTCAGTGTGTGGGTGGTAAGTGTGAGCGGCTGTGAGTATGTGTGAGTGGTGTTAGTGCGTTACTGTCACATCACCGGGTTGTAGGAGAGATCGGTCATCCACGCCATGATCATCTCCGCCACTGTGTTAATGGAAAAACTTACCTATATGCTACGTAGGAATAAAAAAGTTAAAACTTATCTATGAACCAAAAGGAAACTTAACTTTGAACTAAAAGAAAAGGAAGTTTGTGTGTCTGTTTCTTTTTTTTTTTTTTTTTTTTTTCTTTTAAAGAAGGAAATCAAACTGAGACATTAAGAGGAAAAGTTTGGAGTGTGTGACAGTTGTGTGTGTTTCAGTGTGTGGGTGGGTGTGAGCGGCTGTGAGTATGTGTGAGTGGTGTTAGTGCGTTACTGTCACATCTCCGGGTTGTAGGGAGAGTCGGTCATCCACTGCCATGATCTTCTCCGCCACTGTGTTAAATGGAAAACTTACCTATATGCTACGTAGGAATAAAAAAGTTAAAACTTATCTATGAACCAAAGGAAACTTAACTTTGAACTAAAAAGAAAAGGAAGTTTTTTGTGTGTCCTGTTTCGTTTTTTTTTTTTTCTTTCTTTTAAAGGAAGGAAATCAAACTGAGACATTAAGAGGAAAAGTTTGGAGTGGTGTGACAGTGTGTGTGTGTTTCAGTGTGTTGGTGGGTGGGTGTGAGCGGCTGTGAGTATGTGTGAGTGGTGTTAGTGCGTTACTGTCACATCTCCGGGTTGTAGGGAGAGTCGGTCATCCACGCATGATCCATCCCGCCACTGTGTTAAATGGAAAACTTACCTATATGCTACCGGTAGGAATAAAAAAGTTAAAACTTATCTATGAACCAAAGGAAACTTAACTTTGAACTTAAAAGAAAAGGAAGTTTTTGTGTGTCTGTTTCTTTTTTTTTTTTTTTTTTTCTTTTAAAGAAGGAAATCAAACTGAGACATTAAGAGGAAAAGTTTGGGTAGTGTGTGACAGTGTGTGTGTGTTTCAGTGTGTAGGTATGTGTGGGTGGGTGTGAGCGGCTGTGAGTATGTGTGAGTGTGTTAGTGCGTTACTGTCACATCTCCGGGTTGTAGGGGAGGAGTCGGTCATCCACGCCCATGATCATCTCCGCCACTGTGTTAAATGGAAAACTTACCTATATGCTACGTAGGAATAAAAAAGTTAAAACTTATCTATGAACCAAAAGGAAACTTAACTTTGAAGCTAAAAAGAAAAGGAAGTTTTTGTGTGTCTGTTTCTTTTTTTTTTTTTTTTTTTCTTTTAAAGAAGGAAATCAAACTGAGACATTAAGAGGAAAAGTTTGGAGTGTGTGACAGTGTGTGTGTGTTTCAGTGTGTGGGTGGGTGTGAGCGGCTGTGAGTATGTGTGAGTGGTGTAGTGCGTTACTGTCACATCTCCGGGTTGTAGGGAGAGTCGGTCATCCACGCCATGATCATCTCCGCCACTGTGTAAATGGAAAACTTACCTATATGCTACGTAGGAATAAAAAAAGTTAAAACTTATCTATGAACCAAAAGGAAACTTAACTTTGAACTAAAAAGAAAAGGAAGTTTTTGTGTGTCTGTTCTTTTTTTTTTTTTTTTTTTTTTTTAAGAAGGAAATCAAACCTGAGACATTAAGAGGAAAAAGTTTGAGTGTGTGGACAGTGTGTGTGTGTTTCAGTGTGTATGTAATGTGTGGGTGGGTGTGAGCGGCTGTGAGTATGTGTGAGTGGTGTTAGTGCGTTACTGTCACATCTCCGGGTTGTAGGGAGAGTCGGTCATCCACGCCATGATCATCTCCGCCACTGTGTTAAATGGAAAACTTACTATATGCTACGTAGGAATAAAAAGTTAAAACTTATCTATGAAACCAAAAGGAAACTTAACTTTGAACTAAAAAGAAAAAGGAAGTTTTTGTGTGTCTGTTTCTTTTTTTTTTTTTTTTTCTTTTAAAGAAGGAAATCAAACTGAGACATTGAGAGGAAAAGTTTGGAGTGTGTGACAGTGTGTGTGTGTTTCAGTGTATGTGGGTGGGGGTGTGAGCGGCTGTGAGTATGTGTGAGTGGTGTTAGTGCGTTACTGTCACATCTCCGGGTTGTAGGGAGAGTCGGTCATCCACGCCATGATCATCTCCGCCACTGTGTTAAATGGAAAACTTAACCTATATGCTACGTAGGAATAAAAAAGTTAAAACTTATCTATGAACCAAAAGGAAACTTAACTTTGAACTAAAAAGAAAAGGAAGTTTTTGTGTGTCTGTTCTTTTTTTTTTTTTTTATTTCTTTTAAAGAAGGAATCAAACTGAGACATTAAGAGGAAAAGTTTGGAGTGTGTGACAGTGTGTGTGTGTTTCAGTGTGTGGGTGGGTGTGAGCGGCTCGTGAGTATGTTTGAGTGGTGTTAGTGCGTTACTGTCACATCTCCGGGTTGTAGGGAGAGTCGGTCATCCACGCCAATGATCATCTCCGCCACTGTGTTAAATGGAAAAACTTACCTATATGCTACGTAGGAATAAAAAAGTTAAAACTTATCTATGAACCAAAAGGAAAACTTAACTTTGAACTAAAAAGAAAAGGAAGTTTTTGTGTGTCTGTTTCTTTTTTTTTTTTTTTTTTTTTTTTTTTCTTTTAAAGAAGGAAATCAAACTGAGACATTAAGAGGAAAAGTTTGGAGTGTGTGACAGTGTGTGTGTGTTTCAGTGTGTGTGTGTGGGTGGGTGTGAGCGGCTGTGAGTATGTGTGAGTGGTGTTAGTGCGTTACTGTCACATCTCCGGGTTGTAGGGAGAGTCGGTCATCCACGCCATGATCATCTCCGCCACTGTGTTAAATGGAAAACTTACCTATATGCTACGTAGGAATAAAAAAGTTAAAACTTATCTATGAACCAAAAGGAAACTTAACTTTGAACTAAAAAGAAAAGGAAGTTTTTGTGTGTCTGTTTCTTTTTTTTTTTTTTTTTTTTCTTTTAAAGAAGGAAATCAAACTGAGACATTAAGAGGAAAAGTTTGGAGTGTGTGACAGTGTGTGTGTGTTTTCAGTGTGTGTATGTGTGGGTGGGTGTGAGCGGCTGTGAGTATGTGTGAGTGGTGTTAGTGCGTTACTGTCACATCTCCGGGTTGTAGGGAGAGTCGGTCATCCACGCCATGATCATCTCCGCCACTGTGTTAAATGGAAAAACTTACCTATATGCTACGTAGGAATA
>JAGQAX010000012.1:8860775-8935775 GCA_019142605.1 Cephalopholis sonnerati | reverse complement strand
ATCCACGCCATGATCATCTCCGCCACTGTGTTAAATGGAAAACTTACCTATATGCTACGTAGGAATAAAAAAGTTAAAACTTATCTATGAACCAAAAGGAAACTTAACTTTGAACTAAAAAGAAAAGGAAGTTTTTTTGTGTGTCTGTTTCTTTTTTTTTTTTTTTTTTTTCTTTTAAAGAAGGAAATCAAACTGAGACATTAAGAGGAAAAGTTTGGAGTGTGTGACAGTGTGTGTGTGTTTCAGTGTGTGTGTGGGTGTGAGCGGCTGTGTGAGTATGTGTGAGTGGTGTTAGTGCGTTACTGTCACATCTCCGGGTTTGTAGGGAGAGTCGGTCATCCACGCCATGATCATCTCCGCCACTGTGTTAAATGGAAAACTTACCTATATGCTACGTAGGAATAAAAAAAGTTAAAACTTAATCTATGAACCAAAAGGAAACTTAACTTTGAACTAAAAAGAAAAGGAAGTTTTTGTGTGTCTGTTTCTTTTTTTTTTTTTTTTTTTTTTTCTTTTAAAGAAGGAAATCAAACTGAGACATTAAGAGGAAAAGTTTGGAGTGTGTGACAGTGTGTGTGTGTGTTTCAGTGTGTGGGTGGGTGGGTGAGCGGCTGTGAGTATGTGTGAGTGGTGTTAAGTGCGTTACTGTCACATCTCCGGGTTGTAGGGAGAGTCGGTCATCCACGCCATGATCATCTCCGCCACTGTGTTAAATGGAAAACTTACCTATATGCTACGTGTAGGAATAAAAAAGTTAAAACTTATCTATGAACCAAAAGGAAACTTAACTTTGAACTAAAAAGAAAAGGAAGTTTTTGTGTGTCTGTTTTTTTTTTTTTTTTTTTTTTCTTTTAAAGAAGGAAATCAAACTGAGACATTAAGAGGAAAAGTTTGGAGTGTGTGACAGTGTGTGTGTGTTTCAGTGTGTGGGTGGGTGGGTGTGAGCGGCTGTGAGTATGTGTGAGTGGTGTTAGTGCGTTACTGTCACATTCTCCGGGTTGTAGGGAGAGTCGGTCATCCACGCCATGATCATCTCCGCCACTGTGTTAAATGGAAAACTTACCTATATGCTACGTAGGAATAAAAAAGTTAAAAACTTATCTATGAACCAAAAGGAAACTTAACTTTGAACTAAAAAGAAAAGGAAGTTTTTGTGTGTCTGTTTCTTTTTTTTTTTTTTTTTTTTTTTCTTTTAAAGAAGGAAATCAAACTGAGACATTAAGAGGAAAAGTTTGGAGTGTGTGACAGTGTGTGTGTGTTTCAGTGTGTGGGTGGGTGTGAGCGGCTGTGAGTATGTGTGAGTGGTGTTAGTGCGTTACTGTCACATCTCCGGGTTGTAGGGAGAGTCGGTCATCCACGCCATGATCATCTCCGCCACTGTGTTAAATGGAAAACTTACCTATATGCTACGTAGGAATAAAAAAGTTAAAACTTATCTATGAACCAAAAGGAAACTTAACTTTGAACTAAAAAGAAAAGGAAGTTTTTGTGTGTCTGTTTCTTTTTTTTTTTTTTTTTTCTTTTAAAGAAGGAAATCAAACTGAGACATTAAGAGGAAAAGTTTGGAGTGTGTGACAGTGTGTGTGTGTTTTTCAGTGTGTGTGTGGGTGGTGTGAGCGGCTGTGAGTATGTGTGAGTGGTGTTAGTGCGTTACTGTCACATCTCCGGGTTGTAGGGGGGAGAGTCGGTCATCCACGCCATGATCATCTCCGCCACTGTGTTAAATGGAAAACTTACCTATATGATGCTACGTAGGAATAAAAAAGTTAAAACTTATCTATGAACCAAAAGGAAACTTAACTTTGAACTAAAAAGAAAAGGAAGTTTTTGTGTGTCTGTTTCTTTTTTTTTTTTTTTTTTTCTTTTAAAGAAGGAAATCAAACTGAGACATTAAGAGGAAAAGTTTGGAGTGTGTGACAGTGTGTGTGTTTCAGTGTGTGTGTGTGGGTGGGTGTGAGCGGCTGTGAGTATGTGTGAGTGGTGTTAGTGCGTTACTGTCACATCTCCGGGTTGTAGGGAGAGTCGGTCATCCACGCCATGATCATCTCCGCCACTGTGTTAAATGGAAAACTTACCTATATGCTACGTAGGAATAAAAAGTTAAAACTTATCTATGAACCAAAAGGAAACTTAACTTTGAACTAAAAAGAAAAGGAAGTTTTTGTGTGTCTGTTTCTTTTTTTTTTTTTTTTTTTCTTTTAAAGAAGGAAATCAAACTGAGACATTAAGAGGAAAAGTTTGGAGTGTGTGACAGTGTGTGTGTGTGTTTCAGTGTGTGGGTGGGTGTGAGCGGCTGTGAGTATGTGTGAGTGGTGTTAGTGCGTTTACTGTCACATCTCCGGGTTGTAGGGAGAGAGTCGGTCATCCACGCCATGATCATCTCCGCCACTGTGTTAAATGGAAAACTTACCTATATGCTACGTAGGAATAAAAAAGTTAAAACTTATCTATGAACCAAAAGGAAACTTAACTTTGAACTAAAAAGAAAAGGAAGTTTTTGTGTGTCTGTTTCTTTTTTTTTTTTTTTTTTTTCTTTTTTTTTTAAAGAAGGAAATCAAACTGAGACATTAAGAGGAAAAGTTTGGAGTGTGTGACAGTGTGTGTGTTTCAGTGTGTGTGTGTGGGTGGGTGTGAGCGGCTGTGAGTATGTGTGAGTGGTGTTAGTGCGTTACTGTCACATCTCCGGGTTGTAGGGAGAGTCGGTCATCCACGCCATGATCATCTCCGCCACTGTGTTTAAATGGAAAACTTACCTATATGCTACGTAGGAATAAAAAAGTTAAAACTTATCTATGAACCAAAAGGAAACTTAACTTTGAACTAAAAAGAAAAGGAAGTTTTTGTGTGTCTGTTTCTTTTTTTTTTTTTTTTTTTCTTTTAAAGAAGGAAATCAAACTGAGACATTAAGAGGAAAAGTTTGGAGTGTGTGACAGTGTGTGTGTGTTTCAGTGTGTGTATGGTGGGTGTGAGCGGCTGTGAGTATGTGTGAGTGGTGTTAGTGCGTTACTGTCACATCTCCGGGTTGTAGGGAGAGTCGGTCATCCACGCCATGATCATCTCCGCCACTGTGTTAAATGGAAAACTTACCTATATGCTACGTAGGAATAAAAAAGTTAAAACTTATCTATGAACCAAAAGGAAACTTAACTTTGAACTAAAAAGAAAAGGAAGTTTTTGTGTGTCTGTTTCTTTTTTTTTTTTTTTTTTTTCTTTTAAAGAAGGAAATCAAACTGAGACATTAAGAGGAAAAGTTTGGAGTGTGTGACAGTGTGTGTGTGTTTCAGTGTGTGTATGTGTGGGTGGGTGTGAGCGGCTGTGAGTATGTGTGAGTGGTGTTAGTGCGTTACTGTCACATCTCCGGGTTGTAGGGAGAGTCGGTCATCCACGCCATGATCATCTCCGCCACTGTGTTAAATGGAAAACTTTTACCTATATGCTACGTAGGAATAAAAAAGTTAAAACTTATCTATGAACCAAAAGGAAACTTAACTTTGAACTAAAAAGAAAAGGAAGTTTTTGTGTGTCTGTTTCTTTTTTTTTTTTTTTTTTTTTTCTTTTAAAGAAGGAAATCAAACTGAGACATTAAGAGGAAAAGTTTGGAGTGTGTGACAGTGTGTGTGTGTTTCAGTGTGTATGGGTGGGTGGGTGTGAGCGGCTGTGAGTATGTGTGAGTGGTGTTAGTGCGTTACTGTCACATCTCCGGGTTGTAGGGAGAGTCGGTCATCCACGCCATGATCATCTCCGCCACTGTGTTAAATGGAAAACTTACCTATATGCTACGTAGGAATAAAAAAGTTAAAACTTATCTATGAACCAAAAGGAAACTTAACTTTGAACTAAAAAGAAAAAGGAAGTTTTTGTGTGTCTGTTTCTTTTTTTTTTTTTTTTTTTTTTTTTTTCTTTTAAAGAAGGAAATCAAACTGAGACATTAAGAGGAAAAGGTTTGGAGTGTGTGACAGTGTGTGTGTGTTTCAGTGTGTGTGTGGTGGGTGTGAGCGGCTGTGAGTATGTGTGAGTGGGTGTTAGTGCGTTACTGTCACATCTCCGGGTTGTAGGGAGAGTCGGTCATCCACGCCATGATCATCTCCGCCACTGTGTTAAATGGAAAACTTACCTATATGCTACGTAGGAATAAAAAAGTTAAAACTTATCTATGAACCAAAAGGAAAACTTAACTTTGAACTAAAAAGAAAAGGAAGTTTTTGTGTGTCTGTTTCTTTTTTTTTTTTTTTTTTTCTTTTAAAAGAAGGAAATCAAACTGAGACATTAAGAGAAAAGTTTGGAGTGTGTGACAGTGTTGTGTGTGTTTCAGTGTGTGGGTGGGTGTGAGCGGCTGTGAGTATGTGTGAGTGGTGTTAGTGCGTTACTGGTCACATCTCCGGGTTTGTAGGGAGAGTCGTCATCCACGCCATGATCATCTCCGCCACTGGTGTTAAATGGAAAACTTACCTATATGCTACGTAGGAATAAAAAAGTTAAAACTTATCTATGAACCAAAAGGAAACTTAACTTTGAACTAAAAAGAAAAGGAAGTTTTTGTGTGTCTGTTTCTTTTTTTTTTTTTTTTTTTTTTTTTTTCTTTTAAAGAAGGAAATCAAACTGAGACATTAAGAGGAAAAGTTTGGAGTGTGTGACAGTGTGTGTGTGTTTCAGTGTGTATGTATGTGTGGGTGGGTGTGAGCGGCTGTGAGTATGTGTGAGTGGTGTTAGTGCGTTACTGTCACATCTCCGGGGTTGTAGGGAGAGTCGGTCATCCACGCCATGATCATCTCCGCCACTGTGTTAAATGGAAAACTTACCTATATGCTACGTAGGAATAAAAAAGTTAAAACTTATCTATGAACCAAAAGGAAACTTAACTTTGAACTAAAAAGAAAAGGAAGTTTTTGTGTGTCTGTTTCTTTTTTTTTTTTTTTTTTTTTTTCTTTTAAAGAAGGAAATCAAACTGAGACATTAAGAGGAAAAGTTTGGAGTGTGTGACAGTGTGTGTGTGTTTCAGTGTGTGGGTGGGTGTGAGCGGCTGTGAGTATGTGTGAGTGGTGTTAGTGCGTTACTGTCACATCTCCGGGTTGTAGGGAGAGTCGGTCATCCACGCCATGATCATCTCCGCCACTGTGTTAAATGGAAAACTTACCTATATGCTACGTAGGAATAAAAAAGTTAAAACTTATCTATGAACCAAAAGGAAACTTAACTTTGAACTAAAAAGAAAAGGAAGTTTTTGTGTGTCTGTTTCTTTTTTTTTTTTTTTTTTTTTTTAAAGAAGGAAATCAAACTGAGACATTAAGAGGAAAAGTTTGGAGTGTGTGACAGTGTGTGTGTGTTTCAGTGTGTATGGGTGGGTGTGAGCGGCTGTGAGTATGTGTGAGTGGTGTTAGTGCGTTACTGTCACATCTCCGGGTTGTAGGGAGAGTCGGTCATCCACGCCATGATCATCTCCGCCACTGTGTTAAATGGAAAACTTACCTATATGCTACGTAGGAATAAAAAAGTTAAAACTTATCTATGAACCAAAAGGAAACTTAACTTTGAACTAAAAAGAAAAGGAAGTTTTTGTGTGTCTGTTTCTTTTTTTTTTTTTTTTTTTTTTTCTTTTAAAGAAGGAAATCAAACTGAGACATTAGAGGAAAAGTTTGGAGTGTGTGACAGTGTGTGTGTGTTTCAGTGTGTGTATGTGTGGGTGTGAGCGGCTGTGAGTATGTGTGAGTGGTGTTAGTGCGTTACTGTCACATCTCCGGGTTGTAGGGAGAGTCGGTCATCCACGCCATGATCATCTCCGCCACTGTGTTAAATGGAAAACTTACCTATATGCTACGTAGGAAGGAATAAAAAAGTTAAAACTTATCTATGAACCAAAAGGAAACTTAACTTTGAACTAAAAAGAAAAGGAAGTTTTTGTGTGTCTGTTTCTTTTTTTTTTTTTTTTTTTTTTCTTTTAAAGAAGGAAATCAAACTGAGACATTAAGAGGAAAAGTTTGGAGTGTGTGACAGTGTGTGTGTGTTTCAGTGTGTGGGTGGGTTGTGAGCGGCTGTGAGTATGTGTGAGTGGTGTTAGTGCGTTACTGTCACATCTCCGGGTTGTAGGGAGAGTCGGTCATCCACGCCATGATCATCTCCGCCACTGTGTTAAATGGAAAACTTACCTATATGCTACGTAGGAATAAAAAAGTTAAAACTTATCTATGAACCAAAAGGAAACTTAACTTTGAACTAAAAAGAAAAGGAAGTTTTTGTGTGTCCTGTTTCTTTTTTTTTTTTTTTTTTCTTTTAAAGAAGGAAATCAAACTGAGACATTAAGAGGAAAAGTTTGGAGTGTGTGACAGTGTGTGTGTGTTTCAGTGTGTGGGGTGGGTGTGAGCGGCTGTGAGTATGTGTGAGTGGTGTTAGTGCGTTACTGTCACATCTCCGGGTTGTAGGGAGAGTCGGTCATCCACGCCATGATCATCTCCGCCACTGTTGTTAAATGGAAAACTTACCTATATGCTACGTAGGAATAAAAAAGTTAAAACTTATCTATGAACCAAAAGGAAACTTAACTTTGAACTAAAAAGAAAAGGAAGTTTTTGTGTGTCTGTTTCTTTTTTTTTTTTTTTTTCTTTTAAAGAAGGAAATCAAACTGAGACATTAGAGGAAAAGTTTGGAGTGTGTGACAGTGTGTGTGTGTTTCAGTGTGTTGTGTGGGTGGGTGTGAGCGGCTGTGAGTATGTGTGAGTGGTGTTAGTGCGTTACTGTCACATCTCCGGGTTGTAGGGAGAGTCGGTCATCCACGCCATGATCATCTCCGCCACTGTGTTAAATGGAAAACTTACCTATATGCTACGTAGGAATAAAAAAGTTAAAACTTATCTATGAACCAAAAGGAAACTTAACTTTGAACTAAAAAGAAAAGGAAGTTTTTGTGTGTCTGTTTCTTTTTTTTTTTTTTTTTTCTTTTAAAGAAGGAAATCAAACTGAGACATTAGAGGAAAAGTTTGGAGTGTGTGACAGTGTGTGTGTGTTTCAGTGTGTGGGTGGGTGTGAGCGGCTGTGAGTATGTGTGAGTGGTGTTAGTTGCGTTACTGTCACATCTCCGGGTTGTAGGGAGAGTCGGTCATCCACGCCATGATCATCTCCGCCACTGTGTTAAATGGAAAACTTACCTATATGCTACGTAGGAATAAAAAAGTTAAAACTTATCTATGAACCAAAAGGAAACTTAACTTTGAACTAAAAAGAAAAGGAAGTTTTTGTGTGTCTGTTTCTTTTTTTTTTTTTTTTTCTTTTAAAGAAGGAAATCAAACTGAGACATTAAGAGGAAAAGTTTGGAGTGTGTGACAGTGTGTGTGTGTTTCAGTGTGTGGGTGGGTGTGAGCGGCTGTGAGTATGTGTGAGTGGTGTTAGTGCGTTACTGTCACATCTCCGGGTTGTAGGGAGAGTCGGTCATCCACGCCATGATCATCTCCGCCACTGTGTTAAATGGAAAACTTACCTATATGCTACGTAGGAATAAAAAAGTTAAAACTTATCTATGAACCAAAAGGAAACTTAACTTTGAACTAAAAAGAAAAGGAAGTTTTTGTGTGTCTGTTTCTTTTTTTTTTTTTTTTCTTTTAAAGAAGGAAATCAAACTGAGACATTAGAGGAAAAGTTTGGAGTGTGTGACAGTGTGTGTGTGTTTCAGTGTGTGGGTGGGTGTGAGCGGCTGTGAGTATGTGTGAGTGGTGTTAGTGCGTTACTGTCACATCTCCGGGTTGTAGGGAGAGTCGGTCATCCACGCCATGATCATCTCCGCCACTGTGTTAAATGGAAAACTTACCTATATGCTACGTAGGAATAAAAAAGTTAAAACTTATCTATGAACCAAAAGGAAACTTAACTTTGAACTAAAAAGAAAAGGAAGTTTTTGTGTGTCTGTTTCTTTTTTTTTTTTTTTTTTTTCTTTTAAAGAAGGAAATCAAACTGAGACATTAAGAGGAAAAGTTTGGAGTGTGTGACAGTGTGTGTGTGTTTCAGTGTGTGGGTGGGTGTGAGCGGCTGTGAGTATGTGTGAGTGGTGTTAGTGCGTTACTGTCACATCTCCGGGTTGTAGGGAGAGTCGGTCATCCACGCCATGATCATCTCCGCCACTGTGTTAAATGGAAAACTTACCTATATGCTACGTAGGAATAAAAAAGTTAAAACTTATCTATGAACCAAAAGGAAACTTAACTTTGAACTAAAAAGAAAAGGAAGTTTTTGTGTGTCTGTTTCTTTTTTTTTTTTTTTTTCTTTTAAAGAAGGAAATCAAACTGAGACATTAAGAGGAAAAGTTTGGAGTGTGTGACAGTGTGTGTGTGTTTCAGTGTGTAGTATGTGTGGGTGGGTGTGAGCGGCTGTGAGTATGTGTGAGTGGTGTTAGTGCGTTACTGTCACATCTCCGGGTTGTAGGGAGAGTCGGTCATCCACGCCATGATCATCTCCGCCACTGTGTTAAATGGAAAACTTACCTATATGCTACGTAGGAATAAAAAAGTTAAAACTTATCTATGAACCAAAAGGAAACTTAACTTTGAACTAAAAAGAAAAGGAAGTTTTTGTGTGTCTGTTTCTTTTTTTTTTTTTTTTTTTCTTTTAAAGAAGGAAATCAAACTGAGACATTAAGAGGAAAAGTTTGGAGTGTGTGACAGTGTGTGTGTGTTTCAGTGTGTGGGTGGGTGTGAGCGGCTGTGAGTATGTGTGAGTGGTGTTAGTGCGTTACTGTCACATCTCCGGGTTGTAGGGAGAGTCGGTCATCCACGCCATGATCATCTCCGCCACTGTGTTAAATGGAAAACTTACCTATATGCTACGTAGGAATAAAAAAGTTAAAACTTATCTATGAACCAAAAGGAAACTTAACTTTGAACTAAAAAGAAAAGGAAGTTTTTGTGTGTCTGTTTCTTTTTTTTTTTTTTTTTTTCTTTTAAAGAAGGAAATCAAACTGAGACATTAAGAGGAAAAGTTTGGAGTGTGTGACAGTGTGTGTGTGTTTCAGTGTGTATGTATGTGTGGTGGGTGTGAGCGGCTGTGAGTATGTGTGAGTGGTGTTAGTGCGTTACTGTCACATCTCCGGGTTGTAGGGAGAGTCGGTCATCCACGCCATGATCATCTCCGCCACTGTGTTAAATGGAAAACTTACCTATATGCTACGTAGGAATAAAAAAGTTAAAACTTATCTATGAACCAAAAGGAAACTTAACTTTGAACTAAAAAGAAAAGGAAGTTTTTGTGTGTCTGTTTCTTTTTTTTTTTTTTTTTTTTTCTTTTAAAGAAGGAAATCAAACTGAGACATTAAGAGGGAAAAGTTTGGAGTGTGTGACAGTGTGTGTGTGTTTCAGTGTGTGGGTGGGTGTGAGCGGCTGTGAGTATGTGTGAGTGGTGTTAGTGCGTTACTGTCACATCTCCGGGTTGTAGGGAGAGTCGGTCATCCACGCCATGATCATCTCCGCCACTGTGTTAAATGGAAAACTTACCTATATGCTACGTAGGAATAAAAAAGTTAAAACTTATCTATGAACCAAAAGGAAACTTAACTTTGAACTAAAAAGAAAAGGAAGTTTTTGTGTGTCTGTTTCTTTTTTTTTTTTTTTTCTTTTAAAGAAGGAAATCAAACTGAGACATTAAGAGGAAAAGTTTGGAGTGTGTGACAGTGTGTGTGTGTTTCAGTGTGTGGGGTGGGTGTGAGCGGCTGTGAGTATGTGTGAGTGGTGTTAGTGCGTTACTGTCACATCTCCGGGTTGTAGGGAGAGTCGGTCATCCACGCCATGATCATCTCCGCCACTGTGTTAAATGGAAAACTTACCTATATGCTACGTAGGAATAAAAAAGTTAAAACTTATCTATGAACCAAAAGGAAACTTAACTTTGAACTAAAAAGAAAAGGAAGTTTTTGTGTGTCTGTTTCTTTTTTTTTTTTTTTTTTCTTTTAAAGAAGGAAATCAAACTGAGACATTAAGAGGAAAAGTTTGGAGTGTGTGACAGTGTGTGTGTGTTTCAGTGTGTGGGTGGGTGTGAGCGGCTGTGAGTATGTGTGAGTGGTGTTAGTGCGTTACTGTCACATCTCCGGGTTGTAGGGAGAGTCGGTCATCCACGCCATGATCATCTCCGCCACTGTGTTAAATGGAAAACTTACCTATATGCTACGTAGGAATAAAAAAGTTAAAACTTATCTATGAACCAAAAGGAAACTTAACTTTGAACTAAAAAGAAAAGGAAGTTTTTGTGTGTCTGTTTCTTTTTTTTTTTTTTTTTCTTTTAAAGAAGGAAATCAAACTGAGACATTAAGAGGAAAAGTTTGGAGTGTGTGACAGTGTGTGTGTGTTTCAGTGTGTTGGGTGGGTGGTGTGAGCGGCTGTGAGTATGTGTGAGTGGTGTTAGTGCGTTACTGTCACATCTCCGGTTGTAGGGAGAGTCGGTCATCCACGCCATGATCATCTCCGCCACTGTGTTAAATGGAAAACTTACCTATATGCTACGTAGGAATAAAAAAGTTAAAACTTATCTATGAACCAAAAGGAAACTTAACTTTGAACTAAAAAGAAAAGGAAGTTTTTGTGTGTCTGTTTCTTTTTTTTTTTTTTTTTTCTTTTAAAGAAGGAAATCAAACTGAGACATTAAGAGGAAAAGTTTGGAGTGTGTGACAGTGTGTGTGTGTTTCAGTGTGTGTGTGGGTGGGTGTGAGCGGCTGTGAGTATGTGTGAGTGGTGTTAGTGCGTTACTGTCACATCTCCGGGTTGTAGGGAGAGTCGGTCATCCACGCCATGATCATCTCCGCCACTGTGTTAAATGGAAAACTTACCTATATGCTACGTAGGAATAAAAAAGTTAAAACTTATCTATGAACCAAAAGGAAACTTAACTTTGAACTAAAAAGAAAAGGAAGTTTTTGTGTGTCTGTTTCTTTTTTTTTTTTTTTTTTTCTTTTAAAGAAGGAAATCAAACTGAGACATTAAGAGGAAAAGTTTGGAGTGTGTGACAGTGTGTGTGTGTTTCAGTGTGTATGTATGTGTGGGTGGTGTGAGCGGCTGTGAGTATGTGTGAGTGGTGTTAGTGCGTTACTGTCACATCTCCGGGTTGTAGGGAGAGTCGGTCATCCACGCCATGATCATCTCCGCCACTGTGTTAAATGGAAAACTTACCTATATGCTACGTAGGAATAAAAAAGTTAAAACTTATCTATGAACCAAAAGGAAACTTAACTTTGAACTAAAAAGAAAAGGAAGTTTTTGTGTGTCTGTTTCTTTTTTTTTTTTTTTTTTCTTTTAAAGAAGGAAATCAAACTGAGACATTAAGAGGAAAAGTTTGGAGTGTGTGACAGTGTGTGTGTGTTTCAGTGTGTGGGTGGGGTGTGAGCGGCTGTGAGTATGTGTGAGTGGTGTTAGTGCGTTACTGTCACATCTCCGGGTTGTAGGGAGAGTCGGTCATCCACGCCATGATCATCTCCGCCACTGTGTTAAATGGAAAACTTACCTATATGCTACGTAGGAATAAAAAAGTTAAAACTTATCTATGAACCAAAAGGAAACTTAACTTTGAACTAAAAAGAAAAGGAAGTTTTTGTGTGTCTGTTTCTTTTTTTTTTTTTTTTTTCTTTTAAAGAAGGAAATCAAACTGAGACATTAGAGGAAAAGTTTGGAGTGTGTGACAGTGTGTGTGTGTTTCAGTGTGTGGGTGGGTGTGAGCGGCTGTGAGTATGTGTGAGTGGTGTTAGTGCGTTACTGTCACATCTCCGGGTTGTAGGGAGAGTCGGTCATCCACGCCATGATCATCTCCGCCACTGTGTTAAATGGAAAACTTACCTATATGCTACGTAGGAATAAAAAAGTTAAAACTTATCTATGAACCAAAAGGAAACTTAACTTTGAACTAAAAAGAAAAGGAAGTTTTTGTGTGTCTGTTTCTTTTTTTTTTTTTTTTTTCTTTTAAAGAAGGAAATCAAACTGAGACATTAAGAGGAAAAGTTTGGAGTGTGTGACAGTGTGTGTGTGTTTCAGTGTGTGGGTGGGTGTGAGCGGCTGTGAGTATGTGTGAGTGGTGTTAGTGCGTTACTGTCACATCTCCGGGTTGTAGGGAGAGTCGGTCATCCACGCCATGATCATCTCCGCCACTGTGTTAAATGGAAAACTTACCTATATGCTACGTAGGAATAAAAAAGTTAAAACTTATCTATGAACCAAAAGGAAACTTAACTTTGAACTAAAAAGAAAAGGAAGTTTTTGTGTGTCTGTTTCTTTTTTTTTTTTTTTTTTCTTTTAAAAAGGAAATCAAACTGAGACATTAAGAGGAAAAGTTTGGAGTGTGTGACAGTGTGTGTGTGTTTCAGTGTGTATGTGTGGGTGGGTGTGAGCGGCTGTGAGTATGTGTGAGTGGTGTTAGTGCGTTACTGTCACATCTCCGGGTTGTAGGGAGAGTCGGTCATCCACGCCATGATCATCTCCGCCACTGTGTTAAATGGAAAACTTACCTATATGCTACGTAGGAATAAAAAAGTTAAAACTTATCTATGAACCAAAAGGAAACTTAACTTTGAACTAAAAAGAAAAGGAAGTTTTTGTGTGTCTGTTTCTTTTTTTTTTTTTTTTTCTTTTAAAGAAGGAAATCAAACTGAGACATTAAGAGGAAAAGTTTGGAGTGTGTGACAGTGTGTGTGTGTTTCAGTGTGTGGGGTGGGTGTGAGCGGCTGTGAGTATGTGTGAGTGGTGTTAGTGCGTTACTGTCACATCTCCGGGTTGTAGGGAGAGTCGGTCATCCACGCCATGATCATCTCCGCCACTGTGTTAAATGGAAAACTTACCTATATGCTACGTAGGAATAAAAAAGTTAAAACTTATCTATGAACCAAAAGGAAACTTAACTTTGAACTAAAAAGAAAAGGAAGTTTTTGTGTGTCTGTTTCTTTTTTTTTTTTTTTTTTTCTTTTAAAGAAGGAAATCAAACTGAGACATTAAGAGGAAAAGTTTGGAGTGTGTGACAGTGTGTGTGTGTTTCAGTGTGTATGTATGTGTGGGTGGGTGTGAGCGGCTGTGAGTATGTGTGAGTGGTGTTAGTGCGTTACTGTCACATCTCCGGGTTGTAGGGAGAGTCGGTCATCCACGCCATGATCATCTCCGCCACTGTGTTAAATGGAAAACTTACCTATATGCTACGTAGGAATAAAAAAGTTAAAACTTATCTATGAACCAAAAGGAAACTTAACTTTGAACTAAAAAGAAAAGGAAGTTTTTGTGTGTCTGTTTCTTTTTTTTTTTTTTTTTTCTTTTAAAGAAGGAAATCAAACTGAGACATTAAGAGGAAAAGTTTGGAGTGTGTGACAGTGTGTGTGTGTTTCAGTGTGTGGGTGGGTGTGAGCGGCTGTGAGTATGTGTGAGTGGTGTTAGTGCGTTACTGTCACATCTCCGGGTTGTAGGGAGAGTCGGTCATCCACGCCATGATCATCTCCGCCACTGTGTTAAATGGAAAACTTACCTATATGCTACGTAGGAATAAAAAAGTTAAAACTTATCTATGAACCAAAAGGAAACTTAACTTTGAACTAAAAAGAAAAGGAAGTTTTTGTGTGTCTGTTTCTTTTTTTTTTTTTTTTTTTCTTTTAAAGAAGGAAATCAAACTGAGACATTAGAGGAAAAGTTTGGAGTGTGTGACAGTGTGTGTGTGTTTCAGTGTGTTGGTGGGTGGGTGTGAGCGGCTGTGAGTATGTGTGAGTGGTGTTAGTGCGTTACTGTCACATCTCCGGGTTGTAGGGAGAGTCGGTCATCCACGCCATGATCATCTCCGCCACTGTGTTAAATGGAAAACTTACCTATATGCTACGTAGGAATAAAAAAGTTAAAACTTATCTATGAACCAAAAGGAAACTTAACTTTGAACTAAAAAGAAAAGGAAGTTTTTGTGTGTCTGTTTCTTTTTTTTTTTTTTTTTTTCTTTTAAAGAAGGAAATCAAACTGAGACATTAAGAGGAAAAGTTTGGAGTGTGTGACAGTGTGTGTGTGTTTCAGTGTGTGGGTGGGTGTGAGCGGCTGTGAGTATGTGTGAGTGGTGTTAGTGCGTTACTGTCACATCTCCGGGTTGTAGGGAGAGTCGGTCATCCACGCCATGATCATCTCCGCCACTGTGTTAAATGGAAAACTTACCTATATGCTACGTAGGAATAAAAAAGTTAAAACTTATCTATGAACCAAAAGGAAACTTAACTTTGAACTAAAAAGAAAAGGAAGTTTTTGTGTGTCTGTTTCTTTTTTTTTTTTTTTTTTTCTTTTAAAGAAGGAAATCAAACTGAGACATTAGAGGAAAAGTTTGGAGTGTGTGACAGTGTGTGTGTGTTTCAGTGTGTATGTATGTGTGGGTGGGTGTGAGCGGCTGTGAGTATGTGTGAGTGGTGTTAGTGCGTTACTGTCACATCTCCGGGTTGTAGGGAGAGTCGGTCATCCACGCCATGATCATCTCCGCCACTGTGTTAAATGGAAAACTTACCTATATGCTACGTAGGAATAAAAAAGTTAAAACTTATCTATGAACCAAAAGGAAACTTAACTTTGAACTAAAAAGAAAAGGAAGTTTTTGTGTGTCTGTTTCTTTTTTTTTTTTTTTTTCTTTTAAAGAAGGAAATCAAACTGAGACATTAAGAGGAAAAGTTTGGAGTGTGTGACAGTGTGTGTGTGTTTCAGTGTGTGGGTGGGTGTGAGCGGCTGTGAGTATGTGTGAGTGGTGTTAGTGCGTTACTGTCACATCTCCGGGTTGTAGGGAGAGTCGGTCATCCACGCCATGATCATCTCCGCCACTGTGTTAAATGGAAAACTTACCTATATGCTACGTAGGAATAAAAAAGTTAAAACTTATCTATGAACCAAAAGGAAACTTAACTTTGAACTAAAAAGAAAAGGAAGTTTTTGTGTGTCTGTTTCTTTTTTTTTTTTTTTTTTCTTTTAAAGAAGGAAATCAAACTGAGACATTAAGAGGAAAAGTTTGGAGTGTGTGACAGTGTGTGTGTGTTTCAGTGTGTGGGTGGGTGTGAGCGGCTGTGAGTATGTGTGAGTGGTGTTAGTGCGTTACTGTCACATCTCCGGGTTGTAGGGAGAGTCGGTCATCCACGCCATGATCATCTCCGCCACTGTGTTAAATGGAAAACTTACCTATATGCTACGTAGGAATAAAAAAGTTAAAACTTATCTATGAACCAAAAGGAAACTTAACTTTGAACTAAAAAGAAAAGGAAGTTTTTGTGTGTCTGTTTCTTTTTTTTTTTTTTTTTTCTTTTAAAGAAGGAAATCAAACTGAGACATTAAGAGGAAAAGTTTGGAGTGTGTGACAGTGTGTGTGTGTTTCAGTGTGTGGGTGGGGTGTGAGCGGCTGTGAGTATGTGTGAGTGGTGTTAGTGCGTTACTGTCACATCTCCGGGTTGTAGGGAGAGTCGGTCATCCACGCCATGATCATCTCCGCCACTGTGTTAAATGGAAAACTTACCTATATGCTACGTAGGAATAAAAAAGTTAAAACTTATCTATGAACCAAAAGGAAACTTAACTTTGAACTAAAAAGAAAAGGAAGTTTTTGTGTGTCTGTTTCTTTTTTTTTTTTTTTTTCTTTTAAAGAAGGAAATCAAACTGAGACATTAAGAGGAAAAGTTTGGAGTGTGTGACAGTGTGTGTGTGTTTCAGTGTGTGGGGTGGGTGTGAGCGGCTGTGAGTATGTGTGAGTGGTGTTAGTGCGTTACTGTCACATCTCCGGGTTGTAGGGAGAGTCGGTCATCCACGCCATGATCATCTCCGCCACTGTGTTAAATGGAAAACTTACCTATATGCTACGTAGGAATAAAAAAGTTAAAACTTATCTATGAACCAAAAGGAAACTTAACTTTGAACTAAAAAGAAAAGGAAGTTTTTGTGTGTCTGTTTCTTTTTTTTTTTTTTTTTTTCTTTTAAAGAAGGAAATCAAACTGAGACATTAGAGGAAAAGTTTGGAGTGTGTGACAGTGTGTGTGTGTTTCAGTGTTGTGGGTGGGTGTGAGCGGCTGTGAGTATGTGTGAGTGGTGTTAGTGCGTTACTGTCACATCTCCGGGTTGTAGGGAGAGTCGGTCATCCACGCCATGATCATCTCCGCCACTGTGTTAAATGGAAAACTTACCTATATGCTACGTAGGAATAAAAAAGTTAAAACTTATCTATGAACCAAAAGGAAACTTAACTTTGAACTAAAAAGAAAAGGAAGTTTTTGTGTGTCTGTTTCTTTTTTTTTTTTTTTTTTCTTTTAAAGAAGGAAATCAAACTGAGACATTAAGAGGAAAAGTTTGGAGTGTGTGACAGTGTGTGTGTGTTTCAGTGTGTGGGTGGGGTGTGAGCGGCTGTGAGTATGTGTGAGTGGTGTTAGTGCGTTACTGTCACATCTCCGGGTTGTAGGGAGAGTCGGTCATCCACGCCATGATCATCTCCGCCACTGTGTTAAATGGAAAACTTACCTATATGCTACGTAGGAATAAAAAAGTTAAAACTTATCTATGAACCAAAAGGAAACTTAACTTTGAACTAAAAAGAAAAGGAAGTTTTTGTGTGTCTGTTTCTTTTTTTTTTTTTTTTTTTTCTTTTAAAGAAGGAAATCAAACTGAGACATTAAGAGGAAAAGTTTGGAGTGTGTGACAGTGTGTGTGTGTTTCAGTGTGTATGTATGTGTGGGTGGTGTGAGCGGCTGTGAGTATGTGTGAGTGGTGTTAGTGCGTTACTGTCACATCTCCGGGTTGTAGGGAGAGTCGGTCATCCACGCCATGATCATCTCCGCCACTGTGTTAAATGGAAAACTTACCTATATGCTACGTAGGAATAAAAAAGTTAAAACTTATCTATGAACCAAAAGGAAACTTAACTTTGAACTAAAAAGAAAAGGAAGTTTTTGTGTGTCTGTTTCTTTTTTTTTTTTTTTTTTTCTTTTAAAGAAGGAAATCAAACTGAGACATTAAGAGGAAAAGTTTGGAGTGTGTGACAGTGTGTGTGTGTTTCAGTGTGTGGGGTGGGTGTGAGCGGCTGTGAGTATGTGTGAGTGGTGTTAGTGCGTTACTGTCACATCTCCGGGTTGTAGGGAGAGTCGGTCATCCACGCCATGATCATCTCCGCCACTGTGTTAAATGGAAAACTTACCTATATGCTACGTAGGAATAAAAAAGTTAAAACTTATCTATGAACCAAAAGGAAACTTAACTTTGAACTAAAAAGAAAAGGAAGTTTTTGTGTGTCTGTTTCTTTTTTTTTTTTTTTTTTCTTTTAAAGAAGGAAATCAAACTGAGACATTAAGAGGAAAAGTTTGGAGTGTGTGACAGTGTGTGTGTGTTTCAGTGTGTGGGTGGGTGTGAGCGGCTGTGAGTATGTGTGAGTGGTGTTAGTGCGTTACTGTCACATCTCCGGGTTGTAGGGAGAGTCGGTCATCCACGCCATGATCATCTCCGCCACTGTGTTAAATGGAAAACTTACCTATATGCTACGTAGGAATAAAAAAGTTAAAACTTATCTATGAACCAAAAGGAAACTTAACTTTGAACTAAAAAGAAAAGGAAGTTTTTGTGTGTCTGTTTCTTTTTTTTTTTTTTTTTCTTTTAAAGAAGGAAATCAAACTGAGACATTAAGAGGAAAAGTTTGGAGTGTGTGACAGTGTGTGTGTGTTTCAGTGTTGTGGGTGGGTGTGAGCGGCTGTGAGTATGTGTGAGTGGTGTTAGTGCGTTACTGTCACATCTCCGGGTTGTAGGGAGAGTCGGTCATCCACGCCATGATCATCTCCGCCACTGTGTTAAATGGAAAACTTACCTATATGCTACGTAGGAATAAAAAAGTTAAAACTTATCTATGAACCAAAAGGAAACTTAACTTTGAACTAAAAAGAAAAGGAAGTTTTTGTGTGTCTGTTTCTTTTTTTTTTTTTTTTTTCTTTTAAAGAAGGAAATCAAACTGAGACATTAGAGGAAAAGTTTGGAGTGTGTGACAGTGTGTGTGTGTTTCAGTGTGTGGGTGGGTGTGAGCGGCTGTGAGTATGTGTGAGTGGTGTTAGTGCGTTACTGTCACATCTCCGGGTTGTAGGGAGAGTCGGTCATCCACGCCATGATCATCTCCGCCACTGTGTTAAATGGAAAACTTACCTATATGCTACGTAGGAATAAAAAAGTTAAAACTTATCTATGAACCAAAAGGAAACTTAACTTTGAACTAAAAAGAAAAGGAAGTTTTTGTGTGTCTGTTTCTTTTTTTTTTTTTTTTTTTCTTTTAAAGAAGGAAATCAAACTGAGACATTAAGAGGAAAAGTTTGGAGTGTGTGACAGTGTGTGTGTGTTTCAGTGTGTGGGTGGGTGTGAGCGGCTGTGAGTATGTGTGAGTGGTGTTAGTGCGTTACTGTCACATCTCCGGGTTGTAGGGAGAGTCGGTCATCCACGCCATGATCATCTCCGCCACTGTGTTAAATGGAAAACTTACCTATATGCTACGTAGGAATAAAAAAGTTAAAACTTATCTATGAACCAAAAGGAAACTTAACTTTGAACTAAAAAGAAAAGGAAGTTTTTGTGTGTCTGTTTCTTTTTTTTTTTTTTTTTTCTTTTAAAGAAGGAAATCAAACTGAGACATTAAGAGGAAAAGTTTGGAGTGTGTGACAGTGTGTGTGTGTTTCAGTGTGTTGTTGTGTGGGTGGGTGTGAGCGGCTGTGAGTATGTGTGAGTGGTGTTAGTGCGTTACTGTCACATCTCCGGGTTGTAGGGAGAGTCGGTCATCCACGCCATGATCATCTCCGCCACTGTGTTAAATGGAAAACTTACCTATATGCTACGTAGGAATAAAAAAGTTAAAACTTATCTATGAACCAAAAGGAAACTTAACTTTGAACTAAAAAGAAAAGGAAGTTTTTGTGTGTCTGTTTCTTTTTTTTTTTTTTTTTTCTTTTAAAGAAGGAAATCAAACTGAGACATTAAGAGGAAAAGTTTGGAGTGTGTGACAGTGTGTGTGTGTTTCAGTGTGTGGGTGGGTGTGAGCGGCTGTGAGTATGTGTGAGTGGTGTTAGTGCGTTACTGTCACATCTCCGGGTTGTAGGGAGAGTCGGTCATCCACGCCATGATCATCTCCGCCACTGTGTTAAATGGAAAACTTACCTATATGCTACGTAGGAATAAAAAAGTTAAAACTTATCTATGAACCAAAAGGAAACTTAACTTTGAACTAAAAAGAAAAGGAAGTTTTTGTGTGTCTGTTTCTTTTTTTTTTTTTTTTTCTTTTAAAGAAGGAAATCAAACTGAGACATTAAGAGGAAAAGTTTGGAGTGTGTGACAGTGTGTGTGTGTTTCAGTGTGTGGGTGGGGTGTGAGCGGCTGTGAGTATGTGTGAGTGGTGTTAGTGCGTTACTGTCACATCTCCGGGTTGTAGGGAGAGTCGGTCATCCACGCCATGATCATCTCCGCCACTGTGTTAAATGGAAAACTTACCTATATGCTACGTAGGAATAAAAAAGTTAAAACTTATCTATGAACCAAAAGGAAACTTAACTTTGAACTAAAAAGAAAAGGAAGTTTTTGTGTGTCTGTTTCTTTTTTTTTTTTTTTTTTCTTTTAAAGAAGGAAATCAAACTGAGACATTAAGAGGAAAAGTTTGGAGTGTGTGACAGTGTGTGTGTGTTTCAGTGTGTATGTATGTGTGGGTGGGTGTGAGCGGCTGTGAGTATGTGTGAGTGGTGTTAGTGCGTTACTGTCACATCTCCGGGTTGTAGGGAGAGTCGGTCATCCACGCCATGATCATCTCCGCCACTGTGTTAAATGGAAAACTTACCTATATGCTACGTAGGAATAAAAAAGTTAAAACTTATCTATGAACCAAAAGGAAACTTAACTTTGAACTAAAAAGAAAAGGAAGTTTTTGTGTGTCTGTTTCTTTTTTTTTTTTTTTTTTCTTTTAAAGAAGGAAATCAAACTGAGACATTAAGAGGAAAAGTTTGGAGTGTGTGACAGTGTGTGTGTGTTTCAGTGTGTGGGTGGGTGTGAGCGGCTGTGAGTATGTGTGAGTGGTGTTAGTGCGTTACTGTCACATCTCCGGGTTGTAGGGAGAGTCGGTCATCCACGCCATGATCATCTCCGCCACTGTGTTAAATGGAAAACTTACCTATATGCTACGTAGGAATAAAAAAGTTAAAACTTATCTATGAACCAAAAGGAAACTTAACTTTGAACTAAAAAGAAAAGGAAGTTTTTGTGTGTCTGTTTCTTTTTTTTTTTTTTTTTTTCTTTTAAAGAAGGAAATCAAACTGAGACATTAAGAGGAAAAGTTTGGAGTGTGTGACAGTGTGTGTGTGTTTCAGTGTGTGGGTGGGTGTGAGCGGCTGTGAGTATGTGTGAGTGGTGTTAGTGCGTTACTGTCACATCTCCGGGTTGTAGGGAGAGTCGGTCATCCACGCCATGATCATCTCCGCCACTGTGTTAAATGGAAAACTTACCTATATGCTACGTAGGAATAAAAAAGTTAAAACTTATCTATGAACCAAAAGGAAACTTAACTTTGAACTAAAAAGAAAAGGAAGTTTTTGTGTGTCTGTTTCTTTTTTTTTTTTTTTTTCTTTTAAAGAAGGAAATCAAACTGAGACATTAAGAGGAAAAGTTTGGAGTGTGTGACAGTGTGTGTGTGTTTCAGTGTGTGGGTGGGTGTGAGCGGCTGTGAGTATGTGTGAGTGGTGTTAGTGCGTTACTGTCACATCTCCGGGTTGTAGGGAGAGTCGGTCATCCACGCCATGATCATCTCCGCCACTGTGTTAAATGGAAAACTTACCTATATGCTACGTAGGAATAAAAAAGTTAAAACTTATCTATGAACCAAAAGGAAACTTAACTTTGAACTAAAAAGAAAAGGAAGTTTTTGTGTGTCTGTTTCTTTTTTTTTTTTTTTTTTTTCTTTTAAAGAAGGAAATCAAACTGAGACATTAAGAGGAAAAGTTTGGAGTGTGTGACAGTGTGTGTGTGTTTCAGTGTGTTGTGGGTGGGTGTGAGCGGCTGTGAGTATGTGTGAGTGGTGTTAGTGCGTTACTGTCACATCTCCGGGTTGTAGGGAGAGTCGGTCATCCACGCCATGATCATCTCCGCCACTGTGTTAAATGGAAAACTTACCTATATGCTACGTAGGAATAAAAAAGTTAAAACTTATCTATGAACCAAAAGGAAACTTAACTTTGAACTAAAAAGAAAAGGAAGTTTTTGTGTGTCTGTTTCTTTTTTTTTTTTTTTTTTCTTTTAAAGAAGGAAATCAAACTGAGACATTAAGAGGAAAAGTTTGGAGTGTGTGACAGTGTGTGTGTGTTTTCAGTGTGTGGGTGGGTGTGAGCGGCTGTGAGTATGTGTGAGTGGTGTTAGTGCGTTACTGTCACATCTCCGGGTTGTAGGGAGAGTCGGTCATCCACGCCATGATCATCTCCGCCACTGTGTTAAATGGAAAACTTACCTATATGCTACGTAGGAATAAAAAAGTTAAAACTTATCTATGAACCAAAAGGAAACTTAACTTTGAACTAAAAAGAAAAGGAAGTTTTTGTGTGTCTGTTTCTTTTTTTTTTTTTTTTTTCTTTAAAGAAGGAAATCAAACTGAGACATTAAGAGGAAAAGTTTGGAGTGTGTGACAGTGTGTGTGTGTTTCAGTGTGTGGGTGGGTGGTGTGAGCGGCTGTGAGTATGTGTGAGTGGTGTTAGTGCGTTACTGTCACATCTCCGGGTTGTAGGGAGAGTCGGTCATCCACGCCATGATCATCTCCGCCACTGTGTTAAATGGAAAACTTACCTATATGCTACGTAGGAATAAAAAAGTTAAAACTTATCTATGAACCAAAAGGAAACTTAACTTTGAACTAAAAAGAAAAGGAAGTTTTTGTGTGTCTGTTTCTTTTTTTTTTTTTTTTTTTCTTTTAAAGAAGGAAATCAAACTGAGACATTAAGAGGAAAAGTTTGGAGTGTGTGACAGTGTGTGTGTGTTTCAGTGTGTGGGTGGGTGTGAGCGGCTGTGAGTATGTGTGAGTGGTGTTAGTGCGTTACTGTCACATCTCCGGGTTGTAGGGAGAGTCGGTCATCCACGCCATGATCATCTCCGCCACTGTGTTAAATGGAAAACTTACCTATATGCTACGTAGGAATAAAAAAGTTAAAACTTATCTATGAACCAAAAGGAAACTTAACTTTGAACTAAAAAGAAAAGGAAGTTTTTGTGTGTCTGTTTCTTTTTTTTTTTTTTTTTTTCTTTTAAAGAAGGAAATCAAACTGAGACATTAAGAGGAAAAGTTTGGAGTGTGTGACAGTGTGTGTGTGTTTCAGTGTGTGGGTGGGTGGTGAGCGGCTGTGAGTATGTGTGAGTGGTGTTAGTGCGTTACTGTCACATCTCCGGGTTGTAGGGAGAGTCGGTCATCCACGCCATGATCATCTCCGCCACTGTGTTAAATGGAAAACTTACCTATATGCTACGTAGGAATAAAAAAGTTAAAACTTATCTATGAACCAAAAGGAAACTTAACTTTGAACTAAAAAGAAAAGGAAGTTTTTGTGTGTCTGTTTCTTTTTTTTTTTTTTTTTTTCTTTTAAAGAAGGAAATCAAACTGAGACATTAGAGGAAAAGTTTGGAGTGTGTGACAGTGTGTGTGTGTTTCAGTGTGTGGGTGGGTGTGAGCGGCTGTGAGTATGTGTGAGTGGTGTTAGTGCGTTACTGTCACATCTCCGGGTTGTAGGGAGAGTCGGTCATCCACGCCATGATCATCTCCGCCACTGTGTTAAATGGAAAACTTACCTATATGCTACGTAGGAATAAAAAAGTTAAAACTTATCTATGAACCAAAAGGAAACTTAACTTTGAACTAAAAAGAAAAGGAAGTTTTTGTGTGTCTGTTTCTTTTTTTTTTTTTTTTTTTCTTTTAAAGAAGGAAATCAAACTGAGACATTAAGAGGAAAAGTTTGGAGTGTGTGACAGTGTGTGTGTGTTTCAGTGTGTATGTATGTGTGGGTGGGTGTGAGCGGCTGTGAGTATGTGTGAGTGGTGTTAGTGCGTTACTGTCACATCTCCGGGTTGTAGGGAGAGTCGGTCATCCACGCCATGATCATCTCCGCCACTGTGTTAAATGGAAAACTTACCTATATGCTACGTAGGAATAAAAAAGTTAAAACTTATCTATGAACCAAAAGGAAACTTAACTTTGAACTAAAAAGAAAAGGAAGTTTTTGTGTGTCTGTTTCTTTTTTTTTTTTTTTTTCTTTTAAAGAAGGAAATCAAACTGAGACATTAAGAGGAAAAGTTTGGAGTGTGTGACAGTGTGTGTGTGTTTCAGTGTGTGGGTGGGTGTGAGCGGCTGTGAGTATGTGTGAGTGGTGTTAGTGCGTTACTGTCACATCTCCGGGTTGTAGGGAGAGTCGGTCATCCACGCCATGATCATCTCCGCCACTGTGTTAAATGGAAAACTTACCTATATGCTACGTAGGAATAAAAAAGTTAAAACTTATCTATGAACCAAAAGGAAACTTAACTTTGAACTAAAAAGAAAAGGAAGTTTTTGTGTGTCTGTTTCTTTTTTTTTTTTTTTTTTTCTTTTAAAGAAGGAAATCAAACTGAGACATTAAGAGGAAAAGTTTGGAGTGTGTGACAGTGTGTGTGTGTTTCAGTGTGTGGGTGGGGTGTGAGCGGCTGTGAGTATGTGTGAGTGGTGTTAGTGCGTTACTGTCACATCTCCGGGTTGTAGGGAGAGTCGGTCATCCACGCCATGATCATCTCCGCCACTGTGTTAAATGGAAAACTTACCTATATGCTACGTAGGAATAAAAAAGTTAAAACTTATCTATGAACCAAAAGGAAACTTAACTTTGAACTAAAAAGAAAAGGAAGTTTTTGTGTGTCTGTTTCTTTTTTTTTTTTTTTTTTTTCTTTTAAAGAAGGAAATCAAACTGAGACATTAAGAGGAAAAGTTTGGAGTGTGTGACAGTGTGTGTGTGTTTCAGTGTGTGGGTGGGTGTGAGCGGCTGTGAGTATGTGTGAGTGGTGTTAGTGCGTTACTGTCACATCTCCGGGTTGTAGGGAGAGTCGGTCATCCACGCCATGATCATCTCCGCCACTGTGTTAAATGGAAAACTTACCTATATGCTACGTAGGAATAAAAAAGTTAAAACTTATCTATGAACCAAAAGGAAACTTAACTTTGAACTAAAAAGAAAAGGAAGTTTTTGTGTGTCTGTTTCTTTTTTTTTTTTTTTTTTTCTTTTAAAGAAGGAAATCAAACTGAGACATTAGAGGAAAAGTTTGGAGTGTGTGACAGTGTGTGTGTGTTTCAGTGTGTGGGTGGGTGTGAGCGGCTGTGAGTATGTGTGAGTGGTGTTAGTGCGTTACTGTCACATCTCCGGGTTGTAGGGAGAGTCGGTCATCCACGCCATGATCATCTCCGCCACTGTGTTAAATGGAAAACTTACCTATATGCTACGTAGGAATAAAAAAGTTAAAACTTATCTATGAACCAAAAGGAAACTTAACTTTGAACTAAAAAGAAAAGGAAGTTTTTGTGTGTCTGTTTCTTTTTTTTTTTTTTTTTTTCTTTTAAAGAAGGAAATCAAACTGAGACATTAGAGGAAAAGTTTGGAGTGTGTGACAGTGTGTGTGTGTTTCAGTGTGTGGGTGGGTGTGAGCGGCTGTGAGTATGTGTGAGTGGTGTTAGTGCGTTACTGTCACATCTCCGGGTTGTAGGGAGAGTCGGTCATCCACGCCATGATCATCTCCGCCACTGTGTTAAATGGAAAACTTACCTATATGCTACGTAGGAATAAAAAAGTTAAAACTTATCTATGAACCAAAAGGAAACTTAACTTTGAACTAAAAAGAAAAGGAAGTTTTTGTGTGTCTGTTTCTTTTTTTTTTTTTTTTTTTCTTTTAAAGAAGGAAATCAAACTGAGACATTAAGAGGAAAAGTTTGGAGTGTGTGACAGTGTGTGTGTGTTTCAGTGTGTGGGTGGGTGTGAGCGGCTGTGAGTATGTGTGAGTGGTGTTAGTGCGTTACTGTCACATCTCCGGGTTGTAGGGAGAGTCGGTCATCCACGCCATGATCATCTCCGCCACTGTGTTTAAATGGAAAACTTACCTATATGCTACGTAGGAATAAAAAAGTTAAAACTTATCTATGAACCAAAAGGAAACTTAACTTTGAACTAAAAAGAAAAGGAAGTTTTTGTGTGTCTGTTTCTTTTTTTTTTTTTTTTCTTTTAAAGAAGGAAATCAAACTGAGACATTAGAGGAAAAGTTTGGAGTGTGTGACAGTGTGTGTGTGTTTCAGTGTGTATGTATGTGTGGGTGGGTGTGAGCGGCTGTGAGTATGTGTGAGTGGTGTTAGTGCGTTACTGTCACATCTCCGGGTTGTAGGGAGAGTCGGTCATCCACGCCATGATCATCTCCGCCACTGTGTTAAATGGAAAACTTACCTATATGCTACGTAGGAATAAAAAAGTTAAAACTTATCTATGAACCAAAAGGAAACTTAACTTTGAACTAAAAAGAAAAGGAAGTTTTTGTGTGTCTGTTTCTTTTTTTTTTTTTTTTTTTCTTTTAAAGAAGGAAATCAAACTGAGACATTAAGAGGAAAAGTTTGGAGTGTGTGACAGTGTGTGTGTGTTTCAGTGTGTGGGTGGGTGTGAGCGGCTGTGAGTATGTGTGAGTGGTGTTAGTGCGTTACTGTCACATCTCCGGGTTGTAGGGAGAGTCGGTCATCCACGCCATGATCATCTCCGCCACTGTGTTAAATGGAAAACTTACCTATATGCTACGTAGGAATAAAAAAGTTAAAACTTATCTATGAACCAAAAGGAAACTTAACTTTGAACTAAAAAGAAAAGGAAGTTTTTGTGTGTCTGTTTCTTTTTTTTTTTTTTTTTTCTTTAAAGAAGGAAATCAAACTGAGACATTAAGAGGAAAAGTTTGGAGTGTGTGACAGTGTGTGTGTGTTTCAGTGTGTGGGTGGGTGTGAGCGGCTGTGAGTATGTGTGAGTGGTGTTAGTGCGTTACTGTCACATCTCCGGGTTGTAGGGAGAGTCGGTCATCCACGCCATGATCATCTCCGCCACTGTGTTAAATGGAAAACTTACCTATATGCTACGTAGGAATAAAAAAGTTAAAACTTATCTATGAACCAAAAGGAAACTTAACTTTGAACTAAAAAGAAAAGGAAGTTTTTGTGTGTCTGTTTCTTTTTTTTTTTTTTTTTTCTTTTAAAGAAGGAAATCAAACTGAGACATTAGAGGAAAAGTTTGGAGTGTGTGACAGTGTGTGTGTGTTTCAGTGTGTGGGTGGGTGTGAGCGGCTGTGAGTATGTGTGAGTGGTGTTAGTGCGTTACTGTCACATCTCCGGGTTGTAGGGAGAGTCGGTCATCCACGCCATGATCATCTCCGCCACTGTGTTAAATGGAAAACTTACCTATATGCTACGTAGGAATAAAAAAGTTAAAACTTATCTATGAACCAAAAGGAAACTTAACTTTGAACTAAAAAGAAAAGGAAGTTTTTGTGTGTCTGTTTCTTTTTTTTTTTTTTTTTTCTTTTAAAGAAGGAAATCAAACTGAGACATTAAGAGGAAAAGTTTGGAGTGTGTGACAGTGTGTGTGTGTTTCAGTGTGTGGGTGGGGGTGTGAGCGGCTGTGAGTATGTGTGAGTGGTGTTAGTGCGTTACTGTCACATCTCCGGGTTGTAGGGAGAGTCGGTCATCCACGCCATGATCATCTCCGCCACTGTGTTAAATGGAAAACTTACCTATATGCTACGTAGGAATAAAAAAGTTAAAACTTATCTATGAACCAAAAGGAAACTTAACTTTGAACTAAAAAGAAAAGGAAGTTTTTGTGTGTCTGTTTCTTTTTTTTTTTTTTTTTTCTTTTAAAGAAGGAAATCAAACTGAGACATTAAGAGGAAAAGTTTGGAGTGTGTGACAGTGTGTGTGTGTTTCAGTGTGTGGGTGGGGGTGTGAGCGGCTGTGAGTATGTGTGAGTGGTGTTAGTGCGTTACTGTCACATCTCCGGGTTGTAGGGAGAGTCGGTCATCCACGCCATGATCATCTCCGCCACTGTGTTAAATGGAAAACTTACCTATATGCTACGTAGGAATAAAAAAGTTAAAACTTATCTATGAACCAAAAGGAAACTTAACTTTGAACTAAAAAGAAAAGGAAGTTTTTGTGTGTCTGTTTCTTTTTTTTTTTTTTTTTTCTTTTAAAGAAGGAAATCAAACTGAGACATTAAGAGGAAAAGTTTGGAGTGTGTGACAGTGTGTGTGTGTTTCAGTGTGTGGGTGGGTGTGAGCGGCTGTGAGTATGTGTGAGTGGTGTTAGTGCGTTACTGTCACATCTCCGGGTTGTAGGGAGAGTCGGTCATCCACGCCATGATCATCTCCGCCACTGTGTTAAATGGAAAACTTACCTATATGCTACGTAGGAATAAAAAAGTTAAAACTTATCTATGAACCAAAAGGAAACTTAACTTTGAACTAAAAAGAAAAGGAAGTTTTTGTGTGTCTGTTTCTTTTTTTTTTTTTTTTTTCTTTTAAAGAAGGAAATCAAACTGAGACATTAAGAGGAAAAGTTTGGAGTGTGTGACAGTGTGTGTGTGTTTCAGTGTGTATGTATGTGTGGGTGGGTGTGAGCGGCTGTGAGTATGTGTGAGTGGTGTTAGTGCGTTACTGTCACATCTCCGGGTTGTAGGGAGAGTCGGTCATCCACGCCATGATCATCTCCGCCACTGTGTTAAATGGAAAACTTACCTATATGCTACGTAGGAATAAAAAAGTTAAAACTTATCTATGAACCAAAAGGAAACTTAACTTTGAACTAAAAAGAAAAGGAAGTTTTTGTGTGTCTGTTTCTTTTTTTTTTTTTTTTTTCTTTTAAAGAAGGAAATCAAACTGAGACATTAAGAGGAAAAGTTTGGAGTGTGTGACAGTGTGTGTGTGTTTCAGTGTGTTGTGTGGGTGGGTGTGAGCGGCTGTGAGTATGTGTGAGTGGTGTTAGTGCGTTACTGTCACATCTCCGGGTTGTAGGGAGAGTCGGTCATCCACGCCATGATCATCTCCGCCACTGTGTTAAATGGAAAACTTACCTATATGCTACGTAGGAATAAAAAAGTTAAAACTTATCTATGAACCAAAAGGAAACTTAACTTTGAACTAAAAAGAAAAGGAAGTTTTTGTGTGTCTGTTTCTTTTTTTTTTTTTTTTTCTTTTAAAGAAGGAAATCAAACTGAGACATTAAGAGGAAAAGTTTGGAGTGTGTGACAGTGTGTGTGTGTTTCAGTGTGTTGTATGTGTGGGTGGGTGTGAGCGGCTGTGAGTATGTGTGAGTGGTGTTAGTGCGTTACTGTCACATCTCCGGGTTGTAGGGAGAGTCGGTCATCCACGCCATGATCATCTCCGCCACTGTGTTAAATGGAAAACTTACCTATATGCTACGTAGGAATAAAAAAGTTAAAACTTATCTATGAACCAAAAGGAAACTTAACTTTGAACTAAAAAGAAAAGGAAGTTTTTGTGTGTCTGTTTCTTTTTTTTTTTTTTTTTTCTTTTAAAGAAGGAAATCAAACTGAGACATTAAGAGGAAAAGTTTGGAGTGTGTGACAGTGTGTGTGTGTTTCAGTGTGTGGGTGGGTGTGAGCGGCTGTGAGTATGTGTGAGTGGTGTTAGTGCGTTACTGTCACATCTCCGGGTTGTAGGGAGAGTCGGTCATCCACGCCATGATCATCTCCGCCACTGTGTTAAATGGAAAACTTACCTATATGCTACGTAGGAATAAAAAAGTTAAAACTTATCTATGAACCAAAAGGAAACTTAACTTTGAACTAAAAAGAAAAGGAAGTTTTTGTGTGTCTGTTTCTTTTTTTTTTTTTTTTTTCTTTTAAAGAAGGAAATCAAACTGAGACATTAAGAGGAAAAGTTTGGAGTGTGTGACAGTGTGTGTGTGTTTCAGTGTGTATGTTGTGTGGGTGGGTGTGAGCGGCTGTGAGTATGTGTGAGTGGTGTTAGTGCGTTACTGTCACATCTCCGGGTTGTAGGGAGAGTCGGTCATCCACGCCATGATCATCTCCGCCACTGTGTTAAATGGAAAACTTACCTATATGCTACGTAGGAATAAAAAAGTTAAAACTTATCTATGAACCAAAAGGAAACTTAACTTTGAACTAAAAAGAAAAGGAAGTTTTTGTGTGTCTGTTTCTTTTTTTTTTTTTTTTTCTTTTAAAGAAGGAAATCAAACTGAGACATTAAGAGGAAAAGTTTGGAGTGTGTGACAGTGTGTGTGTGTTTCAGTGTGTGGGTGGGTGTGAGCGGCTGTGAGTATGTGTGAGTGGTGTTAGTGCGTTACTGTCACATCTCCGGGTTGTAGGGAGAGTCGGTCATCCACGCCATGATCATCTCCGCCACTGTGTTAAATGGAAAACTTACCTATATGCTACGTAGGAATAAAAAAGTTAAAACTTATCTATGAACCAAAAGGAAACTTAACTTTGAACTAAAAAGAAAAGGAAGTTTTTGTGTGTCTGTTTCTTTTTTTTTTTTTTTTTTCTTTTAAAGAAGGAAATCAAACTGAGACATTAAGAGGAAAAGTTTGGAGTGTGTGACAGTGTGTGTGTGTTTCAGTGTGTATGTATGTGTGGTGGGTGTGAGCGGCTGTGAGTATGTGTGAGTGGTGTTAGTGCGTTACTGTCACATCTCCGGGTTGTAGGGAGAGTCGGTCATCCACGCCATGATCATCTCCGCCACTGTGTTAAATGGAAAACTTACCTATATGCTACGTAGGAATAAAAAAGTTAAAACTTATCTATGAACCAAAAGGAAACTTAACTTTGAACTAAAAAGAAAAGGAAGTTTTTGTGTGTCTGTTTCTTTTTTTTTTTTTTTTTTCTTTTAAAGAAGGAAATCAAACTGAGACATTAAGAGGAAAAGTTTGGAGTGTGTGACAGTGTGTGTGTGTTTCAGTGTGTATGTATGTGTGGGTGGGTGTGAGCGGCTGTGAGTATGTGTGAGTGGTGTTAGTGCGTTACTGTCACATCTCCGGGTTGTAGGGAGAGTCGGTCATCCACGCCATGATCATCTCCGCCACTGTGTTAAATGGAAAACTTACCTATATGCTACGTAGGAATAAAAAAGTTAAAACTTATCTATGAACCAAAAGGAAACTTAACTTTGAACTAAAAAGAAAAGGAAGTTTTTGTGTGTCTGTTTCTTTTTTTTTTTTTTTTTTCTTTTAAAGAAGGAAATCAAACTGAGACATTAAGAGGAAAAGTTTGGAGTGTGTGACAGTGTGTGTGTGTTTCAGTGTGTGGGTGGGTGTGAGCGGCTGTGAGTATGTGTGAGTGGTGTTAGTGCGTTACTGTCACATCTCCGGTTGTAGGGAGAGTCGGTCATCCACGCCATGATCATCTCCGCCACTGTGTTAAATGGAAAACTTACCTATATGCTACGTAGGAATAAAAAAGTTAAAACTTATCTATGAACCAAAAGGAAACTTAACTTTGAACTAAAAAGAAAAGGAAGTTTTTGTGTGTCTGTTTCTTTTTTTTTTTTTTTTTTCTTTTAAAGAAGGAAATCAAACTGAGACATTAGAGGAAAAGTTTGGAGTGTGTGACAGTGTGTGTGTGTTTCAGTGTGTATGTAGTGTGGGTGGGTGTGAGCGGCTGTGAGTATGTGTGAGTGGTGTTAGTGCGTTACTGTCACATCTCCGGGTTGTAGGGAGAGTCGGTCATCCACGCCATGATCATCTCCGCCACTGTGTTAAATGGAAAACTTACCTATATGCTACGTAGGAATAAAAAAGTTAAAACTTATCTATGAACCAAAAGGAAACTTAACTTTGAACTAAAAAGAAAAGGAAGTTTTTGTGTGTCTGTTTCTTTTTTTTTTTTTTTTCTTTTAAAGAAGGAAATCAAACTGAGACATTAAGAGGAAAAGTTTGGAGTGTGTGACAGTGTGTGTGTGTTTCAGTGTGTGGGTGGGTGTGAGCGGCTGTGAGTATGTGTGAGTGGTGTTAGTGCGTTACTGTCACATCTCCGGGTTGTAGGGAGAGTCGGTCATCCACGCCATGATCATCTCCGCCACTGTGTTAAATGGAAAACTTACCTATATGCTACGTAGGAATAAAAAAGTTAAAACTTATCTATGAACCAAAAGGAAACTTAACTTTGAACTAAAAAGAAAAGGAAGTTTTTGTGTGTCTGTTTCTTTTTTTTTTTTTTTTTCTTTTAAAGAAGGAAATCAAACTGAGACATTAAGAGGAAAAGTTTGGAGTGTGTGACAGTGTGTGTGTGTTTCAGTGTGTATGTATGTGTGGGTGGGTGTGAGCGGCTGTGAGTATGTGTGAGTGGTGTTAGTGCGTTACTGTCACATCTCCGGGTTGTAGGGAGAGTCGGTCATCCACGCCATGATCATCTCCGCCACTGTGTTAAATGGAAAACTTACCTATATGCTACGTAGGAATAAAAAAGTTAAAACTTATCTATGAACCAAAAGGAAACTTAACTTTGAACTAAAAAGAAAAGGAAGTTTTTGTGTGTCTGTTTCTTTTTTTTTTTTTTTTTTCTTTTAAAGAAGGAAATCAAACTGAGACATTAAGAGGAAAAGTTTGGAGTGTGTGACAGTGTGTGTGTGTTTCAGTGTGTGTGGGTGGGTGTGAGCGGCTGTGAGTATGTGTGAGTGGTGTTAGTGCGTTACTGTCACATCTCCGGGTTGTAGGGAGAGTCGGTCATCCACGCCATGATCATCTCCGCCACTGTGTTAAATGGAAAACTTACCTATATGCTACGTAGGAATAAAAAAGTTAAAACTTATCTATGAACCAAAAGGAAACTTAACTTTGAACTAAAAAGAAAAGGAAGTTTTTGTGTGTCTGTTTCTTTTTTTTTTTTTTTTTCTTTTAAAGAAGGAAATCAAACTGAGACATTAAGAGGAAAAGTTTGGAGTGTGTGACAGTGTGTGTGTGTTTCAGTGTGTGGGTGGGTGTGAGCGGCTGTGAGTATGTGTGAGTGGTGTTAGTGCGTTACTGTCACATCTCCGGGTTGTAGGGAGAGTCGGTCATCCACGCCATGATCATCTCCGCCACTGTGTTAAATGGAAAACTTACCTATATGCTACGTAGGAATAAAAAAGTTAAAACTTATCTATGAACCAAAAGGAAACTTAACTTTGAACTAAAAAGAAAAGGAAGTTTTTGTGTGTCTGTTTCTTTTTTTTTTTTTTTTTTCTTTTAAAGAAGGAAATCAAACTGAGACATTAAGAGGAAAAGTTTGGAGTGTGTGACAGTGTGTGTGTGTTTCAGTGTGTGGGTGGGTGTGAGCGGCTGTGAGTATGTGTGAGTGGTGTTAGTGCGTTACTGTCACATCTCCGGGTTGTAGGGAGAGTCGGTCATCCACGCCATGATCATCTCCGCCACTGTGTTAAATGGAAAACTTACCTATATGCTACGTAGGAATAAAAAAGTTAAAACTTATCTATGAACCAAAAGGAAACTTAACTTTGAACTAAAAAGAAAAGGAAGTTTTTGTGTGTCTGTTTCTTTTTTTTTTTTTTTTTCTTTTAAAGAAGGAAATCAAACTGAGACATTAAGAGGAAAAGTTTGGAGTGTGTGACAGTGTGTGTGTGTTTCAGTGTGTATGTATGTGTGGGTGGGTGTGAGCGGCTGTGAGTATGTGTGAGTGGTGTTAGTGCGTTACTGTCACATCTCCGGGTTGTAGGGAGAGTCGGTCATCCACGCCATGATCATCTCCGCCACTGTGTTAAATGGAAAACTTACCTATATGCTACGTAGGAATAAAAAAGTTAAAACTTATCTATGAACCAAAAGGAAACTTAACTTTGAACTAAAAAGAAAAGGAAGTTTTTGTGTGTCTGTTTCTTTTTTTTTTTTTTTTTTTCTTTTAAAGAAGGAAATCAAACTGAGACATTAAGAGGAAAAGTTTGGAGTGTGTGACAGTGTGTGTGTGTTTCAGTGTGTATGTATGTGTGGGTGGGTGTGAGCGGCTGTGAGTATGTGTGAGTGGTGTTAGTGCGTTACTGTCACATCTCCGGGTTGTAGGGAGAGTCGGTCATCCACGCCATGATCATCTCCGCCACTGTGTTAAATGGAAAACTTACCTATATGCTACGTAGGAATAAAAAAGTTAAAACTTATCTATGAACCAAAAGGAAACTTAACTTTGAACTAAAAAGAAAAGGAAGTTTTTGTGTGTCTGTTTCTTTTTTTTTTTTTTTTTTCTTTTAAAGAAGGAAATCAAACTGAGACATTAAGAGGAAAAGTTTGGAGTGTGTGACAGTGTGTGTGTGTTTCAGTGTGTGGGTGGGTGTGAGCGGCTGTGAGTATGTGTGAGTGGTGTTAGTGCGTTACTGTCACATCTCCGGGTTGTAGGGAGAGTCGGTCATCCACGCCATGATCATCTCCGCCACTGTGTGTTAAATGGAAAACTTACCTATATGCTACGTAGGAATAAAAAAGTTAAAACTTATCTATGAACCAAAAGGAAACTTAACTTTGAACTAAAAAGAAAAGGAAGTTTTTGTGTGTCTGTTTCTTTTTTTTTTTTTTTTTTCTTTTAAAGAAGGAAATCAAACTGAGACATTGAGAGGAAAAGTTTGGAGTGTGTGACAGTGTGTGTGTGTTTCAGTGTGTGGGTGGGTGTGAGCGGCTGTGAGTATGTGTGAGTGGTGTTAGTGCGTTACTGTCACATCTCCGGGTTGTAGGGAGAGTCGGTCATCCACGCCATGATCATCTCCGCCACTGTGTTAAATGGAAAACTTACCTATATGCTACGTAGGAATAAAAAAGTTAAAACTTATCTATGAACCAAAAGGAAACTTAACTTTGAACTAAAAAGAAAAGGAAGTTTTTGTGTGTCTGTTTCTTTTTTTTTTTTTTTTTTTCTTTTAAAGAAGGAAATCAAACTGAGACATTAAGAGGAAAAGTTTGGAGTGTGTGACAGTGTGTGTGTGTTTCAGTGTGTGGGTGGGGTGTGAGCGGCTGTGAGTATGTGTGAGTGGTGTTAGTGCGTTACTGTCACATCTCCGGGTTGTAGGGAGAGTCGGTCATCCACGCCATGATCATCTCCGCCACTGTGTTAAATGGAAAACTTACCTATATGCTACGTAGGAATAAAAAAAGTTAAAACTTATCTATGAACCAAAAGGAAACTTAACTTTGAACTAAAAAGAAAAGGAAGTTTTTGTGTGTCTGTTTCTTTTTTTTTTTTTTTTTTTCTTTTAAAGAAGGAAATCAAACTGAGACATTAAGAGGAAAAGTTTGGAGTGTGTGACAGTGTGTGTGTGTTTCAGTGTGTGGGTGGGTGTGAGCGGCTGTGAGTATGTGTGAGTGGTGTTAGTGCGTTACTGTCACATCTCCGGGTTGTAGGGAGAGTCGGTCATCCACGCCATGATCATCTCCGCCACTGTGTGTTAAATGGAAAACTTACCTATATGCTACGTAGGAATAAAAAAGTTAAAACTTATCTATGAACCAAAAGGAAACTTAACTTTGAACTAAAAAGAAAAGGAAGTTTTTGTGTGTCTGTTTCTTTTTTTTTTTTTTTTTTCTTTTAAAGAAGGAAATCAAACTGAGACATTAGAGGAAAAGTTTGGAGTGTGTGACAGTGTGTGTGTGTTTCAGTGTGTATGTTGTGTGGGTGTGAGCGGCTGTGAGTATGTGTGAGTGGTGTTAGTGCGTTACTGTCACATCTCCGGGTTGTAGGGAGAGTCGGTCATCCACGCCATGATCATCTCCGCCACTGTGTTAAATGGAAAACTTACCTATATGCTACGTAGGAATAAAAAAGTTAAAACTTATCTATGAACCAAAAGGAAACTTAACTTTGAACTAAAAAGAAAAGGAAGTTTTTGTGTGTCTGTTTCTTTTTTTTTTTTTTTTTTCTTTTAAAGAAGGAAATCAAACTGAGACATTAAGAGGAAAAGTTTGGAGTGTGTGACAGTGTGTGTGTGTTTCAGTGTGTGGGTGGGTGTGAGCGGCTGTGAGTATGTGTGAGTGGTGTTAGTGCGTTACTGTCACATCTCCGGGTTGTAGGGAGAGTCGGTCATCCACGCCATGATCATCTCCGCCACTGTGTTAAATGGAAAACTTACCTATATGCTACGTAGGAATAAAAAAGTTAAAACTTATCTATGAACCAAAAGGAAACTTAACTTTGAACTAAAAAGAAAAGGAAGTTTTTGTGTGTCTGTTTCTTTTTTTTTTTTTTTTTTCTTTTAAAGAAGGAAATCAAACTGAGACATTAAGAGGAAAAGTTTGGAGTGTGTGACAGTGTGTGTGTGTTTCAGTGTGTATGTATGTGTGGGTGGGTGTGAGCGGCTGTGAGTATGTGTGAGTGGTGTTAGTGCGTTACTGTCACATCTCCGGGTTGTAGGGAGAGTCGGTCATCCACGCCATGATCATCTCCGCCACTGTGTGTTAAATGGAAAACTTACCTATATGCTACGTAGGAATAAAAAAGTTAAAACTTATCTATGAACCAAAAGGAAACTTAACTTTGAACTAAAAAGAAAAGGAAGTTTTTGTGTGTCTGTTTCTTTTTTTTTTTTTTTTTCTTTTAAAGAAGGAAATCAAACTGAGACATTAAGAGGAAAAGTTTGGAGTGTGTGACAGTGTGTGTGTGTTTCAGTGTGTGGGTGGGTGTGAGCGGCTGTGAGTATGTGTGAGTGGTGTTAGTGCGTTACTGTCACATCTCCGGGTTGTAGGGAGAGTCGGTCATCCACGCCATGATCATCTCCGCCACTGTGTTAAATGGAAAACTTACCTATATGCTACGTAGGAATAAAAAAGTTAAAACTTATCTATGAACCAAAAGGAAACTTAACTTTGAACTAAAAAGAAAAGGAAGTTTTTGTGTGTCTGTTTCTTTTTTTTTTTTTTTTTTCTTTTAAAGAAGGAAATCAAACTGAGACATTAAGAGGAAAAGTTTGGAGTGTGTGACAGTGTGTGTGTGTTTCAGTGTGTGGGTGGGTGTGAGCGGCTGTGAGTATGTGTGAGTGGTGTTAGTGCGTTACTGTCACATCTCCGGGTTGTAGGGAGAGTCGGTCATCCACGCCATGATCATCTCCGCCACTGTGTTAAATGGAAAACTTACCTATATGCTACGTAGGAATAAAAAAGTTAAAACTTATCTATGAACCAAAAGGAAACTTAACTTTGAACTAAAAAGAAAAGGAAGTTTTTGTGTGTCTGTTTCTTTTTTTTTTTTTTTTTTTCTTTTAAAGAAGGAAATCAAACTGAGACATTAAGAGGAAAAGTTTGGAGTGTGTGACAGTGTGTGTGTGTTTCAGTGTTGTGGGTGGGTGTGAGCGGCTGTGAGTATGTGTGAGTGGTGTTAGTGCGTTACTGTCACATCTCCGGGTTGTAGGGAGAGTCGGTCATCCACGCCATGATCATCTCCGCCACTGTGTTAAATGGAAAACTTACCTATATGCTACGTAGGAATAAAAAAGTTAAAACTTATCTATGAACCAAAAGGAAACTTAACTTTGAACTAAAAAGAAAAGGAAGTTTTTGTGTGTCTGTTTCTTTTTTTTTTTTTTTTTCTTTTAAAGAAGGAAATCAAACTGAGACATTGAGAGGAAAAGTTTGGAGTGTGTGACAGTGTGTGTGTGTTTCAGTGTGTATGTATGTGTGGGTGGGTGTGAGCGGCTGTGAGTATGTGTGAGTGGTGTTAGTGCGTTACTGTCACATCTCCGGGTTGTAGGGAGAGTCGGTCATCCACGCCATGATCATCTCCGCCACTGTGTTAAATGGAAAACTTACCTATATGCTACGTAGGAATAAAAAAGTTAAAACTTATCTATGAACCAAAAGGAAACTTAACTTTGAACTAAAAAGAAAAGGAAGTTTTTGTGTGTCTGTTTCTTTTTTTTTTTTTTTTTTCTTTTAAAGAAGGAAATCAAACTGAGACATTAAGAGGAAAAGTTTGGAGTGTGTGACAGTGTGTGTGTGTTTCAGTGTGTGGGTGGGTGTGAGCGGCTGTGAGTATGTGTGAGTGGTGTTAGTGCGTTACTGTCACATCTCCGGGTTGTAGGGAGAGTCGGTCATCCACGCCATGATCATCTCCGCCACTGTGTTAAATGGAAAACTTACCTATATGCTACGTAGGAATAAAAAAGTTAAAACTTATCTATGAACCAAAAGGAAACTTAACTTTGAACTAAAAAGAAAAGGAAGTTTTTGTGTGTCTGTTTCTTTTTTTTTTTTTTTTTTTTCTTTTAAAGAAGGAAATCAAACTGAGACATTAAGAGGAAAAGTTTGGAGTGTGTGACAGTGTGTGTGTGTTTCAGTGTGTGGGTGGGTGTGAGCGGCTGTGAGTATGTGTGAGTGGTGTTAGTGCGTTACTGTCACATCTCCGGGTTGTAGGGAGAGTCGGTCATCCACGCCATGATCATCTCCGCCACTGTGTGTTAAATGGAAAACTTACCTATATGCTACGTAGGAATAAAAAAGTTAAAACTTATCTATGAACCAAAAGGAAACTTAACTTTGAACTAAAAAGAAAAGGAAGTTTTTGTGTGTCTGTTTCTTTTTTTTTTTTTTTTTCTTTTAAAGAAGGAAATCAAACTGAGACATTGAGAGGAAAAGTTTGGAGTGTGTGACAGTGTGTGTGTGTTTCAGTGTGTATGTATGTGTGGGTGGGTGTGAGCGGCTGTGAGTATGTGTGAGTGGTGTTAGTGCGTTACTGTCACATCTCCGGGTTGTAGGGAGAGTCGGTCATCCACGCCATGATCATCTCCGCCACTGTGTTAAATGGAAAACTTACCTATATGCTACGTAGGAATAAAAAAGTTAAAACTTATCTATGAACCAAAAGGAAACTTAACTTTGAACTAAAAAGAAAAGGAAGTTTTTGTGTGTCTGTTTCTTTTTTTTTTTTTTTTTTCTTTTAAAGAAGGAAATCAAACTGAGACATTAAGAGGAAAAGTTTGGAGTGTGTGACAGTGTGTGTGTGTTTCAGTGTGTGGGTGGGTGTGAGCGGCTGTGAGTATGTGTGAGTGGTGTTAGTGCGTTACTGTCACATCTCCGGGTTGTAGGGAGAGTCGGTCATCCACGCCATGATCATCTCCGCCACTGTGTTAAATGGAAAACTTACCTATATGCTACGTAGGAATAAAAAAGTTAAAACTTATCTATGAACCAAAAGGAAACTTAACTTTGAACTAAAAAGAAAAGGAAGTTTTTGTGTGTCTGTTTCTTTTTTTTTTTTTTTTTTCTTTTAAAGAAGGAAATCAAACTGAGACATTAAGAGGAAAAGTTTGGAGTGTGTGACAGTGTGTGTGTGTTTCAGTGTGTGGGTGGGTGTGAGCGGCTGTGAGTATGTGTGAGTGGTGTTAGTGCGTTACTGTCACATCTCCGGGTTGTAGGGAGAGTCGGTCATCCACGCCATGATCATCTCCGCCACTGTGTTAAATGGAAAACTTACCTATATGCTACGTAGGAATAAAAAAGTTAAAACTTATCTATGAACCAAAAGGAAACTTAACTTTGAACTAAAAAGAAAAGGAAGTTTTTGTGTGTCTGTTTCTTTTTTTTTTTTTTTTTCTTTTAAAGAAGGAAATCAAACTGAGACATTAAGAGGAAAAGTTTGGAGTGTGTGACAGTGTGTGTGTGTTTCAGTGTGTTGTTGTGGGTGGGTGTGAGCGGCTGTGAGTATGTGTGAGTGGTGTTAGTGCGTTACTGTCACATCTCCGGGTTGTAGGGAGAGTCGGTCATCCACGCCATGATCATCTCCGCCACTGTGTTAAATGGAAAACTTACCTATATGCTACGTAGGAATAAAAAAGTTAAAACTTATCTATGAACCAAAAGGAAACTTAACTTTGAACTAAAAAGAAAAGGAAGTTTTTGTGTGTCTGTTTCTTTTTTTTTTTTTTTTTTCTTTTAAAGAAGGAAATCAAACTGAGACATTAAGAGGAAAAGTTTGGAGTGTGTGACAGTGTGTGTGTGTTTCAGTGTGTGGGTGGGTGTGAGCGGCTGTGAGTATGTGTGAGTGGTGTTAGTGCGTTACTGTCACATCTCCGGGTTGTAGGGAGAGTCGGTCATCCACGCCATGATCATCTCCGCCACTGTGTTAAATGGAAAACTTACCTATATGCTACGTAGGAATAAAAAAGTTAAAACTTATCTATGAACCAAAAGGAAACTTAACTTTGAACTAAAAAGAAAAGGAAGTTTTTGTGTGTCTGTTTCTTTTTTTTTTTTTTTTTTCTTTTAAAGAAGGAAATCAAACTGAGACATTAAGAGGAAAAGTTTGGAGTGTGTGACAGTGTGTGTGTGTTTCAGTGTGATGTATGTGTGGGTGGGTGTGAGCGGCTGTGAGTATGTGTGAGTGGTGTTAGTGCGTTACTGTCACATCTCCGGGTTGTAGGGAGAGTCGGTCATCCACGCCATGATCATCTCCGCCACTGTGTTAAATGGAAAACTTACCTATATGCTACGTAGGAATAAAAAAGTTAAAACTTATCTATGAACCAAAAGGAAACTTAACTTTGAACTAAAAAGAAAAGGAAGTTTTTGTGTGTCTGTTTCTTTTTTTTTTTTTTTTTTCTTTTAAAGAAGGAAATCAAACTGAGACATTAAGAGGAAAAGTTTGGAGTGTGTGACAGTGTGTGTGTGTTTCAGTGTGTGGGGTGGGTGTGAGCGGCTGTGAGTATGTGTGAGTGGTGTTAGTGCGTTACTGTCACATCTCCGGGTTGTAGGGAGAGTCGGTCATCCACGCCATGATCATCTCCGCCACTGTGTTAAATGGAAAACTTACCTATATGCTACGTAGGAATAAAAAAGTTAAAACTTATCTATGAACCAAAAGGAAACTTAACTTTGAACTAAAAAGAAAAGGAAGTTTTTGTGTGTCTGTTTCTTTTTTTTTTTTTTTTTTTCTTTTAAAGAAGGAAATCAAACTGAGACATTAAGAGGAAAAGTTTGGAGTGTGTGACAGTGTGTGTGTGTTTCAGTGTGTGGGTGGGTGTGAGCGGCTGTGAGTATGTGTGAGTGGTGTTAGTGCGTTACTGTCACATCTCCGGGTTGTAGGGAGAGTCGGTCATCCACGCCATGATCATCTCCGCCACTGTGTTAAATGGAAAACTTACCTATATGCTACGTAGGAATAAAAAAGTTAAAACTTATCTATGAACCAAAAGGAAACTTAACTTTGAACTAAAAAGAAAAGGAAGTTTTTGTGTGTCTGTTTCTTTTTTTTTTTTTTTTTTCTTTTAAAGAAGGAAATCAAACTGAGACATTAAGAGGAAAAGTTTGGAGTGTGTGACAGTGTGTGTGTGTTTCAGTGTGTATGTATGTGTGGGTGGGTGTGAGCGGCTGTGAGTATGTGTGAGTGGTGTTAGTGCGTTACTGTCACATCTCCGGGTTGTAGGGAGAGTCGGTCATCCACGCCATGATCATCTCCGCCACTGTGTTAAATGGAAAACTTACCTATATGCTACGTAGGAATAAAAAAGTTAAAACTTATCTATGAACCAAAAGGAAACTTAACTTTGAACTAAAAAGAAAAGGAAGTTTTTGTGTGTCTGTTTCTTTTTTTTTTTTTTTTTTCTTTTAAAGAAGGAAATCAAACTGAGACATTAAGAGGAAAAGTTTGGAGTGTGTGACAGTGTGTGTGTGTTTCAGTGTGTGGGTGGGTGTGAGCGGCTGTGAGTATGTGTGAGTGGTGTTAGTGCGTTACTGTCACATCTCCGGGTTGTAGGGAGAGTCGGTCATCCACGCCATGATCATCTCCGCCACTGTGTTAAATGGAAAACTTACCTATATGCTACGTAGGAATAAAAAAGTTAAAACTTATCTATGAACCAAAAGGAAACTTAACTTTGAACTAAAAAGAAAAGGAAGTTTTTGTGTGTCTGTTTCTTTTTTTTTTTTTTTTTTTCTTTTAAAGAAGGAAATCAAACTGAGACATTAAGAGGAAAAGTTTGGAGTGTGTGACAGTGTGTGTGTGTTTCAGTGTGTGGGTGGGTGTGAGCGGCTGTGAGTATGTGTGAGTGGTGTTAGTGCGTTACTGTCACATCTCCGGGTTGTAGGGAGAGTCGGTCATCCACGCCATGATCATCTCCGCCACTGTGTTAAATGGAAAACTTACCTATATGCTACGTAGGAATAAAAAAGTTAAAACTTATCTATGAACCAAAAGGAAACTTAACTTTGAACTAAAAAGAAAAGGAAGTTTTTGTGTGTCTGTTTCTTTTTTTTTTTTTTTTTTTCTTTTAAAGAAGGAAATCAAACTGAGACATTAAGAGGAAAAGTTTGGAGTGTGTGACAGTGTGTGTGTGTTTCAGTGTGTATGTTGGGTGGGTGTGAGCGGCTGTGAGTATGTGTGAGTGGTGTTAGTGCGTTACTGTCACATCTCCGGGTTGTAGGGAGAGTCGGTCATCCACGCCATGATCATCTCCGCCACTGTGTTAAATGGAAAACTTACCTATATGCTACGTAGGAATAAAAAAGTTAAAACTTATCTATGAACCAAAAGGAAACTTAACTTTGAACTAAAAAGAAAAGGAAGTTTTTGTGTGTCTGTTTCTTTTTTTTTTTTTTTTTTTCTTTTAAAGAAGGAAATCAAACTGAGACATTAAGAGGAAAAGTTTGGAGTGTGTGACAGTGTGTGTGTGTTTCAGTGTGTATGTATGTGTGGGTGGGTGTGAGCGGCTGTGAGTATGTGTGAGTGGTGTTAGTGCGTTACTGTCACATCTCCGGGTTGTAGGGAGAGTCGGTCATCCACGCCATGATCATCTCCGCCACTGTGTTAAATGGAAAACTTACCTATATGCTACGTAGGAATAAAAAAGTTAAAACTTATCTATGAACCAAAAGGAAACTTAACTTTGAACTAAAAAGAAAAGGAAGTTTTTGTGTGTCTGTTTCTTTTTTTTTTTTTTTTTCTTTTAAAGAAGGAAATCAAACTGAGACATTAAGAGGAAAAGTTTGGAGTGTGTGACAGTGTGTGTGTGTTTCAGTGTGTGGGTGGGTGTGAGCGGCTGTGAGTATGTGTGAGTGGTGTTAGTGCGTTACTGTCACATCTCCGGGTTGTAGGGAGAGTCGGTCATCCACGCCATGATCATCTCCGCCACTGTGTTAAATGGAAAACTTACCTATATGCTACGTAGGAATAAAAAAGTTAAAACTTATCTATGAACCAAAAGGAAACTTAACTTTGAACTAAAAAGAAAAGGAAGTTTTTGTGTGTCTGTTTCTTTTTTTTTTTTTTTTTTCTTTTAAAGAAGGAAATCAAACTGAGACATTAAGAGGAAAAGTTTGGAGTGTGTGACAGTGTGTGTGTGTTTCAGTGTGTGGGTGGGTGTGAGCGGCTGTGAGTATGTGTGAGTGGTGTTAGTGCGTTACTGTCACATCTCCGGGTTGTAGGGAGAGTCGGTCATCCACGCCATGATCATCCTCCGCCACTGTGTTAAATGGAAAACTTACCTATATGCTACGTAGGAATAAAAAAGTTAAAACTTATCTATGAACCAAAAGGAAACTTAACTTTGAACTAAAAAGAAAAGGAAGTTTTTGTGTGTCTGTTTCTTTTTTTTTTTTTTTTTTTCTTTTAAAGAAGGAAATCAAACTGAGACATTAAGAGGAAAAGTTTGGAGTGTGTGACAGTGTGTGTGTGTTTCAGTGTGTGGGTGGGTTGTGAGCGGCTGTGAGTATGTGTGAGTGGTGTTAGTGCGTTACTGTCACATCTCCGGGTTGTAGGGAGAGTCGGTCATCCACGCCATGATCATCTCCGCCACTGTGTTAAATGGAAAACTTACCTATATGCTACGTAGGAATAAAAAAGTTAAAACTTATCTATGAACCAAAAGGAAACTTAACTTTGAACTAAAAAGAAAAGGAAGTTTTTGTGTGTCTGTTTCTTTTTTTTTTTTTTTTTTTTCTTTTAAAGAAGGAAATCAAACTGAGACATTAAGAGGAAAAGTTTGGAGTGTGTGACAGTGTGTGTGTGTTTCAGTGTGTGGGTGGGTGTGAGCGGCTGTGAGTATGTGTGAGTGGTGTTAGTGCGTTACTGTCACATCTCCGGGTTGTAGGGAGAGTCGGTCATCCACGCCATGATCATCTCCGCCACTGTGTTAAATGGAAAACTTACCTATATGCTACGTAGGAATAAAAAAGTTAAAACTTATCTATGAACCAAAAGGAAACTTAACTTTGAACTAAAAAGAAAAGGAAGTTTTTGTGTGTCTGTTTCTTTTTTTTTTTTTTTTTTCTTTTAAAGAAGGAAATCAAACTGAGACATTAAGAGGAAAAGTTTGGAGTGTGTGACAGTGTGTGTGTGTTTCAGTGTGTGGGTGGGGTGTGAGCGGCTGTGAGTATGTGTGAGTGGTGTTAGTGCGTTACTGTCACATCTCCGGGTTGTAGGGAGAGTCGGTCATCCACGCCATGATCATCTCCGCCACTGTGTTAAATGGAAAACTTACCTATATGCTACGTAGGAATAAAAAAGTTAAAACTTATCTATGAACCAAAAGGAAACTTAACTTTGAACTAAAAAGAAAAGGAAGTTTTTGTGTGTCTGTTTCTTTTTTTTTTTTTTTTTTTCTTTTAAAGAAGGAAATCAAACTGAGACATTAGAGGAAAAGTTTGGAGTGTGTGACAGTGTGTGTGTGTTTCAGTGTGTGGGTGGGTGTGTGAGCGGCTGTGAGTATGTGTGAGTGGTGTTAGTGCGTTACTGTCACATCTCCGGGTTGTAGGGAGAGTCGGTCATCCACGCCATGATCATCCTCCGCCACTGTGTTAAATGGAAAACTTACCTATATGCTACGTAGGAATAAAAAAGTTAAAACTTATCTATGAACCAAAAGGAAACTTAACTTTGAACTAAAAAGAAAAGGAAGTTTTTGTGTGTCTGTTTCTTTTTTTTTTTTTTTTTTCTTTTAAAGAAGGAAATCAAACTGAGACATTAAGAGGAAAAGTTTGGAGTGTGTGACAGTGTGTGTGTGTTTCAGTGTGTGGGTGGGTGTGAGCGGCTGTGAGTATGTGTGAGTGGTGTTAGTGCGTTACTGTCACATCTCCGGGTTGTAGGGAGAGTCGGTCATCCACGCCATGATCATCTCCGCCACTGTGTTAAATGGAAAACTTACCTATATGCTACGTAGGAATAAAAAAGTTAAAACTTATCTATGAACCAAAAGGAAACTTAACTTTGAACTAAAAAGAAAAGGAAGTTTTTGTGTGTCTGTTTCTTTTTTTTTTTTTTTTTTTCTTTTAAAGAAGGAAATCAAACTGAGACATTAAGAGGAAAAGTTTGGAGTGTGTGACAGTGTGTGTGTGTTTCAGTGTGTTGTGTGGGTGGGTGTGAGCGGCTGTGAGTATGTGTGAGTGGTGTTAGTGCGTTACTGTCACATCTCCGGGTTGTAGGGAGAGTCGGTCATCCACGCCATGATCATCTCCGCCACTGTGTTAAATGGAAAACTTACCTATATGCTACGTAGGAATAAAAAAGTTAAAACTTATCTATGAACCAAAAGGAAACTTAACTTTGAACTAAAAAGAAAAGGAAGTTTTTGTGTGTCTGTTTCTTTTTTTTTTTTTTTTTTCTTTTAAAGAAGGAAATCAAACTGAGACATTAAGAGGAAAAGTTTGGAGTGTGTGACAGTGTGTGTGTGTTTCAGTGTGTATGTATGTGTGGGTGGGTGTGAGCGGCTGTGAGTATGTGTGAGTGGTGTTAGTGCGTTACTGTCACATCTCCGGGTTGTAGGGAGAGTCGGTCATCCACGCCATGATCATCTCCGCCACTGTGTTAAATGGAAAACTTACCTATATGCTACGTAGGAATAAAAAAGTTAAAACTTATCTATGAACCAAAAGGAAACTTAACTTTGAACTAAAAAGAAAAGGAAGTTTTTGTGTGTCTGTTTCTTTTTTTTTTTTTTTTTTTTCTTTTAAAGAAGGAAATCAAACTGAGACATTAAGAGGAAAAGTTTGGAGTGTGTGACAGTGTGTGTGTGTTTCAGTGTGTATGTGTGGGTGGGTGTGAGCGGCTGTGAGTATGTGTGAGTGGTGTTAGTGCGTTACTGTCACATCTCCGGGTTGTAGGGAGAGTCGGTCATCCACGCCATGATCATCTCCGCCACTGTGTTAAATGGAAAACTTACCTATATGCTACGTAGGAATAAAAAAGTTAAAACTTATCTATGAACCAAAAGGAAACTTAACTTTGAACTAAAAAGAAAAGGAAGTTTTTGTGTGTCTGTTTCTTTTTTTTTTTTTTTTTTTCTTTTAAAGAAGGAAATCAAACTGAGACATTAAGAGGAAAAGTTTGGAGTGTGTGACAGTGTGTGTGTGTTTCAGTGTGTGGGGTGGGTGTGAGCGGCTGTGAGTATGTGTGAGTGGTGTTAGTGCGTTACTGTCACATCTCCGGGTTGTAGGGAGAGTCGGTCATCCACGCCATGATCATCTCCGCCACTGTGTTAAATGGAAAACTTACCTATATGCTACGTAGGAATAAAAAAGTTAAAACTTATCTATGAACCAAAAGGAAACTTAACTTTGAACTAAAAAGAAAAGGAAGTTTTTGTGTGTCTGTTTCTTTTTTTTTTTTTTTTTTTCTTTTAAAGAAGGAAATCAAACTGAGACATTAAGAGGAAAAGTTTGGAGTGTGTGACAGTGTGTGTGTGTTTCAGTGTGTGGGTGGGTGTGAGCGGCTGTGAGTATGTGTGAGTGGTGTTAGTGCGTTACTGTCACATCTCCGGGTTGTAGGGAGAGTCGGTCATCCACGCCATGATCATCTCCGCCACTGTGTTAAATGGAAAACTTACCTATATGCTACGTAGGAATAAAAAAGTTAAAACTTATCTATGAACCAAAAGGAAACTTAACTTTGAACTAAAAAGAAAAGGAAGTTTTTGTGTGTCTGTTTCTTTTTTTTTTTTTTTTTTCTTTAAAGAAGGAAATCAAACTGAGACATTAAGAGGAAAAGTTTGGAGTGTGTGACAGTGTGTGTGTGTTTCAGTGTGTGGGTGGGTGTGAGCGGCTGTGAGTATGTGTGAGTGGTGTTAGTGCGTTACTGTCACATCTCCGGGTTGTAGGGAGAGTCGGTCATCCACGCCATGATCATCTCCGCCACTGTGTTAAATGGAAAACTTACCTATATGCTACGTAGGAATAAAAAAGTTAAAACTTATCTATGAACCAAAAGGAAACTTAACTTTGAACTAAAAAGAAAAGGAAGTTTTTGTGTGTCTGTTTCTTTTTTTTTTTTTTTTTTTTCTTTTAAAGAAGGAAATCAAACTGAGACATTAAGAGGAAAAGTTTGGAGTGTGTGACAGTGTGTGTGTGTTTCAGTGTGTATGTATGTGTGGGTGGGTGTGAGCGGCTGTGAGTATGTGTGAGTGGTGTTAGTGCGTTACTGTCACATCTCCGGGTTGTAGGGAGAGTCGGTCATCCACGCCATGATCATCTCCGCCACTGTGTTAAATGGAAAACTTACCTATATGCTACGTAGGAATAAAAAAGTTAAAACTTATCTATGAACCAAAAGGAAACTTAACTTTGAACTAAAAAGAAAAGGAAGTTTTTGTGTGTCTGTTTCTTTTTTTTTTTTTTTTTTTCTTTTAAAGAAGGAAATCAAACTGAGACATTAAGAGGAAAAGTTTGGAGTGTGTGACAGTGTGTGTGTGTTTCAGTGTGTATGTATGTGTGGGTGGGTGTGAGCGGCTGTGAGTATGTGTGAGTGGTGTTAGTGCGTTACTGTCACATCTCCGGGTTGTAGGGAGAGTCGGTCATCCACGCCATGATCATCTCCGCCACTGTGTTAAATGGAAAACTTACCTATATGCTACGTAGGAATAAAAAAGTTAAAACTTATCTATGAACCAAAAGGAAACTTAACTTTGAACTAAAAAGAAAAGGAAGTTTTTGTGTGTCTGTTTCTTTTTTTTTTTTTTTTTTCTTTTAAAGAAGGAAATCAAACTGAGACATTAAGAGGAAAAGTTTGGAGTGTGTGACAGTGTGTGTGTGTTTCAGTGTGTGGGTGGGTGGGTGAGCGGCTGTGAGTATGTGTGAGTGGTGTTAGTGCGTTACTGTCACATCTCCGGGTTGTAGGGAGAGTCGGTCATCCACGCCATGATCATCTCCGCCACTGTGTTAAATGGAAAACTTACCTATATGCTACGTAGGAATAAAAAAGTTAAAACTTATCTATGAACCAAAAGGAAACTTAACTTTGAACTAAAAAGAAAAGGAAGTTTTTGTGTGTCTGTTTCTTTTTTTTTTTTTTTTTTCTTTTAAAGAAGGAAATCAAACTGAGACATTAAGAGGAAAAGTTTGGAGTGTGTGACAGTGTGTGTGTGTTTCAGTGTGTATGTATGTGTGGGTGGGTGTGAGCGGCTGTGAGTATGTGTGAGTGGTGTTAGTGCGTTACTGTCACATCTCCGGGTTGTAGGGAGAGTCGGTCATCCACGCCATGATCATCTCCGCCACTGTGTTAAATGGAAAACTTACCTATATGCTACGTAGGAATAAAAAAGTTAAAACTTATCTATGAACCAAAAGGAAACTTAACTTTGAACTAAAAAGAAAAGGAAGTTTTTGTGTGTCTGTTTCTTTTTTTTTTTTTTTTTTTTTTTCTTTTAAAGAAGGAAATCAAACTGAGACATTAAGAGGAAAAGTTTGGAGTGTGTGACAGTGTGTGTGTGTTTCAGTGTGTGGGTGGGTGTGAGCGGCTGTGAGTATGTGTGAGTGGTGTTAGTGCGTTACTGTCACATCTCCGGGTTGTAGGGAGAGTCGGTCATCCACGCCATGATCATCTCCGCCACTGTGTTAAATGGAAAACTTACCTATATGCTACGTAGGAATAAAAAAGTTAAAACTTATCTATGAACCAAAAGGAAACTTAACTTTGAACTAAAAAGAAAAGGAAGTTTTTGTGTGTCTGTTTCTTTTTTTTTTTTTTTTTTTTCTTTTAAAGAAGGAAATCAAACTGAGACATTAAGAGGAAAAGTTTGGAGTGTGTGACAGTGTGTGTGTGTTTCAGTGTGTTGTGGGTGGGTGTGAGCGGCTGTGAGTATGTGTGAGTGGTGTTAGTGCGTTACTGTCACATCTCCGGGTTGTAGGGAGAGTCGGTCATCCACGCCATGATCATCTCCGCCACTGTGTTTAAATGGAAAACTTACCTATATGCTACGTAGGAATAAAAAAGTTAAAACTTATCTATGAACCAAAAGGAAACTTAACTTTGAACTAAAAAGAAAAGGAAGTTTTTGTGTGTCTGTTTCTTTTTTTTTTTTTTTTTTCTTTTAAAGAAGGAAATCAAACTGAGACATTAAGAGGAAAAGTTTGGAGTGTGTGACAGTGTGTGTGTGTTTCAGTGTGTATGTATGTGTGGGTGGGTGTGAGCGGCTGTGAGTATGTGTGAGTGGTGTTAGTGCGTTACTGTCACATCTCCGGGTTGTAGGGAGAGTCGGTCATCCACGCCATGATCATCTCCGCCACTGTGTTAAATGGAAAACTTACCTATATGCTACGTAGGAATAAAAAAGTTAAAACTTATCTATGAACCAAAAGGAAACTTAACTTTGAACTAAAAAGAAAAGGAAGTTTTTGTGTGTCTGTTTCTTTTTTTTTTTTTTTTTTTTCTTTTAAAGAAGGAAATCAAACTGAGACATTAAGAGGAAAAGTTTGGAGTGTGTGACAGTGTGTGTGTGTTTCAGTGTGTGGGTGGGTGTGAGCGGCTGTGAGTATGTGTGAGTGGTGTTAGTGCGTTACTGTCACATCTCCGGGTTGTAGGGAGAGTCGGTCATCCACGCCATGATCACCTCCGCCACTGTGTTAAATGGAAAACTTACCTATATGCTACGTAGGAATAAAAAAGTTAAAACTTATCTATGAACCAAAAGGAAACTTAACTTTGAACTAAAAAGAAAAGGAAGTTTTTGTGTGTCTGTTTCTTTTTTTTTTTTTTTTTCTTTAAAGAAGGAAATCAAACTGAGACATTAAGAGGAAAAGTTTGGAGTGTGTGACAGTGTGTGTGTGTTTCAGTGTGTGGGTGGGTGTGAGCGGCTGTGAGTATGTGTGAGTGGTGTTAGTGCGTTACTGTCACATCTCCGGGTTGTAGGGAGAGTCGGTCATCCACGCCATGATCATCTCCGCCACTGTGTTAAATGGAAAACTTACCTATATGCTACGTAGGAATAAAAAAGTTAAAACTTATCTATGAACCAAAAGGAAACTTAACTTTGAACTAAAAAGAAAAGGAAGTTTTTGTGTGTCTGTTTCTTTTTTTTTTTTTTTTTTTCTTTTAAAGAAGGAAATCAAACTGAGACATTAAGAGGAAAAGTTTGGAGTGTGTGACAGTGTGTGTGTGTTTCAGTGTGTGGGTGGGGTGTGAGCGGCTGTGAGTATGTGTGAGTGGTGTTAGTGCGTTACTGTCACATCTCCGGGTTGTAGGGAGAGTCGGTCATCCACGCCATGATCATCTCCGCCACTGTGGTTAAATGGAAAACTTACCTATATGCTACGTAGGAATAAAAAAGTTAAAACTTATCTATGAACCAAAAGGAAACTTAACTTTGAACTAAAAAGAAAAGGAAGTTTTTGTGTGTCTGTTTCTTTTTTTTTTTTTTTTTTCTTTTAAAGAAGGAAATCAAACTGAGACATTAAGAGGAAAAGTTTGGAGTGTGTGACAGTGTGTGTGTGTTTCAGTGTGTATGTGTGGGTGGTGTGAGCGGCTGTGAGTATGTGTGAGTGGTGTTAGTGCGTTACTGTCACATCTCCGGGTTGTAGGGAGAGTCGGTCATCCACGCCATGATCATCTCCGCCACTGTGTTAAATGGAAAACTTACCTATATGCTACGTAGGAATAAAAAAGTTAAAACTTATCTATGAACCAAAAGGAAACTTAACTTTGAACTAAAAAGAAAAGGAAGTTTTTGTGTGTCTGTTTCTTTTTTTTTTTTTTTTTTTCTTTTAAAGAAGGAAATCAAACTGAGACATTAGAGGAAAAGTTTGGAGTGTGTGACAGTGTGTGTGTGTTTCAGTGTGTGGGTGGGTGTGAGCGGCTGTGAGTATGTGTGAGTGGTGTTAGTGCGTTACTGTCACATCTCCGGGTTGTAGGGAGAGTCGGTCATCCACGCCATGATCATCTCCGCCACTGTGTTAAATGGAAAACTTACCTATATGCTACGTAGGAATAAAAAAGTTAAAACTTATCTATGAACCAAAAGGAAACTTAACTTTGAACTAAAAAGAAAAGGAAGTTTTTGTGTGTCTGTTTCTTTTTTTTTTTTTTTTTTTCTTTTAAAGAAGGAAATCAAACTGAGACATTAAGAGGAAAAGTTTGGAGTGTGTGACAGTGTGTGTGTGTTTCAGTGTGTATGTATGTGTGGGTGGGTGTGAGCGGCTGTGAGTATGTGTGAGTGGTGTTAGTGCGTTACTGTCACATCTCCGGGTTGTAGGGAGAGTCGGTCATCCACGCCATGATCATCTCCGCCACTGTGTTAAATGGAAAACTTACCTATATGCTACGTAGGAATAAAAAAGTTAAAACTTATCTATGAACCAAAAGGAAACTTAACTTTGAACTAAAAAGAAAAGGAAGTTTTTGTGTGTCTGTTTCTTTTTTTTTTTTTTTTTTCTTTTAAAGAAGGAAATCAAACTGAGACATTAAGAGGAAAAGTTTGGAGTGTGTGACAGTGTGTGTGTGTTTCAGTGTGTATGTGTGTGGGTGGGTGTGAGCGGCTGTGAGTATGTGTGAGTGGTGTTAGTGCGTTACTGTCACATCTCCGGGTTGTAGGGAGAGTCGGTCATCCACGCCATGATCATCTCCGCCACTGTGTTAAATGGAAAACTTACCTATATGCTACGTAGGAATAAAAAAGTTAAAACTTATCTATGAACCAAAAGGAAACTTAACTTTGAACTAAAAAGAAAAGGAAGTTTTTGTGTGTCTGTTTCTTTTTTTTTTTTTTTTTTTCTTTTAAAGAAGGAAATCAAACTGAGACATTAAGAGGAAAAGTTTGGAGTGTGTGACAGTGTGTGTGTGTTTCAGTGTGTGGGTGGGTGGTGAGCGGCTGTGAGTATGTGTGAGTGGTGTTAGTGCGTTACTGTCACATCTCCGGGTTGTAGGGAGAGTCGGTCATCCACGCCATGATCATCTCCGCCACTGTGTTAAATGGAAAACTTACCTATATGCTACGTAGGAATAAAAAAGTTAAAACTTATCTATGAACCAAAAGGAAACTTAACTTTGAACTAAAAAGAAAAGGAAGTTTTTGTGTGTCTGTTTCTTTTTTTTTTTTTTTTTTTCTTTTAAAGAAGGAAATCAAACTGAGACATTAAGAGGAAAAGTTTGGAGTGTGTGACAGTGTGTGTGTGTTTCAGTGTGTGGGTGGGTGTGAGCGGCTGTGAGTATGTGTGAGTGGTGTTAGTGCGTTACTGTCACATCTCCGGGTTGTAGGGAGAGTCGGTCATCCACGCCATGATCATCTCCGCCACTGTGTTAAATGGAAAACTTACCTATATGCTACGTAGGAATAAAAAAGTTAAAACTTATCTATGAACCAAAAGGAAACTTAACTTTGAACTAAAAAGAAAAGGAAGTTTTTGTGTGTCTGTTTCTTTTTTTTTTTTTTTTTTCTTTTAAAGAAGGAAATCAAACTGAGACATTAAGAGGAAAAGTTTGGAGTGTGTGACAGTGTGTGTGTGTTTCAGTGTGTATGTATGTGTGGGTGGGTGTGAGCGGCTGTGAGTATGTGTGAGTGGTGTTAGTGCGTTACTGTCACATCTCCGGGTTGTAGGGAGAGTCGGTCATCCACGCCATGATCATCTCCGCCACTGTGTTAAATGGAAAACTTACCTATATGCTACGTAGGAATAAAAAAGTTAAAACTTATCTATGAACCAAAAGGAAACTTAACTTTGAACTAAAAAGAAAAGGAAGTTTTTGTGTGTCTGTTTCTTTTTTTTTTTTTTTTTTTTCTTTTAAAGAAGGAAATCAAACTGAGACATTAAGAGGAAAAGTTTGGAGTGTGTGACAGTGTGTGTGTTTCAGTGTGTGGGTGGGTGTGAGCGGCTGTGAGTATGTGTGAGTGGTGTTAGTGCGTTACTGTCACATCTCCGGGTTGTAGGGAGAGTCGGTCATCCACGCCATGATCATCTCCGCCACTGTGTTAAATGGAAAACTTACCTATATGCTACGTAGGAATAAAAAAGTTAAAACTTATCTATGAACCAAAAGGAAACTTAACTTTGAACTAAAAAGAAAAGGAAGTTTTTGTGTGTCTGTTTCTTTTTTTTTTTTTTTTTCTTTTAAAGAAGGAAATCAAACTGAGACATTAAGAGGAAAAGTTTGGAGTGTGTGACAGTGTGTGTGTGTTTCAGTGTGTGGGTGGGTGTGAGCGGCTGTGAGTATGTGTGAGTGGTGTTAGTGCGTTACTGTCACATCTCCGGGTTGTAGGGAGAGTCGGTCATCCACGCCATGATCATCTCCGCCACTGTGTTAAATGGAAAACTTACCTATATGCTACGTAGGAATAAAAAAGTTAAAACTTATCTATGAACCAAAAGGAAACTTAACTTTGAACTAAAAAGAAAAGGAAGTTTTTGTGTGTCTGTTTCTTTTTTTTTTTTTTTTTTTCTTTTAAAGAAGGAAATCAAACTGAGACATTAAGAGGAAAAGTTTGGAGTGTGTGACAGTGTGTGTGTGTTTCAGTGTGTATGTGTGTGGGTGGGTGTGAGCGGCTGTGAGTATGTGTGAGTGGTGTTAGTGCGTTACTGTCACATCTCCGGGTTGTAGGGAGAGTCGGTCATCCACGCCATGATCATCTCCGCCACTGTGTTAAATGGAAAACTTACCTATATGCTACGTAGGAATAAAAAAGTTAAAACTTATCTATGAACCAAAAGGAAACTTAACTTTGAACTAAAAAGAAAAGGAAGTTTTTGTGTGTCTGTTTCTTTTTTTTTTTTTTTTTCTTTTAAAGAAGGAAATCAAACTGAGACATTAAGAGGAAAAGTTTGGAGTGTGTGACAGTGTGTGTGTGTTTCAGTGTGTATGTATGTGTGGGTGGGTGTGAGCGGCTGTGAGTATGTGTGAGTGGTGTTAGTGCGTTACTGTCACATCTCCGGGTTGTAGGGAGAGTCGGTCATCCACGCCATGATCATCTCCGCCACTGTGTTAAATGGAAAACTTACCTATATGCTACGTAGGAATAAAAAAGTTAAAACTTATCTATGAACCAAAAGGAAACTTAACTTTGAACTAAAAGAAAAGGAAGTTTTTGTGTGTCTGTTTCTTTTTTTTTTTTTTTTTTCTTTTAAAGAAGGAAATCAAACTGAGACATTAAGAGGAAAAGTTTGGAGTGTGTGACAGTGTGTGTGTGTTTCAGTGTGTATGTATGTGTGGGTGGGTGTGAGCGGCTGTGAGTATGTGTGAGTGGTGTTAGTGCGTTACTGTCACATCTCCGGGTTGTAGGGAGAGTCGGTCATCCACGCCATGATCATCTCCGCCACTGTGTTAAATGGAAAACTTACCTATATGCTACGTAGGAATAAAAAAGTTAAAACTTATCTATGAACCAAAAGGAAACTTAACTTTGAACTAAAAAGAAAAGGAAGTTTTTGTGTGTCTGTTTCTTTTTTTTTTTTTTTTTTTTCTTTTAAAGAAGGAAATCAAACTGAGACATTAAGAGGAAAAGTTTGGAGTGTGTGACAGTGTGTGTGTGTTTCAGTGTGTATGTGTGGGTGGGTGTGAGCGGCTGTGAGTATGTGTGAGTGGTGTTAGTGCGTTACTGTCACATCTCCGGGTTGTAGGGAGAGTCGGTCATCCACGCCATGATCATCTCCGCCACTGTGTTAAATGGAAAACTTACCTATATGCTACGTAGGAATAAAAAAGTTAAAACTTATCTATGAACCAAAAGGAAACTTAACTTTGAACTAAAAAGAAAAGGAAGTTTTTGTGTGTCTGTTTCTTTTTTTTTTTTTTTTTTTTCTTTTAAAGAAGGAAATCAAACTGAGACATTAAGAGGAAAAGTTTGGAGTGTGTGACAGTGTGTGTGTGTTTCAGTGTGTAGTGGTGGGTGGTGAGAGCGGCTGTGAGTATGTGTGAGTGGTGTTAGTGCGTTACTGTCACATCTCCGGGTTGTAGGGAGAGTCGGTCATCCACGCCATGATCATCTCCGCCACTGTGTTAAATGGAAAACTTACCTATATGCTACGTAGGAATAAAAAAGTTTAAAACTTATCTATGAACCAAAAGGAAACTTAACTTTGAACTAAAAAGAAAAGGAAGTTTTTGTGTGTCTGTTTCTTTTTTTTTTTTTTTTTTTTTCTTTTAAAGAAGGAAATCAAACTGAGACATTAAGAGGAAAAGTTTGGAGTGTGTGACAGTGTGTGTGTGTTTCAGTGTGTATGTATGTGTGGGTGGGTGTGAGCGGCTGTGAGTATGTGTGAGTGGTGTTAGTGCGTTACTGTCACATCTCCGGGTTGTAGGGAGAGTCGGTCATCCACGCCATGATCATCTCCGCCACTGTGTTAAATGGAAAACTTACCTATATGCTACGTAGGAATAAAAAAGTTAAAACTTATCTATGAACCAAAAGGAAACTTAACTTTGAACTAAAAAGAAAAGGAAGTTTTTGTGTGTCTGTTTCTTTTTTTTTTTTTTTTTTTTTCTTTTAAAGAAGGAAATCAAACTGAGACATTAAGAGGAAAAGTTTGGAGTGTGTGACAGTGTGTGTGTGTTTCAGTGTGTGGGTGGGTGGTGAGCGGGCTGTGAGTATGTGTGAGTGGTGTTAGTGCGTTACTGTCACATCTCCGGGTTGTAGGGAGAGTCGGTCATCCACGCCATGATCATCTCCGCCACTGTGTTAAATGGAAAACTTACCTATATGCTACGTAGGAATAAAAAAGTTAAAACTTATCTATGAACCAAAAGGAAACTTAACTTTGAACTAAAAAGAAAAGGAAGTTTTTGTGTGTCTGTTTCTTTTTTTTTTTTTTTTTTTTCTTTTAAAGAAGGAAATCAAACTGAGACATTAAGAGGAAAAGTTTGGAGTGTGTGACAGTGTGTGTGTGTTTCAGTGTGTATGTATGTGTGGGTGGGTGTGAGCGGCTGTGAGTATGTGTGAGTGGTGTTAGTGCGTTACTGTCACATCTCCGGGTTGTAGGAGAGTCGGTCATCCACGCCATGATCATCTCCGCCACTGTGTTAAATGGAAAACTTACCTATATGCTACGTAGGAATAAAAAAGTTAAAACTTATCTATGAACCAAAAGGAAACTTAACTTTGAAGTAAAAAGAAAAGGAAGTTTTTGTGTGTCTGTTTCTTTTTTTTTTTTTTTTTTTTCTTTTAAAGAAGGAAATCAAACTGAGACATTAAGAGGAAAAGTTTGGAGTGTGTGACAGTGTGTGTGTGTTTCAGTGTGTGGGTGGGTGTGAGCGGCTGTGAGTATGTGTGAGTGGTGTTAGTGCGTTACTGTCACATCTCCGGGTTGTAGGGAGAGTCGGTCATCCACGCCATGATCATCTCCGCCACTGTGTTAAATGGAAAACTTACCTATATGCTACGTAGGAATAAAAAGTTAAAACTTATCTATGAACCAAAAGGAAACTTAACTTTGAACTAAAAAGAAAAGGAAGTTTTTGTGTGTCTGTTTCTTTTTTTTCTTTTTTTTTTCTTTTAAAGAAGGAAATCAAACTGAGACATTAAGAGGAAAAGTTTGGAGTGTGTGACAGTGTGTGTGTGTTTCAGTGTGTGGGTGGGGTGTGAGCGGCTGTGAGTATGTGTGAGTGGTGTTAGTGCGTTACTGTCACATCTCCGGGTTGTAGGGAGAGTCGGTCATCCACGCCATGATCATCTCCGCCACTGTGTTAAATGGAAAACTTACCTATATGCTACGTAGGAATAAAAAAGTTAAAACTTATCTATGAACCAAAAGGAAACTTAACTTTGAACTAAAAAGAAAAGGAAGTTTTTGTGTGTCTGTTTCTTTTTTTTTTTTTTTTTTTTTCTTTTAAAGAAGGAAATCAAACTGAGACATTAAGAGGAAAAGTTTGGAGTGTGTGACAGTGTGTGTGTGTGTTTCAGTGTGTATGTATGTGTGGGTGGGTGTGAGCGGCTGTGAGTATGTGTGAGTGGTGTTAGTGCGTTACTGTCACATCTCCGGGTTGTAGGGAGAGTCGGTCATCCACGCCATGATCATCTCCGCCACTGTGTGTTAAATGGAAAACTTACCTATATGCTACGTAGGAATAAAAAAGTTAAAACTTATCTATGAACCAAAAGGAAAACTTAACTTTGAACTAAAAAGAAAAGGAAGTTTTTGTGTGTCTGTTTCTTTTTTTTTTTTTTTTTTTTCTTTTAAAGAAGGAAATCAAACTGAGACATTAAGAGGAAAAGTTTGGAGTGTGTGACAGTGTGTGTGTGTTTCAGTGTGTGGGTGGGTGTGAGCGGCTGTGAGTATGTGTGAGTGGTGTTAGTGCGTTACTGTCACATCTCCGGGTTGTAGGGAGAGTCGGTCATCCACGCCATGTCATCTCCGCCACTGTGTTAAATGGAAAACTTACCTATATGCTACGTAGGAATAAAAAAGTTAAAACTTATCTATGAACCAAAAGGAAACTTAACTTTGAACTAAAAAGAAAAGGAAGTTTTTGTGTGTCTGTTTCTTTTTTTTTTTTTTTTTTTTTCTTTTAAAGAAGGAAATCAAACTGAGATATTAAGAGGAAAAGTTTGGAGTGTGTGACAGTGTGTGTGTGTTTCAGTGTGTGGGTGGGTTGTGAGCGGCTGTGAGTATGTGTGAGTGGTGTTAGTGCGTTACTGTCACATCTCCGGGTTGTAGGGAGAGTCGGTCATCCACGCCATGATCATCTCCGCCACTGTGTTAAATGGAAAACTTACCTATATGCTACGTAGGAATAAAAAAGTTAAAACTTATCTATGAACCAAAAGGAAACTTAACTTTGAACTAAAAAGAAAAGGAAGTTTTTGTGTGTCTGTTTCTTTTTTTTTTTTTTTTTTTCTTTTAAGAAGGAAATCAAACTGAGACATTAAGAGGAAAAGTTTGGAGTGTGTGACAGTGTGTGTGTGTTTCAGTGTCGTGGGTGGGTGTGTGAGCGGCTGTGAGTATGTGTTGAGTGGTGTTAGTGCGTTACTGTCACATCTCCGGGTTGTAGGGAGAGTCCGGTCATCCACGCCATGATCATCTCCGCCCACTGTGTTAAATGGAAAACTTACCTATATGCTACGTAGAATAAAAAAGTTAAAACTTATCTATGAACCAAAAGGAAACTTAACTTTGAACTAAAAAGAAAAGGAAGTTTTTTTGTGTGTCTGTTTCTTTTTTTTTTTTTTTTTTTCTTTTAAAGAAGGAAATCAAACTGAGACATTAAGAGGAAAAGTTTGGAGTGTGTGACAGTGTGTGTGTGTTTCAGTGTATGTTGGGTGGGTGGTGAGCGGCTGTGAGTATGTGTGAGTGGTGTTAGTGCGTTACTGTCACATCTCCGGGTTGTAGGGAGAGTCGGTCATCCACGCCATGATCATCTCCGCCACTGTGTGTTAAATGGAAAACTTACCTATATGCTACGTAGGAATAAAAAAGTTAAAACTTATCTATGAACCAAAAGGAAACTTAACTTTGAACTAAAAAGAAAAGGAAGTTTTTGTGTGTCTGTTTCTTTTTTTTTTTTTTTTTTTTTCTTTTAAAGAAGGAAATCAAACTGAGACATTAAGAGGAAAAGTTTGGAGTGTGTGACAGTGTGTGTGTGTTTCAGTGTGTGGGTGGGTGTGAGCGGGCTGTGAGTATGTGTGAGTGGTGGTTAGTGCGTTACTGTCACATCTCCGGGTTGTAGGGAGAGTCGGTCATCCACGCCATGATCATCTCCGCCACTGTGTTAAATGGAAAACTTACCTATATGCTACGTAGGAATAAAAAAGTTAAAACTTATCTATGAACCAAAAGGAAACTTAACTTTGAACTAAAAAGAAAAGGAAGTTTTTGTGTGTCTGTTCTTTTTTTTTTTTTTTTTTCTTTTAAAGAAGGAAATCAAACTGAGATCTTAAGAGGAAAAGTTTGGAGTGTGTGACAGTGTGTGTGTGTTTCAGTGTGTATGTGGGGTGGGTGTGAGCGGCTGTGAGTATGTGTGAGTGGTGTTAGTGCGTTACTGTCACATCTCCGGGTTGTAGGGAGAGTCGGTCATCCCACGCCATGATCATCTCCGCCACTGTGTTAAATGGAAAACTTACCTATATGCTACGTAGGAATAAAAAAGTTAAAACTTATCTATGAACCAAAAGGAAACTTAACTTTGAACTAAAAAGAAAAGGAAGTTTTTGTGTGTCTGTTTCTTTTTTTTTTTTTTTTTTTTCTTTTAAAGAAGGAAATCAAACTGAGACATTAAGAGGAAAAGTTTGGAGTGTGTGACAGTGTGTGTGTGTTTCAGTGTGTGGGTGGGTGTGAGCGGCTGTGAGTATGTGTGAGTGGTGTTAGTGCGTTACTGTCACATCTCCGGGTTGTAGGGAGAGTCGGTCATCCACGCCATGATCATCTCCGCCACTGTGTTAAATGGAAAACTTACCTATATGCTACGTAGGAATAAAAAGTTAAAACTTATCTATGAACCAAAAGGAAACTTAACTTTGAACTAAAAAGAAAAGGAAGTTTTTGTGTGTCTGTTTCTTTTTTTTTTTTTTTTTTTTCTTTTAAAGAAGGAAATCAAACTGAGACATTAAGAGGAAAAGTTTGGAGTGTGTGACAGTGTGTGTGTGTTTCAGTGTGTGGGTGGGTGTGAGCGGCTGTGAGTATGTGTGAGTGGTGTTAGTGCGTTACTGTCACATCTCCGGGTTGTAGGGAGAGTCGGTCATCCACGCCCATGATCATCTCCGCCACTGTGTTAAATGGAAAACTTACCTATATGCTACGTAGGAATAAAAAGTTAAAACTTATCTATGAACCAAAAGGAAACTTAACTTTGAACTAAAAAGAAAAGGAAGTTTTTGTGTGTCTGTTTCTTTTTTTTTTTTTTTTTTTCTTTTAAAGAAGGAAATCAAACTGAGACATTAAGAGGAAAAGTTTGGAGTGTGTGACAGTGTGTGTGTGTTTCAGTGTGATGTATTGTGGGTGGGTGTGAGCGGCTGTGAGTATGTGTGAGTGGTGTTAGTGCGTTACTGTCACATCTCCGGGTTGTAGGGAGAGTCGGTCATCCACGCCATGATCATCTCCGCCACTGTGTTAAATGGAAAACTTACCTATATGCTACGTAGGAATAAAAAAGTTTAAAACTTATCTATGAACCAAAAGGAAACTTAACTTTGAACTAAAAAGAAAAGGAAGTTTTTGTGATGTCTGTTCTATTTTTTTTTTTTTTTTTTCTTTAAAGAAGGAAATCAAACTGAGACATTAAGAGGAAAAGTTTGGAGTGTGTGACAGTGTGTGTGTGTTTCAGTGGTGTGTGGGTGGGGTGTGAGCGGCTGTGAGTATGTGTGAGTGGTGTTAGTGCGTTACTGTCACATCTCCGGGTTGTAGGGAGAGTCGGTCATCCACGCCATGATCATCTCCGCCACTGTGTTAAATGGAAAACTTACCTATATGCTACGTAGGAATAAAAAAGTTAAAACTTATCTATGAACCAAAAGGAAACTTAACTTTGAACTAAAAAGAAAAGGAAGTTTTTGTGTGTCTGTTTCTTTTTTTTTTTTTTTTTTTTTCTTTTAAAGAAGGAAATCAAACTGAGACATTAAGAGGAAAAGTTTGGAGTGTGTGACAGTGTGTGTGTGTTTCAGTGTGTATGTATGTGTGGGTGGGTGTGAGCGGCTGTGAGTATGTGTGAGTGGTGTTAGTGCGTTACTGTCACATCTCCGGGTTGTAGGAGAGTCGGTCATCACGCCATGATCATCTCCGCCACTGTGTTAAATGGAAAACTTACCTATATGCTACGTAGGAATAAAAAAGTTAAAACTTATCTATGAACCAAAAGGAAACTTAACTTTGAACTAAAAAGAAAAGGAAGTTTTTGTGTGTCTGTTTCTTTTTTTTTTTTTTTTTTTTCTTTTAAAGAAGGAAATCAAACTGAGACATTAAGAGGAAAAGTTTGGAGTGTGTGACAGTGTGTGTGTGTTTCAGTGTGTGGTGGGTGGGTGTGAGCGGCTGTGAGTATGTGTGAGTGGTGGTTAGTGCGTTACTGTCACATCTCCGGGTTGTAGGGAGAGTCGGTCATCCACGCCATGATCATCTCCGCCACTGTGTTAAATGGAAAACTTACCTATATGCTACGTAGGAATAAAAAAGTTAAAACTTATCTATGAACCAAAAGGAAACTTAACTTTGAACTAAAAAGAAAAGGAAGTTTTTGTGTGTCTGTTTCTTTTTTTTTTTTTTTTTTTTCTTTTAAAGAAGGAAATCAAACTGAGACATTAAGAGGAAAAGTTTGGAGTGTGTGACAGTGTGTGTGTGTTTCAGTGTGTGGGTGGGTGTGAGCGGCTGTGAGTATGTGTGAGTGGTGTTAGTGCGTTACTGTCACATCTCCGGGTTGTAGGGAGAGTCGGTCATCCACGCCATGATCATCTCCGCCACTGGTGTTAATGGAAAACTTACCTATATGCTACGTAGGAATAAAAAAGTTAAAACTTATCTATGAACCAAAAGGAAACTTAACTTTGAACTAAAAAGAAAAGGAAGTTTTTGTGTGTCTGTTTCTTTTTTTTTTTTTTTTCTTTTAAAGAAGGAAATCAAACTGAGACATTAAGAGGAAAAGTTTGGAGTGTGTGACAGTGTGTGTGTGTTTCAGTGTGTAGATGTGTGGGTGGGTGTGAGCGGCTGTGAGTATGTGTGAGTGGTGTTAGTGCGTTACTGTCACATCTCCGGGTTGTAGGGAGAGTCGGTCATCCACGCCATGATCATCTCCGCCACTGTGTGTTAAATGGAAAACTTACCTATATGCTACGTAGGAATAAAAAAGTTAAAACTTATCTATGAACCAAAAGGAAACTTAACTTTGAACTAAAAAGAAAAGGAAGTTTTTGTGTGTCTGTTTCTTTTTTTTTTTTTTTTTTCTTTTAAAGAAGGAAATCAAACTGAGACATTAAGAGGAAAAGTTTGGAGTGTGTGACAGTGTGTGTGTTTCAGTGTGTATGTATGTGTGGGTGGGTGTGAGCGGCTGTGAGTATGTGTGAGTGGTGTTAGTGCGTTACTGTCACATCTCCGGGTTGTAGGGAGAGTCGGTCATCCACGCCCATGATCATCTCCGCCACTGTGTTAAATGGAAAAACTTACCTATATGCTACGTAGGAATAAAAAAGTTAAAACTTATCTATGAACCAAAAGGAAACTTAACTTTGAACTAAAAAGAAAAGGAAGTTTTTGTGTGTCTGTTTCTTTTTTTTTTTTTTTTTTTTTCTTTTAAAGAAGGAAATCAACTGAGACATTAAGAGGAAAAGTTTGGAGTGTGTGACAGTGTGTGTGTGTTCAGTGTATGTAGGGTGGGTTGTGGTGAGCCGGCTGTGAGTATGTGTGAGTGGTGTGTTAGTGCGTTACTGTCACATCTCCGGGTTGTAGGGGAGAGTCGGTCATCCACGCCATGATCATCTCCGCCACTGTGTTAAATGGAAAACCTTACCTCTATGCTACGTAGGAATAAAAAAGTTAAAACTTATCTATGAACCAAAGGAAACTTAACTTTGAACTAAAAGAAAAGGAAGTTTTTGTGTGTCTGTTTCTTTTCTTTTTTTTTTTTCTTTTAAAGAAGGAAATCAAACTGAGACATTAAGAGGAAAAGTTTGGAGTGTGTGACAGTGTGTGTGTGTTTCAGTGTGTATGTATGTGTGGGTGGGTGTGAGCGGCTGTGAGTATGTGTGAGTGGTGTTAGTGCGTTACTGTCACATCTCCGGGTTGTAGGGAGAGTCGGTCATCCACGCCATGATCATCTCCGCCACTGTGTTAAATGGAAAACTTACCTATCTGCTACGTAGGAATAAAAAGTTAAAACTTATCTATGACCAAAAGGAAGCTTAACTTTGAACTAAAAAGAAAAGGAAGTTTTTGTGTGTCTGTTTCTTTTTCTGTTTTTTTTTTTTTTCTTTTAAAGAAGGAAATCAAACTGAGACATTAAGAGGAAAAGTTTGGAGTGTGTGACAGTGTGTGTGTGTTTCAGTGAGTGGGGTGGGGTGTGAGCGGCTGTGAGTATGTGTGAAGATGGTGTTAGTGCGTTTACTGTCACATCTCCGGGTTGTAGGGGAGTCGGTCATCCACGCAACATGATCAATCTCCGCCACAGGAGTGTTAAATGGAAAACTGTACTATATGCTACTTAAGAATAAAAAAAGTTAAAACTTTATCTATGTACCAAAAGGAAACTTAACTTTGAAACTAAAAAGAAAGGAAGTTTTGAAGTTTTTGTGTGTCTGTTTTTTTTTTTTTTTCTTTATTTTAAGAAGGAAATCAAACTGAGACATATAGAGGAAAAGTTTGGAGTGTGTGACAGTGTGTGTGTGTTTCAGTGTGTGGGTGGGGTGTGAGCGGCTGTGAGTATGTGTGAGTGGTAGTTAGTGCGGTACTGTCACATCTCCGGGTTGTAGGGAGAGTCGGTCATCCACGCCATGATCATCTCCGCCACTGTGTTAAATGGAAAACTTACCTATATGCTACGTAGGAATAAAAAAGTTAAAACTTATCTATGAACCAAAAGGAAACTTAACTTTGAACTAAAAAGAAAAGGAAGTTTTTTGTGTGTCTGTTTTTTTTTTTTTTTTTTTTTTTTCTTTTAAAGAAGGAAATCAAACTGAGACATTAAGAGGAAAAGTTTGGAGTGTGTACAGTGTGTGTGTTTCAGTGTGTGGGTGGGTGTGAGCGGCTGTGAGTATGTGTGAGTGGTGTTAGTGCGTTACTGTCACATCTCCGGTTGTAGGGAGAGTCGGTCATCCACGCCATGATCATCTCCGCCACTGTGTTAAATGGAAAACTTACCTATATGCTACGTAGGAATAAAAAAGTTAAAACTTATCTATGAACCAAAAGGAAACTTAACTTTGAACTAAAAAGAAAAGGAAGTTTTTGTGTGTCTGTTTTTTTTTTTTTTTTTTTTTTTTCTTTTAAAGAAGGAAATCAAACTGAGACATTAAGAGGAAAAGTTGTGAGTGTGTGACAGTGTGTGTGTGTTTCACTGTGTATGTATGTGTGGGTGGGTGTGAGCGGCTGTGAGTATGTGTGAGTGGTGTTAGTGCGTTACTGTCACATCTCCGGGTTGTAGGGAGAGTCGGTCATCCACGCCATGATCATCCTCCGCCACTGTGTTAAATGGAAAACTACCTATATGCTACGTAGGAATAAAAAAGTTAAAACTTATCTATGAACCAAAAGGAAACTTAACTTTGAAGTAAAAAGAAAAGGAAGTTTTTGTGTGTCTGTTTCTTTTTTTTTTTTTTTCTTTCTTTTAAAGAAAGGAAATCAAACTGAGACATTAAGAGGAAAAGTTTGGAGTGTGTGACAGTGTGTGTGTGTTTCAGTGTGTGGGTGGGTGTGAGCGGCTGTGAGTATGTGTGAGTGGTGTTAGTGCGTTACTGTCACATCTCCGGGTTGTAGGAGAGTCGGGTCATCCACGCCATGATCAACTCCGCCACTGTGTTAAATGGAAAACTTACCTATAGCTACGTAGGAATAAAAAGTTAAAACTTATCTATGACCAAAAGGAAACTTAACTTTGAACTAAAAAGAAAAGGAAGTTTTTGTGTGTCTGTTTCTTTTTTTTTTTTTTTTTCTTTTAAAGAAGAAATCAAACTGAGACTTAAGAGGAAAAGTTTGGAGTGTGTGACAGTGTGTGTGTGTTTCAGTGTGTAGTTATGTGTGGGTGGGTGTGAGCGGCTGTGAGTATGTGTGAGTGGTGTTAATGCGTTACTGTCACATCTCCGGGTTGTAGGGAGAGTCGGTCATCCACGCCATGATCATCTCCGCCACTGTGTGTTAAATGGAAAACTTACCTATATGCTACGTAGGAATAAAAAAGTTAAAACTTATCTATGAACCAAAAGGAAACTTAACTTTGAAACTAAAAAGAAAAGAAGGTTTTGTGTGTCTGTTTCTTTTTTTTTTTTTTTTTTTCTTTTAAAGAAGGAAATCAAACTGAGACATTAAGAGGAAAAGTTTTGAGTGTGTGGACAGTGTGTGTGTGTTTCAGTGTGTATGTATGTGTGGGTGGGTGTGAGCGGGCTGTGAGTATGTGTGAGTGGTGTTAGTGCGTTACTGTCACATCTCCGGGTTGTAGGGAGAGTCGGTCATCCACGCCATGATCATCTCCGCCACGTGTTAAATGGAAAACTTACCTATATGCTACGTAGGAATAAAAAAGTTAAAACTTATCTATTGAACCAAAAGGAAACGTTAACTTTGAACTAAAAAGAAAAGGAAGTTTTTGTGTGTCTGTATCTTTTTTTTTTTTTTTTTCTTTTAAAGAAGGAAATCAACTGAGACATTGAGAGGAAAAGTTTGGGAGTGTGTGACAGTGTGTGTGTGTTTCACTGTGTAATGTATGTGTGGGTGGGTGTGAGCGGCTGCTGAGTATGTGTGAGTGGTGTTAGTGCGTTACTGTCACATCTCCGGGTTGTCGGGAGAGTTGGTCATCACGCCATGATCATCTCCGCCACTGTGGTTAAATGGAAAACTTACCTATATGCTACGTAGGAATAAAAAAGTTAAAACTTAATCTATGAACCAAAAGGAAACTTAACTTTGAACTAAAAAAGAAAAGGAAGTTTTTGTGTGTCTGTTTCTATTTTTTTTTTTTTTTTTTTTCTTTAAAGAAGGAAATCAAACTGAGACATTAAGAGGAAAAGTTTGGAGTGTGTGACAGTGTGTGTGTGTTTCAGTGTTGTGGGTGGGTGTGAGCGGCTGTGAGTATGTGTGAGTGGTGTTAGTGCGTTACTGTCACATCTCCGGGTTGTAGGGAGAGTCGGTTCATCCACGCAATGATCATCTCCGCCACTGTGGTTAAATGGAAAACTTACCTATATGCTACGTAGGAATAAAAAAGTTAAAACTTATCTATGAACAAAACGGAAACTTAACTTTGAACTAAAAAGAAAAGGAAGTTTTTGTGTGTCTGTTTCTTTTTTTTTTTTTTTTCCTTTAAAGAAGGAAATCAAACTGAGACATTGAGAGGAAAAGTTTGGAGTGTGTGACAGGGTGTGTGTTCAGTGTGTAATGTATGTGTGGGTGGGTGTGAGCGGCTGTGAGTATGTGTGAGTGGCGTTAGTGCGTTACTGTCACATCTCCGTGTTGTAGGAGAGAGTCGGTCATCCACGCCATGATCATCTCCGCCACTGTGTTAAATGGAAAACTTACCTATATGCTACGTAGGAATAAAAAAAGTTAAAACTTATCTATGAACCAAAAGGAAACTTAACTTTGAACTAAAAAGAAAAGGAAGTTTTGTGTGTCCTTTTTCTTTTTTTTTTTTTTTCTTTAAAGAAGGAAATCAAACTGAGACATTAAGAGGAAAAGTTTGGAGTGTGTGACAGTGTGTGTGTGTTTCAGTGTGTGTATGTGGGGTGGGTGTGAGCGGCTGTGAGTATGTGTGAGTGGTGTTAGTGCGTTACTGTCACATCTCCGGGTTGTAGGGAGAGTCGGTCATCCACGCCATGATCATCTCCGCCACTGTGTGTTAAATGGAAAACTTACCTATATGCTACGTAGGAATAAAAAAGTTAAAACTTATCTATGAACCAAAAGGAAACTTAACTTTGAACTAAAAAGAAAAGGAAGTTTTTGTGTGTGTGTTTCTTTTTTTTTTTTTTTTTTTCTTTTTTTCTTTTAAAGAAGGAAATCAAACTGAGACATTAAGAGGAAAAGTTTGGAGTGTGTGACAGTGTGTGTGTGTTTCAGTGTGTAATGTATGTGTGGGTGGGTGTGAGCGGCTGTGAGTATGTGTGAGTGGTGTTAGTGCGTTACTGTCACATCTCCCCGGGTTGTAGGGAGAGTCGGTCATCCACGCCATGATCATCTCCGCCACTGTGTTAAATGGAAAACTTACCTATAGCTACGTAGGAATAAAAAAGTTAAAACTTATCTATGAACCAAAAGGAAACTTAACTTTGAAGGTAAAAAAGAAAAGGAAGTTTTTGTGTGTCTGTTTCTTTTTTTTTTTTTTTTTTTTCTTTTAAAGAAGGAAATCAAACTGAGACATTAAGAGGAAAAGTTTGGAGGTGTGACAGTGTGTGTGTGTTTCAGTGTTGGGTGGGTGTGAGCGGCTGTGAGTATGTGTGAGTGGTGTTAGTGCGTTACTGTCACATCTCCGGGTTGTAGGGAGAGTCGGTCATCCACGCCATGATCATCTCTGCCACTGTGTTAAATGGAAAACTTACCTATATGCTACGTAGGAATAAAAAAGTTAAAACTTATCTATGAAACCAAAAGGAAACTTAACTTTGATCTAAAAAGAAAAGGAAGTTTTTGTGTGTCTTTTCTTTTTCTTTTTTTTTTTCTTTTTTTCTTTTAAAGAAGGAAATCAAACTGAGACATTAAGAGGAAAAGTTTGGAGTGTGTGACAGTGTGTGTGTGTTTCAGTGTGTGGGTGGGTGTGAGCGGCTGTGAGTATGTGTGAGTGGTGTTAGTGCGTTACTGTCACATCTCCGGGTTGTAGGGAGAGTCGGTCATCCACGCCATGATCATCTCCGCCACTGTGTTAAATGGAAAACTTACCTATATGCTACGTAGGAATAAAAAAGTTAAAACTTATCTATGAACCAAAAGGAAACTTAACTTTGAACTAAAAAGAAAAGGAAGTTTTTGTGTGTCTGTTTCTTTTTTTTTTTTTTTTTTTTCTTTTAAAGAAGGAAATCAAACTGAGACATTAAGAGGAAAAGTTTGGAGTGTGTGACAGTGTGTGTGTGTTTCAGTGTGTGGGTGGGTGTGAGCGGCTGTGAGTATGTGTGAGTGGTGTTAGTGCGTTACTGTCACATCTCCGGGTTGTAGGGAGAGTCGGTCATCCACGCCATGATCATCTCCGCCACTGTGTTAAATGGAAAACTTACCTATATGCTACGTAGGAATAAAAAAGTTAAAACTTATCTATGAACCAAAAGGAAACTTAACTTTGAACTAAAAAGAAAAGGAAGTTTTTGTGTGTCTGTTTCTTTTTTTTTTTTTTTTTTTTTTCTTTTAAAGAAGGAAATCAAACTGAGACATTAAGAGGAAAAGTTTGGAGTGTGTGACAGTGTGTGTGTGTTTCAGTGTGTGGGTGGGTGTGAGCGGCTGTGAGTATGTGTGAGTGGTGTTAGTGCGTTACTGTCACATCTCCGGGTTGTAGGGAGAGTCGGTCATCCACGCCATGATCATCTCCGCCACTGTGTTAAATGGAAAACTTACCTATATGCTACGTAGGAATAAAAAAGTTAAAACTTATCTATGAACCAAAAGGAAACTTAACTTTGAACTAAAAAGAAAAGGAAGTTTTGTGTGTCTGTTTCTTTTTTTTTTTTTTTTTTTTCTTTTAAAGAAGGAAATCAAACTGAGACATTAAGAGGAAAAGTTTGGAGTGTGTGACAGTGTGTGTGTGTTTCAGTGTGTGTGGGTGGGTGTGAGCGGCTGTGAGTATGTGTGAGTGGTGTTAGTGCGTTACCTGTCACATCTCCGGGTTGTAGGGAGAGTCGGTCATCCACGCCATGATCATCTCCGCCACTGTGTTAAATGGAAAACTTACCTATATGCTACGTAGGAATAAAAAAGTTAAAACTTATCTATGAACCAAAAAGGAAACTTAACTTTGAACTAAAAAGAAAAGGAAGTTTTGTGTGTCTGTTTCTTTTTTTTTTTTTTTTTTTTTTTTCTTTTAAAGAAGGAAATCAAACTGAGACATTAAGAGGAAAAGTTTGGAGTGTGTGACAGTGTGTGTGTGTTTCAGTGTGTCATGTGTGTGGGTGGGTGTGAGCGGCCTGTGAGTATGTGTGAGTGGTGTTAGTGCGTTACTGTCACATCTCCGGGTTGTAGGGAGAGTCGGTCATCCACGCCATGATCATCTCCGCCACTGTGTTAAATGGAAAACTTACCTATATGCTACGTAGGAATAAAAAAGTTAAAACTTATCTATGAACCAAAAGGAAACTTAACTTTGAACTAAAAAGAAAAGGAAGTTTTTGTGTGTCTGTTTTTTTTTTTTTTTTTTTTTTTTTTCTTTAAAAGAAGGAAATCAAACTGAGACATTAAAGAGGAAAAGTTTGGAGTGTGTGACAGTGTGTGTGTGTTTCAGTGTGTATGGGTGGGTGTGAGCGGCTGTGAGTATGTGTGAGTGGTGTTAGTGCGTTACTGTCACATCTCCGGGTTGTAGGGAGAGTCGGTCATCCACGCCATGATCATCTCCGCCACTGTGTTAAATGGAAAACTTACCTATATGCTACGTAGGAATAAAAAAGTTAAAACTTATCTATGAACCAAAAGGAAACTTAACTTTGAACTAAAAAGAAAAGGAGTTTTTTTTTGTGTGTCTTTTTTGTTTTTTTTTTTTTTTTTTTTTTTTCTTTTAAAGAAGGAAATCAAACTGAGACATTAAGAGGAAAAGTTTGGAGTGTGTGACAGTGTGTGTGTGTTTCAGTGTGTGGGTGGGTGTGAGCGGCTGTGAGTATGTGTGAGTGGTGTTAGTGCGTTACTGTCACATCTCCGGGTTGTAGGGAGAGTCGGTCATCCACGCCATGATCATCTCCGCCACTGTGTTAAATGGAAAACTTACCTATATGCTACGTAGGAATAAAAAAGTTAAAACTTATCTATGAACCAAAAGGAAACTTAACTTTGAACTAAAAAGAAAAGGAAGTGTTTTTGTTTTTTTTCTTTTTTTTTTTTTTTTTTTCTTTTAAAGAAGGAAATCAAACTGAGACATTAAGAGGAAAAGTTTGGAGTGTGTGACAGTGTGTGTGTGTTTCAGTGTATGTGTGGGTGGGTGTGAGCGGCTGTGAGTATGTGTGAGTGGTGTTAGTGCGTTACTGTCACATCTCCGGGTTGTAGGGAGAGTCGGTCATCCACGCCATGATCATCTCCGCCACTGTGTTAAATGGAAAACTTACCTATATGCTACGTAGGAATAAAAAAGTTAAAACTTATCTATGAACCAAAAGGAAACTTAACTTTGAACTAAAAAGAAAAGGAAGTTTTTGTGTGTCTGTTTCTTTTTTTTTTTTTTTTTTTTTCTTTTAAAGAAGGAAATCAAACTGAGACATTAAGAGGAAAAGTTTGGAGTGTGTGACAGTGTGTGTGTGTTTCAGTGTGTGTGTGTGGGTGGGTGTGAGCGGCTGTGAGTATGTGTGAGTGGTGTTAGTGCGTTACTGTCACATCTCCGGGTTGTAGGGAGAGTCGGTCATCCACGCCATGATCATCTCCGCCACTGTGTTAAATGGAAAACTTACCTATATGCTACGTAGGAATAAAAAAGTTAAAACTTATCTTATGAACCAAAAGGAAACTTAACTTTGAACTAAAAAGAAAAGGAAGTTTTTGTGTGTCTGTTCTTTTTTTTTTTTTTTTTTTTCTTTTAAAGAAGGAAATCAAACTGAGACATTAAGAGGAAAAGTTTTGGAGTGTGTGACAGTGTGTGTGTGTTTCAGTGTGTGTGGGTGTGTGGGTGTGAGCGGCTGTGAGTATGTGTGAGTGGTGTTAGTGCGTTACTGTCACATCTCCGGGTTGTAGGGAGAGTCGGTCATCCACGCCATGATCTCCCGCCACTGTGTTAAATGGAAAACTTACCTATATGCTACGTAGGAATAAAAAAGTTAAAACTTATCTATGAACCAAAAGGAAACTTAACTTTGAACTAAAAAGAAAAGGAAGTTTTTTGTGTGTCTGTTTTTTTTTTTTTTTTTTTTTTTTTTCTTTTAAAGAAGGAAATCAAACTGAGACAATTAAGAGGAAAAGTTTGGAGTGTGTGACAGTGTGTGTGTGTTTCAGTGTATGTGTGGGTGGGTGTGAGCGGCTGTGAGTATGTGTGAGTGGTGTTAGTGCGTTTACTGTCACATCTCCGGGTTGTAGGGAGAGTCGGTCATCCACGCCATGATCATCCGCCACTGTGTTAAATGGAAAACTTACCTATATGCTACGTAGGAATAAAAAAGTTAAAACTTATCTATGAACCAAAAGGAAACTTAACTTTGAACTAAAAAGAAAAGGAAGTTTTTTTGTGTGTCTGTTTCTTTTTTTTTTTTTTTTTTTTCTTTTAAAGAAGGAAATCAAACTGAGACATTAAGAGGAAAAGTTTGGAGTGTGTGACAGTGTGTGTGTGTTTCAGTGTGTATGTGTGTGGGTGGGTGTGAGCGGCTGTGAGTATGTGTGAGTGGTGTTAGTGCGTTACTGTCACATCTCCGGGTTGTAGGGAGAGTCGGTCATCCACGCCATGATCATCCTCCGCCACTGTGTTAAATGGAAAACTTACCTATATGCTACGTAGGAATAAAAAAGTTAAAACTTATCTATGAACCAAAAGGAAACTTAACTTTGAACTAAAAAGAAAAGGAAGTTTTTGTGTGTCTGTTTCTTTTTTTTTTTTTTTTTTTTTCTTTTAAAGAAGGAAATCAAACTGAGACATTAAGAGGAAAAGTTTGGAGTGTGTGACAGTGTGTGTGTGTTTCAGTGTGTTGTGGGTGGGTGTGTGAGCGGCTGTGAGTATGTGTGAGTGGTGTTAGTGCGTTACTGTCACATCTCCGGGTTGTAGGGAGAGTCGGTCATCCACGCATGATGATCATCTCCGCCACTGTGTTAAATGGAAAACTTACCTATATGCTACGTAGGAATAAAAAAGTTAAAACTTATCTATGAACCAAAAGGAAACTTAACTTTGAACTAAAAAGAAAAGGAAGTTTTTTTGTGTGTCTGTTTTCTTTTTTTTTTTTTTTTTTTTTTCTTTTAAAGAAGGAAATCAAACTGAGACATTAAGAGGAAAAGTTTGGAGTGTGTGACAGTGTGTGTGTGTTTCAGTGTGTATGTATGTGTGGGTGTGAGCGGCTGTGAGTATGTGTGAGTGGTGTTAGTGCGTTACTGTCACATCTCCGGGTTGTAGGGAGAGTCGGTCATCCACGCCATGATCATCTCCGCCACTGTGTTAAATGGAAAACTTACCTATATGCTACGTAGGAATAAAAAAGTTAAAACTTATCTATGAACCAAAAGGAAACTTAACTTTGAACTAAAAAGAAAAGGAAGTTTTTGTGTGTCTGTTTCTTTTTTTTTTTTTTTTTTTCTTTTAAAGAAGGAAATCAAACTGAGACATTAAGAGGAAAAGTTTGGAGTGTGTGTGACAGTGTGTGTGTGTGTTTCAGTGTGTGGGTGGGGTGTGAGCGGCTGTGAGTATGTGTGAGTGGTGTTAGTGCGTTACTGTCACATCTCCGGGTTGTAGGGAGAGTCGGTCATCCACGCCATGATCATCTCCGCCACTGTGTTAAATGGAAAACTTACCTATATGCTACGTAGGAATAAAAAAGTTAAAACTTATCTATGAACCAAAAGGAAACTTAACTTTGAACTAAAAAGAAAAGGAAGTTTTTGTGTGTCTGTTTCTTTTTTTTTTTTTTTTTTTTCTTTTAAAGAAGGAAATCAAACTGAGACATTAAGAGGAAAAGTTTGGAGTGTGTGACAGTGTGTGTGTGTTTCAGTGTGTGGGTGGGTGTGAGCGGCTGTGAGTATGTGTGAGTGGTGTTAGTGCGTTACTGTCACATCTCCGGGTTGTAGGGAGAGTCGGTCATCCACGCCATGATCATCTCCCCGCCACTGTGTTAAATGGAAAACTTACCTATATGCTACGTAGGAATAAAAAAGTTAAAACTTATCTATGAACCAAAAGGAAACTTAACTTTGAACTAAAAAGAAAAGGAAGTTTTTGTGTGTCTGTTTCTTTTTTTTTTTTTTTTTTTCTTTTAAAGAAGGAAATCAAACTGAGACATTAAGAGGAAAAGTTTGGAGTGTGTGACAGTGTGTGTGTGTTTCAGTGTGTATGTATGTGTGGGTGGGTGTGTGAGCGGCTGTGAGTATGTGTGAGTGGTGTTAGTGCGTTTACTGTCACATCTCCGGGTTGTAGGGAGAGTCGGTCATCCACACGCCATGATCATCTCCGCCACTGTGTTAAATGGAAAACTTACCTATATGCTACGTAGGAATAAAAAAGTTAAAACTTATCTATGAACCAAAAGGAAACTTAACTTTGAACTAAAAAAGAAAAGGAAGTTTTTGTTGTGTTTCTTTTTTTTTTTTTTTTTTTTTTCTTTTAAAGAAGGAAATCAAACTGAGACATTAAGAGGAAAAGTTTGGAGTGTGTGACAGTGTGTGTGTTTCAGTGTATGTGTGTGGGTGGGTGTGAGCGGCTGTGAGTATGTGTGAGTGGTGTTAGTGCGTTACTGTCACATCTCCGGGTTGTAGGGAGAGTCGGTCATCCACGCCATGATCATCTCCGCCACTGTGTTAAATGGAAAACTTACCTATATGCTACGTAGGAATAAAAAAGTTAAAAACTTATCTATGAACCAAAAGGAAACTTAACTTTGAACTAAAAAGAAAAGGAAGTTTTTGTGTGTCTGTTTCTTTTTTTTTTTTTTTTTTTTTTCTTTTAAAGAAGGAAATCAAACTGAGACATTAAGAGGAAAAGTTTGGAGTGTGTGACAGTGTGTGTGTGTTTCAGTGTGTGGGTGGGTGTGAGCGGCTGTGAGTATGTGTGAGTGGTGTTAGTGCGTTACTGTCACATCTCCGGGTTGTAGGGAGAGTCGGTCATCCACGCCATGATCATCTCCGCCACTGTGTTAAATGGAAAACTTACCTATATGCTACGTAGGAATAAAAAAGTTAAAACTTATCTATGAACCAAAAGGAAACTTAACTTTGAACTAAAAAGAAAAGGAAGTTTTTGTGTGTCTGTTTCTTTTTTTTTTTTTTTTTTTTTTTCTTTTAAAGAAGGAAATCAAACTGAGACATTAAGAGGAAAAGTTTGGAGTGTGTGACAGTGTGTGTGTGTTTCATGTGTGTGGGTGGGTGTGAGCGGCTGTGAGTATGTGTGAGTGGTGTTAGTGCGTTACTGTCACATCTCCGGGTTGTAGGGAGAGTCGGTCATCCACGCCATGATCATCTCCGCCACTGTGTTAAATGGAAAACTTACCTATATGCTACGTAGGAATAAAAAAGTTAAAACTTATCTATGAACCAAAAGGAAACTTAACTTTGAACTAAAAAGAAAAGGAAGTTTTTGTGTGTCTGTTTCTTTTTTTTTTTTTTTTTTTTTCTTTTAAAGAAGGAAATCAAACTGAGACATTAGAGGAAAAGTTTGGAGTGTGTGACAGTGTGTGTGTGTTTCAGTGTGTGGTGTGGGTGTGTGAGCGGCTGTGAGTATGTGTGAGTGGTGTTAGTGCGTTACTGTCACATCTCCGGGTTGTAGGGAGAGTCGGTCATCCACGCCATGATCATCCGCCACTGTGTTAAATGGAAAACTTACCTATATGCTACGTAGGAATAAAAAAGTTAAAACTTATCTATGAACCAAAAGGAAACTTAACTTTGAACTAAAAAGAAAAGGAAGTTTTTTGTGTGTCTGTTTCTTTTTTTTTTTTTTTTTTTTTCTTTTAAAGAAGGAAATCAAACTGAGACATTAAGAGGAAAAGTTTGGAGTGTGTGTGACAGTGTGTGTGTGTTTCAGTGTGTGGGTGGGTGTGAGCGGCTGTGAGTATGTGTGAGTGGTGTTAGTGCGTTACTGTCACATCTCCGGGTTGTAGGGAGAGTCGGTCATCCACGCCATGATCATCTCCGCCACTGTGTTAAATGGAAAACTTACCTATATGCTACGTAGGAATAAAAAAGTTAAAACTTATCTATGAACCAAAAGGAAACTTAACTTTGAACTAAAAAGAAAAGGAAGTTTTTGTGTGTCTGTTTCTTTTTTTTTTTTTTTTTTTTCTTTTAAAGAAGGAAATCAAACTGAGACATTAAGAGGAAAAGTTTGGAGTGTGTGACAGTGTGTGTGTGTTTCAGTGTGTGGGTGGGGTGTGAGCGGCTGTGAGTATGTGTGAGTGGTGTTAGTGCGTTACTGTCACATCTCCGGGTTGTAGGGAGAGTCGGTCATCCACGCCATGATCATCTCCGCCACTGTGTTAAATGGAAAACTTACCTATATGCTACGTAGGAATAAAAAAGTTAAAACTTATCTATGAACCAAAAGGAAACTTAACTTTGAACTAAAAAGAAAAGGAAGTTTTTGTGTGTCTGTTTCTTTTTTTTTTTTTTTTTTTTTTTTTCTTTTAAAGAAGGAAATCAAACTGAGACATTAAGAGGAAAAGTTTGGAGTGTGTGACAGTGTGTGTGTGTTTCATGTATGTGTGTGGGTGGGTGTGAGCGGCTGTGAGTATGTGTGAGTGGTGTTAGTGCGTTACTGTCACATCTCCGGGTTGTAGGGAGAGTCGGTCATCCACGCCATGATCATCTCCGCCACTGTGTTAAATGGAAAACTTACCTATATGCTACGTAGGAATAAAAAAGTTAAAACTTATCTATGAACCAAAAGGAAACTTAACTTTGAACTAAAAAGAAAAGGAAGTTTTTGTGTGTCTGTTTTTTTTTTTTTTTTTTTTTTTTTTTTTTCTTTTAAAGAAGGAAATCAAACTGAGACATTAAGAGGAAAAGTTTGGAGTGTGTGACAGTGTGTGTGTGTTTCAGTGTGTATGTATGTGTGGGTGGGTGTGAGCGGCTGTGAGTATGTGTGAGTGGTGTTAGTGCGTTACTGTCACATCTCCGGGTTGTAGGGAGAGTCGGTCATCCATCCACGCCATGATCATCCTCCGCCACTGTGTTAAATGGAAAAACTTACCTATATGCTACGTAGGAATAAAAAAGTTAAAACTTATCTATGAACCAAAAGGAAAGTTAACTTTGAACTAAAAAGAAAAGGAAGTTTTTGTGTGTCTGTTTCTTTTTTTTTTTTTTTTTTTTTTTTTCTTTTAAAGAAGGAAATCAAACTGAGACATTAAGAGGAAAAGTTTGGAGTGTGTGACAGTGTGTGTGTGTTTCAGTGTGTGTGGTGGGTGTGTGAGCGGCTGTGAGTATGTGTGAGTGGTG